>JAGFPH010000603.1:84369-185981 GCA_018207615.1 Philaenus spumarius | reverse complement strand
CAATCCCAATATGTGGAATGGCGTGCGAAGCACGCAATGCTTTGTGTTATTGAAGATACTCCCAATATGCGGAATGGCGTGCGAACCATTTTGCAGCTATTCAGTACCGTCGTGAATAGACCTATTTCCCAAATTGTTGGTCGAAACCCTAAAATATCGGTCTATAAACTTAATTTTGGAAATTTGCTCAACTCACGTCAGCGGTGCAGATGCGTGGTCGAATTATTTTTTCTTTCCTATACAGGGAAACATAAGTAAACAGCCAAACTTCGTGCAATGGTTCAATGGGTCAAATAAGAAAAAAAGTACATATAAACATAGGCCCGAAAACGCTTCGTTTTCTATTTTGTTTTTTGTACAAAATAATTCATATCTAGAGAACGGTTTGACCGATTGAGTTCAAACTTGGCATGAAATTTAACCTAACAATGATATATCTAAAGAAAAATAAAGAATTAAATCCAATTATGCGTTTTAAAATGGCGGTGGTTTGAAAATTTCAAACCTAAATTACTCAAAAACCGTACATTTTAACAAAAAATATCAAGACACCTTTTTTGTAGCCGTTTTTATTCCCTAACTGTCAGCACAGTCGGATGAAGGATACTAGCTAAGTTAAACATAACGACAGCAAATTTACATACAATATTGTAGTGTTTAATGCGTTGGTACAGGATGCCGGGTTGATAAAACCAATTATTACACATGTCATAACTTAACTATTATCCTTCATCCGATTGTTTAGCACAGTCTTATCTTGATGTTTGCAGATCACTCAAATACGTCTTTAATAAACGAATGTAATAGATCGGGATTGTTTTGATCAGCTTACATCTAAAATATTTTCTAGCTTTAAGGAAAGAATACCAATTAATATTTATAAGGGAAAAATTTCAGCTCTCTAGCTTTAAGGAAAGAATACTAATTAATATTTATTGTTTTTAGGGGTTGTTATTAGCTACATTTTCAACCCTTAGCAGCACGTAACAAAATGTAAAACTGGTTTATTTTTTATATGTATCTTGTAAGAAATAAATTTACAAAATTTCACCTCTATAGCTTTAAGGAAAATATAAAAATAAATATTTATTTTTTTAGGGGTTGTTATCACATTTTCACTACTGTAGCAGAACGTAACAAAGTATAAAACTCATTTACTGTTTATATGTGTTTTGTAAAAAATAAATGTAAAAAATTTCAGCTTTAATAAAAGTAAGCAAACAACATTTATTGTTTTAGGGGATGATTCAACCCTTAAAGGCCAAATATTTTAAAATCCTATCTCAGTACGCTTCTAGCGCCTATGAGCAACACATGTACCAAATATTTCACGTTCCTTGACGGTATTAAATTAATATTTATAGATATAGGGCTTGTTCCTAAATTTCACCCCTTAGCAGAACGTGATAAAACGTAAAACTGGTTTATTTTTTTATATGTAGGCCTATCTTGTAAGAAATAAATGTACAAAACTTCAGCTTTCTAGCTGAAAGCATGTAAAGTATAACAAACAATGTTTATTATTGTTTTAGGGGTTGTTTCAACCCTTAAAGGCCAAATATTTTTTAAATATTTTCTTAGTTCGCCTCTAGCCAATATGAGCAATATGTGTACCAAATTTCACGTTCCTAGGCGGTATTCAATTAATATTTATAGTTTTAGGGGTTGTTACCCCTAGCAGTATTTCACCCCTTAGCAGAACGCGGACAAAATGTAAAACTGGTTTACTTTTTATGAAAAAAAATTTGGTTTTCTAGCTTTAAGGAAATTATAACAAACAATACTTATTGTTTTAGGGATTGTTTCAACCCTTAAAAGTCATATATTTTAAAATTATTTCTTAATGCGCCTCTAGTAAGACAAATACTATATGACAAATACGTGTACCAAATTTTACGTTCCTAGGAGGTAGTTTTTTTTTTAGATATATAACAAACATTATTTATTGGTTTGGGGGTTGTTTCAACCCTTACAGGCCAAATATTTTAAAATCCTTTCTTAGTGCGCCTCTAGTGCCTATGAGCAATATGTGTACCAAATTTCAAGTTCCTAGGTGGTATGGTTTTTGAGATACTGTGATCAGTGAGTGAGTGAGTGGGTTTTCGATATTATACATATAGATAACAAAAAAAAACAACGAACTTTTTCTAACTAATAAATATAAAACTTTATTATTCATACCAATATTATAAGAGGGTCAGTTTTGTCATGTTTGTGATAATGTCATAAATTTTACTAAATCTATGCAGAAAATCTTTCAACAGTGGAAAATAACATAGGAATATAGACTTTCCTGAGTAATATAAGTGAGGCTTATTTTTTTAGAAAATTTAAATTTAAAATATAAAAATAAACATTATACGGGAGTTTATTTGTACATTTAATAGCTATGGCAAAGAATAAATATCAATATACTATGCACAGTTGACTGAGACCATCAGTTTAAAATAATTAAAATAGTCGGACTTATTTAATTTGTCTACCGTTGACAATCATAACGCAATCGAATAATGAAATCGAAATTTTATTTTCGAATCTTGACTAGATTTATAAAAAAAAGGATTATTTTAGTTAAAAACTATTTATCAAACAGTTTTGTTAGTTCAATAACCTGATCAGTTAACGTAGTTTCATCAAATTCTTTAATATCACAATTAGTCGTTTGAATTTTAATCCTAGTAACGAATTGACACACTTTCATTAAGTAATTGTTGTATGCCTCTCAGAAGGTGCCGTTCATAAGTGTTTCGACTTTTTTTCGGAAAGAAATATTTGTTAAAAGCCTCTAAACAATTACTATATACTTTAACAGTTTCTTCGTTTTGAGATTCTGGAAGTGTTAGCAGTTAGATACAAATCAAAAGATCGAATCCACTTTTCCCATTTTTGACCAACAGTTGATTCTAGGCCAGTTGGGTCAAATGATTTGAATTGAATATCAGTCATTTTAAATCGCGCTTTTATTTTATTTTAACAAACAAAATATATTTTAAAGAAAACGTATAATATTTTAATCCTTTTTGCCAGTATAAACTAATTGAATATTACCAAACGAAAGTAAGCAAATAAACCATTGAAGTATCTCTGTAAAAACCTCACAATCCTTGTCATTGTTGGTTTCCCAGGTGTAATACATGGTTACCAACACTACAATACCGATACACAAAATGTGCTTTAGGTGGCCGTGACATGGCGGGAAATTAAATCGAGAAACAAACTTGACCTTAGTAGGCTATAAACTTATATTGGACTTTTGTATTAAAAACTTTGAATTATTAATACATTAAAAAACTTCGATTAATTGTGAAAACGTACAGTATTATTACTTTCTTTAATCAAAATCTGGTAACAAATAGTACAATTTCGAACTTAAAGTTTAAGGCCTATTACCTGGATTATCGACTTCATTAACAAAACTTAAATATAATTAGAAACAATGTCACACTTTCTGGCTAAGTAAGTATTTAACTTTAAATTTAGACTGAATTGATCTTTTTTATTTACGTAATACCGGTAGGATGTGTTTTACACTAGAGTATAACACATACCGCACCTTTATAAACCTTTATAAACACAATCACCTTTATACAACACAAAACCTAACCTAAAAACCCTTATTTTAATCGAGAAATAGAAATAGGCTAACTACTACTATAATTAATAATTATAATGGTTGTAAATTATTTAACTGAATACATTATAAAATACCCATATGTAAAGTTTATATTTTTTTAGGTTTATAGAAAATATAGCCTAATTTGAAATAGATGATGTAAAATTAAGTGAGGCTCTTGTAGTACGAACATAAAAACTGGTGTTTTCAGAATGTTTTTTTTATTGATATATATAGGTAAGGTGACCAGATTTCTGAAGGCGGAAAACGGGACACTATAGAGGGGAGGGGGAACGGGGGGGGGTTTATATGACATACTTGGAACATAATTATTAACAACATATCACTATATCGTCTATATCACACTACTCTTTATGTAATTATTTTTAATTTTACAAAAATAAGAACAATGAACTTTTATTTTAAAAAATTGTGGGAATTTGGTAAATCGGAGGATGATGTGAGATGTATCAAATTAAAGGTATTGATTCAAGGAACGAGGGAAAATTAAAAGTTTTTTCTAAAATTAAAAAATAAGGGGTTTTTGGGGTCTCCGAAAAACAAAAAATCCTCATAAGAAATACATGAGAATTTAAAAACATCTGCTTTGTTTACATTAAAACATTTGGTATTAAATAAATAAATAAAAACAATAAAACAGCTTTTCTGTAAAATAATATGACAGTTAAGGTAAATTATATCTATAGGCGGCTACTACCTATACTAATATTATAAACAGGTAAAGTTTGTTTTTTTGTTTGTTTGCATGTAGGGGGTAATCTCTGGCACCACTGAACCGATTGAAAAAATAGTTTTACTTATAAAAAGCTACACTATACCGAGTAACATAGGCTATAACTCATTTCGATAAAACGCTTTTTTCATTTCAATATTTGTAAATTTAGTCGGAAAACATTCTTAGGTTAGGCCAACACATGTATTTACATTTATTACCATAGCAACCAATTGAATAAAATAACAGATAATATAGATAGATGTTTGCTCCAATATTTCCATAACCAGCTGATTTGAAGCAATTATTTTTGTATTTCTAGCTTTTAGGTTAGGGTTTTAAAGTGTAGACCTGAGCTTTGCTGGTTCTTTTAACCATTATTATAACTGCTGTTATAAAATATAAGAAATAATTTGATTTGAACATTTAACATGATTTACCATCTTGTTTTGAGGTTATTATTAATACTACACCTTTATTACAAATAAAACATAACATATTTATTTTTTTAGAAAGTTCCGTTGGGGGTTGGCGTGCGGAGCACGCAGGGGTCTCCCCTAGTTTTAAACTAAACATAAAATGCATTTAATCATAATGTAAAAATCAAACCACTTATTCTCAAAATTTAAAAAAATGTTATTGCATTAATTACTAACAAAGAACAAAACATATTAGATCTTAAACGTTAACTTAGTAAAAAGACGTTTAAGTTACTTAAATTAAGTCTTAGTAACAAGACTAGTCTACTTTTCGAATTTTTCAGATGAATGAATTGTTTTCAAAATGACAGGTTTTTGTTTGACTTCATGAAACAGTCGTCGTATTTAACTGTGATTTATTTTCAGTCCAGATATTGTTTAGGCCTTTTAGGATAAACACTCTTTCAACAGCAGCATTTGTTCCTGGTAAAGATAGAACAAATTCAACAAGGAGTTTGGAGTTTAATACTCTTATGGGCATGTTTTGACTTGAAAAGTGAGAAAAAATGTCTACCCATTGGAGATCAAGTTCGCCTGTCCTTCACTCCATGTGTGTACCAGGGGGGGGGGGGGTTATAACACCCCCTCCCATTGTAAAAAATATTTCGCACTTTGTTTACCTTAAAATACGCTCTTAAGAGTAACTTATTTTCAACACCTATGCAAATGTCAAGCTACAATAAATCTATATAATAAAAATGAATTGCTGTTCGTTAGTCTCGCTACAACTCGAGAACGGCTGGACCGATTTGGCTATTTTTGATCTTAAAATGTTTGTAGTAGTTCATAGAAGGTTTATACGTAAAGAAAAGTTTGAAAAGTTACCCGAAAAGTTTCAAATTTGGAAGAAACTTAAAAGCATTTATTGTATGAACTCAAAACCATAGCTCACAAAAACAGCTGTTCGTATAAAAAGCTTATGTTTGTTTACATGTATTACCATAGCAACATTACTTAGCAAATTTATAATCACTTTAATACTCTTCAAAACCAACAGATTTTTAAGGTTAGATTGAAAAACTATAAACAAACACAAATAAAAATGCTTACAGAATTATAATTCAACTCAAACATTGGTTATTAAATATCTATATAGGCCTACTTAGAGATATGCTGCTTAAAATATTGTTTATATAAAATATATCATAACTATGAAGTTTTTAATACTTTTCAAAACATATTTTCGCTATCAATAATAATAATAATAACAAACAAATTATTTGACACCATGCATAACCATAAACATACACGAGTTTAAACATATTTTATTGAAAACTAAACAAACCATCTGAATTAAACTAAATGCCAATAAAATATCACATTCGTTGCTTTATTTTGATATATACTGTATATTGTATATTTAAATACTAAACAATATATATCTTATACTAATTAGGCCTATACATTTAAAATTACAAACTCTATTTGAACCAGTTTGTTACATCCTAAATTAACGCGGATGTTACAAAGTGATTCAAATATCTTTTCTACGACCCCCAGCTAATTTATACCCTCGCTAAGAAAGGGTTAAAAGAAATTCGAAATTTTAGGGTGGTTTGGGGAGGGGGGTCAAAGTTACTAAAAATCCCTATAAGAACGAATTGGAATGACATTTGGTACGTAGCTTCCTCTAAGGCCGTAGGTGCTCGCAACATTGTCAATGAAATTAAGTAAAAGTCAAACTTAGTAAAAACTATAAATTAAAACGATATATTTAAAGCTTTTTCATGTTAGATAGTAGTTTACAGGAATACAATTTTCAGTGCTTTCCTAAATAGCGTAGCCTTTTTTTCATGACCACAGTAGGTTACGCACAGGTATTCAACGAACACTTAAAATGAATTACAATTACATCAAAAAGACAACCACGGGCAACGCCGTACGGGTCAGCTAGTTTGATATACGATGCAGTATAGTGTTGTATGGCCTGGAACACAAGGATATTATTAGAGCATACACATTGGTCGGAAAAATAAACGATCGATTTATTTACAGCTGACGGTAGCTGTGCAGCCACTCACTGCCACTACAATCGACGGATTTTCCACCGTCTCCTCCAAAACAGTGGCGAAGGTGACCAAATGCAAGCCAAATATCCTTATTTTAGTATTTTTTCGTAGAATTCAATCCTTCAGCCGCGTGTGTAGTTCGTCAAATGACGAAACCGAGATTCTGAAACAATTGAAAAATGTTTCTTCTAGTTCCACAAATCATTAAACAAAGTGTAGAATGCTCCATAATCTTCTCTTCTTTTATTTATTGATTGGATGAACCCAAATAAGTATACATTTTTGCTTCCTTTTCAATCGGAGACGGAATAATAATATAGCGAGAATTGCTCTCTGTTCATATCAATAAAACATTAAAAGAAGTAATATATTACATACCGGTAACACACTTCGTGATTGATGAACTAGACACTTCAGTTTAATGAATCGCAATGAGGCTTTTAGACGGCGTCGGAAATTTTAGCGCCCTGTGTGCACACTTTAAATTTTATGAGCGGCGACGGTAACTAATCCGCAACTGACAAAAAAAACGCCGTGTGTGTTCCAAGCCTATGAGGTTAGAGGCAGCGCACGGAAAGATTTGGCGGGGATGAGTCATGGTTGCTATTCTAAATTATTGCAAAATAGGCCTGAATCACAATTAGAAGTGGAAAATTATACATACCTATATCATTTCAAAGTACTTTTGGGAAGCCTAAAACGTGTTATTTTGCATCTTAATTTTTCCATGTCCTCCCTCCCCTACGATTGTCCTGGTTACGCCATGCTTCACTCTATTCTTTCAGTTTTCTTGGGTCACTGGAACACATATTGTTTTAAACACGATACTTCATCAAATAGCTCATTATTATTAATGGTTAAATTATTGAATTTGGAGGAAATATACTCAACACTATCTACTAGTTTCATGTGTCCTTTAGGGTGGAGCGATTGGAGCGGCCACTACAGGCCCCGCGCTTACCTCGGTGCCTTACTCGCGTTGTAATATTTTTAGGTTGAGTTTTTGGACTAAAAGGTTTTTAGTTTTTAAAGTGCTTATTGTGACCATGCAACATTTGAATGGCTCTTATTGTTTAAGCACCCTGCGTTAGGATGCGATCAAGACGCGAGGCCCCGCGATCATCCATTAGCCAACCTCTTGGGCAACACTATCCATAGAAGCTGGTACTAAAACCAAAGTGAGTTTGATGAAATGATTGATGACTACGCTGGAATGAAAGCAAGAAAAATAAAGTTTCTATAGGGAAACTATAAGTACAAGGCAAGGTACGACTTATTAAAATAAAATTACAGTGTTTACGTAATAGGCTCCAAACAGCGATGATTTAGTTTAGATGAACCTGAAAAGAACATAAAGTATTTTAAACTGTTTAACAAAATGAATATATTATGTAATACAAAAGTCTACAATACCATTAAAAATATACTCATTATGTCTTTGTGTTTTGTGACCTTTTTTATATTTACGATTTTGTTTCTTTACTTGAAAACATGAAAAATGGGTTGTTTCTTTATAACGGTCGTAATGTGTATTTAAGGTTTGTATTATTTAAGTTGTAACAGCAATACAATAATATTGATGATTTTTTATTTTATTTTTTTTTAACTACTGCTGAGACAAACTGTGAACAAATCTGTTTTGTAGTGACATTTGTGTAGGTAGTGGTAGTAAGAAGGGATAACAGCTTATGATTGTTGGTTGCGGAGGGGGGGTCGTTTACTTTCAAAAAGGCCCGCAAAACGTTTTTGCACCAGGCCCCGCAAAACATTTTTCACCAGGCCCCGCTTTTACTAAGGACGGCTCTGCCCCTACCAATGCCGCTTCATGGGGGAGGGGGGTGAAATGTCCCTTTTTCGTGTTTTCTCTCATATCTCGAAAACGGTGAGTCGTACAGAAAATTTGTTCCATTAAAAATTAAAGCTGACAATATTTCCTTCGAGAGTGTTTCTATCAATTGTATCGCAACTGTTATAGTTTTCGAGATATTCGCTATCGAAAATCGACAACTTTCGGGAAATTTATATTATCGCCTCACGTTTTTCGTCAATTTTGACTTTTTAACTCGTCATCGTTTCTTTTTTTACAGAAAAGTCGACTGAAAGGAAGTTGTATAAAGTGTTATTTCCTTCAAAAGTGTATATGCTTTTACTATCTTCGACAGGTCAAAAGTTACGACAATTTGAAATTTTCTGCTAAATTTCGTTTTTTTTTACGAAACTGTACTTTGGTTATTTTTGTTATTCATAAGTACCTACAGGAGCTAGTATATTATTTATTTACACATAAGGGTTTATATATACTGTATGATAAGTGGTACATATCAAGTATACATTGTTTTATAATGAGTGAATATACTATTGCGTTAAATTTGGCAATAAAATATTTGCTGTCGACTTCAAAGTCTCACTGATACATTCTATACGACTGTGAATATGTACTCTGCTCGAACTTCATTTAAATGTATTTGCTTTTACACAGGTTACAAAGTACTATTAATTTTGGATAGGTTTTGTTTTTCTAGAGCAGAACCTCAAAATAATATTTAACTACTGTACTGTACTGACAATAATATAGCCTACTCTACAAGTCTTCTAGGATTTATTTAATTATTACTAGATTCTTGTTTCGACATATTAAATCGAAGATTGTGATACATTAAGTTCTTCTGTCAAACAACACGGAACAAATGATTCTTCCTTAGGCTACGGTTTCCTAGATCTAAGGTACATATTACACTATCAAATAAACGTCAAATTCTTTGATCAAAGATTTGACATCAAAGAACTTTGACGAAATAATTTGTTCATCAAACTTTGATGAATCTTTGACATGTTGTAAACTTTGACAAAGATCTAAAGAAAAAGAATAAGAAAAAAGTACTAAAATATTATAGTACGCATTTTTAGGCAATCTCCTAACCTCAAAATAATATATGTTTTTTTTCTGTTTTCATTATATTCTTTCTGTTCATTTACTTTTATATTTTTAATACGATGGCAAAATTGACATGGAGTGTTGAAGCTATGAAAACTTTAATTTTACATTATGAAAAAGAATATTGTTTGTGGAACATTCACACGAATGCCTATAAAAATCGCGATGTAAGGCAAAAACCTTCAGAAGAAATTACAAATAATGTTTTGCAGCCTTTAATATTGGGGTTGGCAGTATAGCCTAAGTTTATGTTTTTTTTTTAAACATTAAAGACACTTTCATTATGTTTACTTTATTGTAAAAGTGTATTTACAAGTTATTTTTAAGATTAGTTTTTGAAATCTTAACCCGTTATTATATGAATTACGAT
This sequence comes from Philaenus spumarius, assembly GCA_018207615.1. Lineage (NCBI taxonomy): Eukaryota > Metazoa > Arthropoda > Insecta > Hemiptera > Aphrophoridae > Philaenus > Philaenus spumarius. The sequence continues at coordinate 175,842 of JAGFPH010000603.1, read as the reverse complement.
CTTTCAACTGTAATTTTGTAATAATAGTTAGTAAAATAATAAAAATATTAGAATAAACCGAAATATAACCCCAAAATATATCTAATTTAATATCAAATTTGATCAAAGAAATTGGACAGGTGTAATATGTATTCTTTGTCAAAGATTTCATCAAAGATCTTTGATAAAACTTTAACCAATTATTTGACAAATAACTTTGACAGTAATATGCCCCTAAGACGCAGCCAGGGCTCTATAACAAGGGCTATACCATTTTGATAATTTACGGTGACCCAGTATCGATCGCCTATGACGTCACCATGCTGACACACACCAGCTGGTAATATTTCAGTAATGTGCGCGCAGTCGTTAACTCGCTGTTGTAACTCGATGGAAAGGCTTCAGTAAAATAAAATTTAGATATTCTTAATCTACATAAAGTACGGATTCTAACTTTTATTATAACAGGTATTGCGAATTTTAATAATTGAAAATATTTGAGAATTATCACAGACTGACATGGAAAAGTTACTAAGCGAGGAAATTTTTTGGGTTATAAACAAACTTCCAGCGGGAAAGTTGTAGACAATGAATTGATCTAAACTATTCAATTTACCGATTTGTGATAAAATGATTATATCATTATGAAATCGTTTTTTAAATGAGCGCGAGGAGGTGCGGCGCCGAAACTCCCGAAGTACAGTTGTTTGATACGGGAATTACGTTTATGTAGATATTGTTATTTTAAAATAATATAGTAATATAGTAAATCACTTGTCCCCAGGTAACTATGCCAGATAGAAAAAATTAAGCATTTTATTATAACATAAACTAATTATAATTTATAATTAATATTTGCTATTATTGAAATGGACACAAAAAGTTAAGTTGGAGGTTAACGTTAAAAAAATAATATCATTATATTATGTACATTCAAAGAAATAAAATTAGAGATCAATGATGGAAAAAGAAAATCGTAATTACGTAAAAAATGAGTTTCATATTTAATTAAAAGAATTACCTTATAATATTGATATTATTTTTTAAACGTTAACCTCCAACTTAACTTTAAAAATTAATATTCGACAAACTTAAGTGAAAGTGTTACGTTAGGATTGGCAGAAAATTGTACTAAAACTTATTAATAATAATATATCTTTATTAAATATAATCTACAAAATGATTTGTAATATACAAACAAATACAGCTCTTGACAATACTCTTGGTCCAAAGACCGTCAGATGGGTTGCCATTACATGAGTTATCATTTTACCCATGGAAAAATAAAAGAGAAAAAATAAAACATATCCATCGATTACATGTTTTAAATCAACTAATAATTATTACTCTTTATATTCAGTAATTAAAGAAAAACTAATTTCTGAAAGAAGAAAAAAACAAATAATAATACTGAAAATGAATTAGCCTACTTAAAAATGATAAATTAAACCCTTTAGTTCAAATAAAACTATATTTTTACAATTTTTAAAATCAGCTATTAATTATTCTTTATAAGCAGTAGTGAAAGAAAGAAAACCACCAATTACTGAAGGAAGAAAAAACAATTAATAATACTAAAAATGAATAACTTACAAATTTAACTATTTCGTTACTAAACCTATATTTATACAATATTTAAAACCAAGTAATAATTATCTTTATAAGCAGAAGTGAAAGAAAACCACCAATTTCTGAAGGAAATAAAATTTAAAAAAATAAATAAATAATAATTATACAAATGAATTACTTAGAATTAAAATCTTTAGTTAAACCAAACCTATACGCCCAGGCTTTGCTGCAAAATTTACTTATTTTAGTCCAGTGACTTCCATTTAGGTGATTTATTACTTATTGTACAGACAACAAATCCTTCCGAAAATTTGGCGTCTAAACTCCTTGAGTATGGGACACACAGCAAGGAAATGTCGGATATCTTCCTCTTCATTGATGTTGCACAAGGAACACAGTTTGGACGTAACTAAATATGAATATTTATTTAAATTTATTAATTCCCTCCTGGCTTTTAAAAACCAAACAATTAAATAAAATTTCTTATCACTTTTTAAATACCGTACTCTGTATTAAAGTTCAACTGTTTATAAAACAATAAACGGCCACTGTTATGCAACAGTAACTTGTAATTTGATGAAATTTTAGCCGTCTATAGTTTCCTCTATCCAAAAATTCGGAAACATGTAATTATTTGGAATGTCATAAAGTTCACACAAAACTTGCCACTCTTTATACAAATACACCTTCTTCGCTAGTACCTGCTTTAATCGAGTCGAAGGTAGCTTTAAACATCTCTTTATATACAGCAAATGCAATCTGTCGCTGACTTTGCTTACAGTTTATATAAATATCCAATCTAATACAGGGTTGTTTATGTTTGACAATCTTCAGAAGCCCAAAAATATGAATGATATGGAAGCGTGTGTAAGATTCAGTGTTGTGATATGATAATCTATCAAACTATTACAATTTAGTGGACAAATTTTAAAATATATGTATTTTGTTTGCTAAATTTTTTCATTTGGTTTGTATTATTTTTTCATGTTATTTTAAAATTAATGTGGGGGTATTTTAAATAAGTATAGAAATAATAATTAAGGGAAACCTCAAGATAAAAAAAATAATCTATTTAGCCAAATACATTTTTCTTTAAACTGGGTTTTTCACTGGTTACAGATTACATTGAAATACCGAGTAAAGTTGTTGTTTTCTACATATATTTCAATTTGTAAATAATATAAAAGTATTTCTTTAGCTTAGTAGAAGAACCATTTAATGTCTACACAGAATATGTAGCAGCCAGGACTATCCAAAAATATTGCCGAGGTTATATCACTAGAAAATACATCAAATACCTGCATGAAAATGCCATAGTTATTCAACGAAATTGGAGGGGTGCGCTTGGTAGAAAACGTTTTAACCAAATAATTAAGGTAATTATAATATAATAAATATATGCAGGGTGTAACAGAGTAAAACATAAAGCAAGCAAACAAGTTTAGACAATTTATTTCAACTTATTTCAAACCTAAACAATCAGAGAAAATCTTTTTTTTTCAAATCCCTGAATCCCGAAAATGATGAAGTTTTTGAACAAATTTAAAATGTGAACACAAAACTAGTGTTACATAATTAATTTTAAAGTATATATTTTGAAAAATTTTTGATTTACTTGGACCGGTTTCAAGAAGGAGCCACTAATCGTACATAATTTTGGTTTTTGTTGTTTTTATGTTTTTACCACTGAACGGTTATACTCTCAGAACTCAAAGTTTGAACAAATATTGCTAATGGTATACCGTTTAAAAAATGACCAGCTTAGACACTTTTCCACCTAGTAAAAATTTAGTATTTCGTCAAATAAAAATGCCCATATCTAAATAATTTCAAACAACAATGTAGGCCGGGAGGTTACCAAATTACAGGTATTTAAAGCTCAAAATTGTTTGTTCAAACTTTGGTCATCTCTCCCACCAATATACAAAGCCTGCCAAAAAAAAAACTTTTACATTTTGTATGACCTCTTTTTTGTAAAGAAAAAATAGTACATGGAGAAAACAAATAAGTTTAAACTAGTTATTATATTTTTTTGTAATTATAAATAATTATAACTAATAAATTAATACTGACATTAAGTTTTAAAACAAACAACCTGAAAGTGCAGCATTATTAAATAGGCTCCTTGCAAAATTAAAAATCCTAAAGGTTTAATTGAAAACGAGTTAAAAAAAGGTATCTATATTATATGAAAGAATCTTTAAAGTTTTGTATTTTTAACATATTATACCCTACTTATTTGTTATAATCTTTGTATGCTGTGAATTAAACTTTTTATTATCATTGTAATATTGACTGTAATGTAACCAGTAATATAATATGAATTGGTGTTTTTTTATAGAAATTTTAATTGGTCTATAACAATTACAATTGATTATTATTAAGAAAAAGTCTAGAGTATTGTATTTACATAACGATGACTGTGTTTTTATTTTTCAAGAAATTCAATTTTTTTTCTCTTTATTTCCATTTTTTTACAAAAAGGGCAGGCCATAAAAAACAGTTTTTTGGCCGCCATTTTGAAAAAGTTTCAAATATGACCACAGTTTGATTGAACACACAAATGTTCAGCTTTAGGAGCCATTTATTAGTAGCCTATCTCACTCGGACTACATTGAAGATTAAAATGTTGTATTTATGGTCTTTCCATTTTCTCAAAATTCTGCATTATTTAATATTGGAAAATTTGTGGGAAAATGCTCGGGTTGAACATTGTTTGAAAGGTTACATCGTTACATTATTAGCAATGTTTACTTCTGAAAGTAAACATGTTGAAATAAAACACCAAAAAATGTGATATGTTTTTTGTGGCCATTTAGAAACAGAACAAAGTAAGTCCATTTCTTTCTAAAACTGTTGTCTTAAGATAATGTAACACTCGAGTTTACATTTAAAATGTCTTACATCTAAAAAAATATATGCCCTTTGGGTATCTTAGATTTTTAGGTGCAAAATAGTGAGTTTTCACTTGAAACCAAGTGTCTAACTCATTCCTTTGCACGGTTGGAGTTTTATGCCTTGTACAATTCAACATTAATTAAAAAAGTCTCAATATTAAGAACAAACACTAATTTATGTCACATTTAAAATGTTTCATGCATTATTTTGCATTTATATTATATGACAATCAATTAGTGTTATATACTAAAGAATAAATATATATAGTAACTTTGGTCTAGATCAAAACTTTTATCATAAAAATATGTCAGTATTTAATCTATTTATATTCCAATATTAAAATTAGCCAAACAGTAGATTGAATTGATTCATTTAAGTTTCAGAAAAAAGTGTTAATGTATTCATTGAATTTCAATTGTACGATACTTTAAATGTTTACTTAAATAATTATGGTAACTTAATTATCTTCAGAAGATAACTGTAAAATTGAATATATGAGTCAGTCAGTTCCAAAACTTACTAACTCCATCTTACCAAATTTTACAGGAGGGCTAAAAAACTGTTACAGCTAAACCAAAGTACCCTCAAATGCCCTCAATACCAACAAATATATATCTGTATTAATTCAAACAACCAGAACACACCAGATACAAAGTTTTAAATGATTTTTGTTGGCTTTATAAGAAAAAATATGTTTAAATATGGACTTAGCAAGTTTTGGAATAGGATTACATATTTGGATAGTTTTGTTGCAGTAATGAATGGATTTAGATAGTTTGCTGCACTTCATAAAGACGTTTGACGATTTTATGAGAAAGGTAAATTGAAAGCCAAAATAGATTAAATAAATGTCTGAAATATTTGTAAAAAGATAACATTTTTTAATTGTTTTGAAGACAATGCCAAGATAATGATAGGCTTTAATATGAAATTCACGTCACAAATATTATACTACAAAGTCTCCTTCTAGGATTAAAATTTCATCGTCCATCGGTTCTTCTTTATCTGCATTGCCTTCAATGAGTTCAGGCCCTTGGATTTTTTCCCTGTTGAAAAGATCTACTTAGAATTTCAGAGACTCCAGGCCTCTCCAGTCTTCACCGTATTGCTTTTTAAGGAGCTTGTTCACATCTGCTAGCTTTTTGGGGTTGACATTTACATGATTGGGTTTTGCTATAGCAACAATTCTGTCGATCTTGCAGCCTCTCTTTGAAATACCTTTTGACTTCCCTAAGCCAGTTAGGTAAGTGATTTCCCCTTGAATCTTTCCTGTATTATTAAGGCCTCGCGTTAAAAATAACCTCTTGCACGCAGAAAACTTAAAGTGCCATTCAGCTTGCTTCTTCACATTTCGTATTGTTGCCTCCTTCCAATCCTCAACTTGAATGTCCTTTCCTAGTCTTGTAACAGCAGCTGATTCATTGAAGATTTTAAAGTACTCATCACGGTGTATGATCGTTTCCAACTTCCTTACTTTCCTCTTGATAACACCAAACACCCTATCTGGAGGGACGTAAGAATGCCCAGGAACTTGATAATGGATTACAATCATTTTAATTTGCACTAAAGCCACATTATACCACTTAGGTTGTTTTATTGCAGTGTTTGCTATTGGTAGTGACAACAGTACGGGAATTAGTTAGTTTTGAAGCAGTGGTAAGTCATTCAGGAATTAGTGAGTTTTGGAGCAGTAAGGTACTTAGAATTAGAGAGTTTTGTTGCAGTGACCACTTTTAAATTTATTTTTATTAGGGAATTAAAGAGTTTTGGAACAAACAAATGGGACCAATGTATGTAATACAGTATCGCGTAACAGGTAATATAAAAAACAGAAAATCTTAATTTTTGGAGTTAGTGAGTTTAAGAACTGACTGACTCTTTTATCATATGAATCAGATGCCTTTCACAGCAATCTGTCTACATGGCACACGATGCTCAAATCCATGGTCGTCCATCAATATGATCAAGGAGGAGCTTGAGCTTCCCTCCTCTTGTGTTTTGGTAGTTTGTAGAGTAAACACATATAAGTTAAATAATTTACGCGTATCGGCCTGTCATTAGTAATTATAATTAACCTGTGGGCAAGAATTTTTTTATACGTCTTACATATTAATAAGCTACACCAAAAACCTTCATTATTTGCAAAAGTTGAGCCCTACAGTTTTTGTTCCAATTACAATTATTGTTTGTCCAACTTATTTATTTGTTTATTTAATTCTATTTAATACATGAGTAATTTTCTTATAGACAAAATTCTAAAATATTCGTACTAGGTTAGAAGGATTTTTGAACATGTAGTGTTAAAAATCAAATTTGAGATGTTGTTTTAAAAATAAAAATAAAACCCTAGTTGAAGACATGCAAGAACCCCCCTTATGATCATCTCCATTTTGAAAAATATCAATTGGGTCTCGGTCATCTACCAATAACCAGCCTGATACACTTTCCCCTAGGACAAATTGTTTTATTTTTTAAAGATATTCTTAACTTTTTCAGGAAAAATTAGACATTATGTATCACAATTATTACAATAAAGCTGCAACAACAATACAGAAACTATTTCGAGGTTACCAAGTGCGGAAATATGTTTTTAGCTATTATGAAATGAGAAAAGAAATAAATAGGATTGGTAAGAAAAATGAGGATCTTCTTAACAGGATAGAGGTAATAAATATATTGAAAAACTACCCCAATAACCTAATTATTATAGTGAACAAAACTAATCTTTCATTCATTGTTGATTTATTGCTGTTTTCATTATTTCCAAAATGTCTTACCTTTTTTATTTATAGGAGCATTTAAACGAATTCTTATCATAATTTGATTAGTAAGAATTAATAATAATACATCTAAATTGTTGATGTTCAATTTTGTTTGTGCAGAGTCATGATAAATGCTTCATTTTTACTAAGAGGGTTGTTAAGTTTTTTTTAAGTTTATTTGCGTTGATTAAAACAAATAATGAAAAAATAATATTAAAGTTCACAAAACTTACTAAAGCTGGTTCATTTAACATGTAATCAATTTCTTAAATCATTTTACTTTCTTCACATCTTTATTGAAGAGCTGTAAAGTTGTTAAAACTCGTAGAAATATCGTGTAAACAGTAGAAGTAAAACAGAAACAAAATAATTTCAGTTAAATTAAACAAAACATTTTTCAAGCAAAACTACTTTTCAAACTGTTATGGAAAGAAAGATGGGATGGAGAAAGCAAGGGCAAACGGATATCTGAAGATTCAACAGGAGGTAGGTACGGTTATCAAATAATGATACTTTCAGGACATGGGTTCATGGAGAGTATATCTGCAGGATGGGGAAAAGAGATTGGCCAGACAGTGCATGATGAGTGATGTTATGAAGTACCACACCTTTTTTGAATGTGAGGCATAAACAACAATAGGTCAAATAAAGGAGGTAGGAAACATCACATGAAAATATGGTTGAATTTATGATTGTTAGAAAAGAAACTTTGATTCATAAGCAGAGGCAATAACATTGGCAAAGAGAGTGAATGATCTTGATATAGAGCTTTTGGAAGCACAAAATTGTGAAAATAGATGTATAAGGATAAGGATTTGTGGAGTTTAATGGGTGGAAATTGCACATTGCTTGGGAGTGTGGTCATATTTTTTAATCATATTTGAAACATTATCAGCTTACAATTTGGCTAACATAGTTTTATAAAGAACCTTTTAAATGTTAATTTTGAAGTATACTGTAATTGATCACCATTAAAATGTTGTATCATATTCACAAATCCATGCACATTATATATTTCATTAGATAAGGATCATAAAACATTTAAATTTATCTTATATTAAATGTTTTATTTTAAACCCTATTATTATTTATTATTAATTTCTCAGAAAATTACAATATTTCCGAAAATCTAAATTTTAAACATATTTTTTATGTTTTAAGGCCCCTACAACAGTGAGTTTATACTATTTTTCCAAAAGACTTGAGTGTATGTGCACATGTACGCATGCTAATGTACATATTTAGACATTTTTTGTCTATATTCTTGTTTGGGATGCTAACGGAAGCATATTATCATCAATATGAACTGATAGAAATTTCATCAAATTCGGTCCAGACGTTTTTTAGTCCATTTTTAACTTTGCATGCTTAGTATGATCGGCTTAAACTAAATACCAGAAAATATTTCACGAATAAAAATTGATGTCCAATTTGTTTGGGTTGAAATCAAAAAGTGTAGCATCAATACGATCTGGAAAAAATTTAATCAAATTCAGCCGTTTTTTTCAAAGTTTTTTTGAAGAGTAACCAGGGACAGCAGTTTAAAGATGATCAAACAATAAGCTATGAGATAAAAAATACTCAATAATTAAATGTGAATTACTTTGCAATTTGTAAAGCATTTTGTTTGTATGGTTATAATTGTATAACATTCTTTGCTATTACACTCGAGATTGAATACTAAAGAAAGAGAAGCATTATATTTGTCCATCCACTGCCCCACATTGGTTACAAACTGATTTGTATGTAATTGCCTCCAACATAGCGTTTATTGTAGGACAGTAAAATTTAATGAAATAATGTCCTGAGTTGTACTAATTTTTCACTGTTTTATAAACTATAAACAGTTGTTCTACTTAGCTGTAGCAGAATAATGCATCTTACAAATAGTTTATTCAAACTTATACTTATACGGACACCTATACTTATACTTATGATTTTTAAATAGGAATTCAAACTGAAGTGCTTGAAAGAAAAGGAAAAAGAACTTGATATGGTATCTGATGAATTGGTGAACTGTATGATTTTTAAGCTGCATCATCTTTTGCGAACAAATCAGATTGAAGGAATTTATAGTCTGAAGAACACAAAGTAAGTACCGTACAGTTTAATTGAAACTGTAGAATTAATAATATTTCATTAAACAAATTAAATGGTCAGTTGAATTGCATGGAATTCGCAGGTAAATAGACATTATTTTCCAACTATCCGAGATTTGTGGTGCAAGTCTATACATAGTTAACAAGAATTTTAATATAATCAGGAAAAGCTAAATCCTTCAGGTAGGTGGCCTGCCAACAAGGTATTGTCCATCTCTTAGAGGAACTGATTACAGAATTTCAACTTTCTGAGACTATTGGAAATTTAGATATTATAGACACATCAACAAATTTATCCAATGATACCTAATTTTAAAAATCATTTATGAAATAGCGATGCATCTTTGTTGTAAATTCTAACTCAAGATTTAAAACATTAATTTCATTTTCAACTATTTCAAAACAAGATAAACTTAATGTCCTTCAATTTATATCTTCTTCTTCTCAGTGGTGGCTTCTGACTATTTTCAATGGAGGGCTGTTATTACTACTACCTCAATAGTTCAAAACAAATAAAACACGAAAGGAGTTTAGCAAAGAGATGGATACAAATTAGTATATTTCATCACTAGTAAGTAGTCTACCTAAAGTGGGTGTTTTTGCATCAAAAAGCACTTCAGGCACGAGTTATGAACGATACTTTTTATCATACTTCACAAGAATCACACGGACACTTAATTAAATTACATGATTAAAATTTTTCTACATATTTAAAAAGTGATTTAACAAATGTGCAACAGTGCTGCCATCAGTTATGAAACAGCTGAACCTTTTGAAGTTACAGCTGTTGTAATTTTAAAGCACAGCAATGCATTGTTTACGTACAATACTTTTTGTTCCTAGTGCAATAAAAAACTTTTAGGTTTTACCAAAAACCTAGTACCAAAAAGAAGTCAGCTGGTTATTGAATCAGCTGACTTTCTGAGCAAGTAGTGAATAACTACAACAGTCATTTTATGGACGTAACTCATGCATTAAAAACATCAGTTACGATAAAAACAATATTTTTGAACTACATGCAGAGAAAAGGTCATAATAGTAATTGTTTACAAATATTCTGATTTATTAATACTCAACACTGAAACATAAATACAATTTTGTGGTTTATTTATTTTTATATTATTTTATTTCTTATTTTTTGTGTAGGTTAAAAATTGGTTACGTCATCATTGTCTGGTATATAGCGAAGAGCATGCAATACTCCTAAACGTAACAAAACAAATCATAAAGGCAATTATTATTAAAAATAGTTAACTAAAATAAAATCTGGGCAAACTTAAGTAACTGGTACTACTTTTATCGGTACGAATAAAAATAATTAACAACAAAAATAAAACAATTTCAAATCATAAAATTAGTTAGTAAGAAAAAAATTGTATAGCACCATAAACTTAAAACTGATTAACCCTTTGTGCTTGAAGAGCATTTTTAAAAAAGTTCCTCTGGAGTCGTACGGCCACTGGGAGTAGCCATGCCATTTTCTCTATCAGCTTGGAATTGTTTTCGCAGTCTTGTTCCTCCCAGCTTGTATGGCCACTCAGAATTCCCAATACAAAATCCCGCGAACACTCGTTGCCATCGTGAGTGGACATAGCATTACGTATCTATGGAAACCTATTTCTTTTTACAAAATTATATTATTTTCAGTGTAAAGTGCTGGAATCTGTAGAGAAACTCTTGAACTATGTGAACAACTCATGATTACTTTCCCTCCTTTTATAACAGCTTTGTTGAGCTCAATAATATAACCTCTATATTTTCACTCAGTGCTGTGCTAGTTGTTTTTAGTATTGTAATAAATGGTTGATACAATGGATAATTTAAATTAATTAAGCTATAATGTAAGTTTGTACAATTTTAAAACATTTTCTATATTGTAGTTTGTCATTTAAAAATATGACTAACGGTATTGGTTTTATCCTACTTTGGTTTTCATATGTTATTTATATAATATTAAATATAACAAGCAACAACTGTTAAAATACTAAGCAATACGCGTTTTCTATTTCAAATAAGTTATATTTGTCATTAAACAGAGTTTCTTTATCAAATATTCATGTTTACTCTAACCTACTTACCTACATGTTAAGTGAATTCAACAAAACAATTCCGATCTACTGATGCCGTCCAGTCAAAATGGTAGCCAAGTACGTGCCGATGAAAGAGCAGTCACTCTCGGTAGCTATGTGACCTGAGAGGACTAAGTTCATGGGAAATAATACTAGTTGTCTAAGAGTCGGGTATGGCCACTGGTAGTGGTCTTTTGAGCGCAAAGGGTTACTAACAAATAACTATAAACTTTTAGCATATAATAAAACACCAATAAAATACCTCCACTATTTAATAAAACAACAACCAAATTGCAAAAACATCGCAACACAAAATAAAGTAACTCCATTGTTATTTCCCAAAATCCCATTTGTAACAAAAATGTCACCCAAAACTGAAGGTGAAATTGTAAGAAGCAATCTACTTGCTATAATTGTAAATGTGAGTATATATATAAGTAGATTTGTTTAGGTGTTGTTTGGACTCAGGACCGAGTGGTACGTTAAACCTCTCTTTTAGAATCCCTTCCCTTTGCTTGTACTAAATTAAAACTAAAATATTTGAAATAAAACTATCTAGTTTACTAGTTGTTATTAATAAGTGAAGCTAGTTGTCTTAACTGTGTGGAGTTATAGTTTATTAATAATTATTTTAAAAAGAAGTTCTACTCATGTATTGTTTTGGATGTCAAATAACTCCGTTGTTAAAATAGGTAATTTCAGAGAAAAACATTCTTGTCAATATTTAAGACATGAATTTTTAAATAATTTCCACAATGAAACTAAACTGATTTTCAATGTCAATTCATAAAATAAAGCTTTTTAATAAATATCTTCTTCGTTCATTTTTATTTGCTTTATAACACAGACTTCAATACTCCTAATACGATACGCAAACACTCACACTATAAATACATTGGAAAAACAATAAATGAAACTGCTTTTTTAAACTGAATAGAATTCACTCACTTAAACAAACGGGGCAGGTGACTGGTGTAACAAAAGTTGTAATATATTTACCACCTCTCTTGTCAAATATTTCTACAATAGTTGGAATCGGTGTGTGTTATTTTTCCGCTTATCATTTGTAAAGCATATAAGTAGATTTAATTGATTGTACGGTTGCTATTGCTTCTGTAATTAATATAACGATATAACTTGTTTTGTATAACACACAGTTCCTCAAATTTGTTGTTAAATTAATACATTTTAAAATTTTCTGAACATTCACAATTAGTTCTTTTTTTTTAGCATACATTTTTTGTTGGGCCCCTATAATCTACCTAAGTACCTGAATCCCTCACTGACTCTTGCACCAACTATTCGAATTATCAATAGGCGCCAGCCCTACAATCCCTTAATGTCAAGTTGTTCCTCTCCCATTGAAGTTTATTAGGTTCATTCCTACACAACTTTAGTTATAAAAAATTATTCAAAAAATCTAATTACTATTTCTAAAAATGTTTAGGGAATATTCTTGTATTGAGAAGATGATGAAAAAAATAAAGTTTAAGGATTACATGAAAAACCGTCATATGAAATCTGAGGCTAAATCGATTGAGCCTTCTCAACACAATTATATTTTTAAGGTAAGTTTTAAAAATTGTATTTATCCTTCTGGACTTGCATGGTTATAGTTGCAAAATTAAAAATTTGTTGTAGGAAACAAATTTAAAAAATAGTATATTGGTAAATTAAATAATAAAAAAAACAACAATATTTCTAGATGTTAAACTAAAATTTGATTGCAGTGAGCAAATAAATATATATTTTGTGGTAAATTAGTCAAATGTAAACTAATTATAGAACAACGCATTTAGAATGGCGTGCGGGCTGCGCATGCTCAGGAAAGCCCGCCTCCCACCAACTTCAGTCTCAGTCAAATAGTAAAAAAAGTACAGTCAGTGTCAAATCTGCACAGACGCGCGTGGCTGTGTTGTATATGTGGTGTGTATAAAGCCATCGTCTATAAACTTGACTGTACGCCGCGCTGCCTAGCCTCGGTAGGGGAAATGTGGTTTGATAGGTACTCCGTCTCTCTCGCACTACCCTCCCTACAAGCCGTTCTAATTGATTCTATCTATACTTTTAAAATTTGTATAGTTTGGGTGTACATCAGTTTATAAAGTTGATATATTTGGGTATATGTAGCGATCTTTAGCTTGACCAGAAACTTATCTTTTTAAAATGGAAGCAAGCAATTTGATTAAAAAACATATAGTAGTTTATCAAAAATACCTTAGTAACCAATTAGATTTTCAAGGAGGTTATGGAAAAAACTGGTTTATAAGTCGGAGTATAGAAGTTTGGTTAGAAGAAAAGTGGATAGACTGATAAAAACCAAGTACATGGGGATCAAGAGAGCCCAAAGTTTCAAATACCTAGGAGAAAGAGCCGTAGGGTTGTAACAGCTTTCAGAATCTGTTGGAAAACCTACAGAATTAAGACGTTTTCATACTAAGCAAAGTACAGGCACTTAAGTACAGTGGTAAACCAAAATGTACTGCCACAGAATGGGTGCCGAACCAATATCAAGGAAAGATCAAACAGAGATAAGAAACAACATTTTGGAGTAAAATTCTAGGACCCAAGAAATCAGCATTAGGAGAGTTCACCTACACCTGAGAAAGAACAAAAAACTATATATGAAAAATTTGAGAAAATAATGAAAAAACTGCTCAAACAAACGTAGGAGTTTCAGCTACTACAGTACTTTTGTTCTGAGCAATACAGTATCTTTATAAACCACTTTCTAATTTACATTTTTACAATGTATAACAGTTCCTTTTATTTAAATGATTATTTTTTTTCATTTTTCATAGTTAAAGGATACAGTATTAAAAATAACCAAAATATTATGGTATTAACAAAATTTTCTCCAGACACTTGGTAGGTTTGAACTTCCAAGCTAATAATTCACGAGCCACCACTGTAGCTATCAGTGTATAGCTATTTATGCAATTGGCAACTTTGGATCATAAATAATGTATACTGTTATTTTTCTTAACTTTTATATTTATTTATTAAGATTTACACATTTTCCTATAATCTGCAAACCAACAATTTGTAATGGTTTTACAAAATAATATCATGATGAAATTGTACCATTCAAAGGTACTTATTTCAAAAATATCTACGTAACATAACTGTTAAATTTATAGAGTGTTCCATATGTCCGGCATATTATATAAAAATAGTGACGTCTTCATGAGACACAAAGTATATTACATGTATTTACAAAATAGTGACACCATGTAGTAAAAATAAGAAACTGGTAAACAAGTTTGACATGTTTAACATTAATAACATAAAAATTACCATTTTCAGTGCAACAATGCTTTAATATATTATTTGTTTCTCAATTCCGAGATGAGATGCAATATTCCATCCTTTCAGAAGATACTGGCTACTATTTTCTTGTCTCAATAACAATCATAAAAACATGCCTTACATAATTATATGTGGCTCTACGAGGAAAGTATTCAAGTTGTTGGATAAAAACTGTCAGGGCTGGATTTTTAAATAGTCTGAGTAGGCCGCAGCCGGCAAAATTTTAGGGGCCGCAATTAGGAATTTTTTTGAACCCTTTGGACTTTATTTTACAGCAGAAAATATTTATATGTAGCTTAAACGTATAGGGCACAAAAATATGTTACTTGAAAACTTGTTTTACTATTCCTGCTTTCTTTGAACTAATATGAATTCACAGCACATGATCTTGTTACTTAGTTTTAAATTAACCTGATTTGATCTGAGGAATTGGCCATGGATTTAACAATAAAAAGAGACTAGGAAAGAGACAAAAAGGAATGTTTGGCCTGACGAAGATCAAAGTGGAGAAATAAACTTTTCTGGAAACGACGATCTAAGAATAAATAAGTTTCTATTGATAATAGACTCTTTTATTGGTGAGTTCAAGAAGAGAGGAATAGCATATAACGAGTTTCAAGACTGGTTTTACATCTTATCTCAGTTAAAAGATATGGATGAGGAATTGAGGATAAAGGCAACTAATTTCTATCACATCTATACACACGAATTGGATTCTGATTTCGTTGAAGAGTTCATCCAGTTAGAAGTACTATGTTGCAGGTGCAGGGATTGAGCACCCAGCAGAAAAATCGTTGCAAGGAATTTCAAAATTTCTCCGATGTAATTCTTCTTGAAGATGTGTACCCGAATTTAGACGTAGCACTAAGAATACGCTTGTGAATATCTGCAAGAAATTGTGCTGGAGAACGTAGTTTTTCCTGCCTCAGTAGAGTTAAAACTATCTACAAACCAGAATTTCTGAAGGAAGGTTGAACTCACTTTCTTTACTGTGAAATGAGGCAAAAACCACTTTCGTATGAGAACAACAATGAGTTTGCTCTTAAAAAATCCCACAAGAAAGTGATGAAAATTTGAACATGAATGAAGGTTTGAAATTTAATTCTTATGTGGGTTGTTTCATTTGTTTGTATATCAAATTTTGTTGCAGTTGATAGCTATACTTTATTTTTAATACCAACAATAAAAAAAGAATGAACTACATTTTATGTAACGTTAACTTCATTATCCTTATCCAGTAGAAGTTAATTCAATATACAGTATTTTATTTAGGTATGTAAAAAAAGTAGTTAAAGTTTACAGTCTAAGAACATTTATTTAAAAAGTGTCACTAACCTCAAAGAACCGAATAAAGCACTTTTACTTTTTTAACGAATCTCAAGAGACATTTGTAAAAAAAGTAAAATGCAACATTGTAAAACTAATGCAATAATGTAAACTACAGTAAAGACCACGAAAGAATACCGTTGAGGTATTCACAGAGACCTTGAACACTCCTTAGTGCGAGAATCGCCTTAGTGCGACATTGTCACGTTCTTCCGACACTTCTAACTGAAAGCGGCTGACTTAACGCATTTATAATTCTTTAAACTGTGAGCTCAAGCCTCGAAGCGATAAATACCAGGAGTGTTCGAGACTAGTAGATATGGCAACGCTGCGCACCCATCCTATGGCTGCCACGCAACGGTATTCTTTAGTGGTCTTTAATATAAGTTGTTACGTTACAAAAATTAAATTTTAAAAAACCCTTTAACCAATTTAAAGATACAATTTATAAAATAACACTAACTAATTATGTAGTTGTATAAAACTAATCTAAACACACAACTATAGGGGGCAGTAAATTGGATCAAGCCTACAGGCAGCCAACACCTAAATCCGGGCCTGAAAACTGTAATTATTAATATATACGGCTAGTTGTTCAGTTATTGATCAGCTCCAATTAAAAAAAAAAAAAACATAATTAAACACCTCATATTACTTCGATGACAAAACTGACAAAAAAAGTAAAAGTTCTATGAATACCTGATAAGTAATGTTCGAGTTAAAAGTCATACAATTTTCAAATTCAAGAACGTATCGAATTTAAACATTCGGGAAAGGCTAGGGTGGACAAAGTTCTGATGTTTATGAATTTTAGTGTTTTATCAAAATTTCTGACTTCATTTTTAGGTGTAAAAAATAAGACCACAACTAATATCTAAGAAATTTTTTTTTGTTTGCTTTTAATTTACTGAGTAACATTTTGGACTTAGAGTATCTGGAAAAAGTGTGAAGAAGAGTGGTTACGCCGTAACGGACCAGGCAAACAAAGTACTTTTTGTACTGAGGTTTATGGCAAAGATAAGTTGAGTGCCAAGGCTGAAAATTTTATTAAAAGTATTCAAGATAAACCGTAAGTAAATCTCTGTACAAGGTAAATTAGTCCTCTTACAAACACACTTAATTTTTTTAAAATATATTAGGAACATTAAAAAAGTTAATAGTTTTATTTTATAAATTAAGTTTAGTTTTCAAAAATACTTTTTATAAGCATCATATTAAAAATGTTTCAGGACTTATAAATTTTGTGGAGTAATTAAAAACAAACATACAGTTAATTTTTTGTGTGCCTGACCAAAATATAAATATTTTTTAAAATTTTGTATTGGTTCGACACATACTATATAACTAGCTAAAGTACTATCAATATATACGTGAAAAACATATTGTTTCTTTTTGTGTACATTGTGCTGTAAGGGTACAAATTCCTTCACAATTTAAAAAAAAAACCTTTTTGATATAAAAACCTTTCATGCAGCAAACCTTGTAAACTCTGCTTAAACTTGTCACTTATGAAATTTTTTATGTTTCACACAATTTGTATCACAAAACTAAAACTGACTATCTAGTTAAAGTAATCTGTTATTAATCGATGAAACCCATACATTTTATAACCTTGTTACATCTAAAATATAAAAGCAACATCTGACTGTAACTATAAACTGCTGTTGTGGCAATGTCAAAATATTTTCTTTCTTTTGACATTTGTTTACAAGTTATCATACAAGTTTTATTTAACCCTCTAAAGCGTCTTGTAACTCTCAGGTAACATACCACCAACTGCCGTCTTTTTTTATTATAATTTCTTTTTTGACCGTTATAGCACCGTGTGACTCTCATGTTACAAATGGAAAACGCTGAGAACTCATAATCTAACAGTTCAGACCCTATACAGTATAATAGCTAGATTGTCAATGGTTTGTACTGTCAGCTGGCGTTTAGTGCTTTGTAGCTATGAATTTATATGATCTGTAACATGTGTTTCTGTTGTTATTTACGTACAACAAAATTACATTATTTGCTTGTAACGTTTCTCTACACAAATAATCAGTTACAAATGCAGAATAATTTGTTCTTTGCTTATATTTTGTAAATATAGGTTTGTGACTTCAAAGTCACATGGTACCATAGTGAACCATACCTGAACCCGATGTTTGCTTTGATAGTGTGGTTCACTGGCCAATATGTCTACAAAAAATAGGACGGTAGGTATAAAACGACCAAATTGCGATGAAGCACCAAAAGTATGTTTTGATAAAGTAAAGTTCATCTGTGCTGTACTCCAAAAAGCAATTGCTTTCTAAAATTTCATTCTAAATAATAATGAATTCAATTTTTTACAATTCAAAAATATAAAAAATATACCCTACTCAAAAAACGTTTTATAAAAAATAACTTAGAACCGTTTAAAGTATGTTAGGATATGTTAATGTGTTTACTAAAAATTATTTTTAGAAAAAATATTAGTCAAAATAGCAATATTTGATTACTTGTTACTATCCTGTCCCAAAGCGTTTAGTGCCTCTGCTGCACCGTTGTTACTTTGAAGTAACAAATCTATTTTTTTTATACTAATGAACGGTACCAAAAGTAAATTTGGGAATACAAGTAATTTTTCTATCTCTTAGGGAAAGCACTATTTGCAATACAAATTTTTATTATAATTTTCAAAAATTAAAATTAATTGGTGCAATAGAGGATTAATGTAGTTTATAATAATGTCCACAATATTTTGCATTTTTTTATAATCAACTTTATAGTTATTATCTGATGATGTCAATGCTAAAAAAAGGAAGTGAAATTGAAAAAAGGAATCATTTATCAATTCTTTATCACACTATAAAGACAGGCAATAAATTATCCGTTTAGTCCAAAAACGGTTAAATTCAACATAAGAAATACATAATTTATGTAAACAAAAATGTAAAGTATAAGTTACTAGTTATTTAACAAAATGAATTTTGGAAAGGTCAGACATAAATATTACATTAAGGATACATCAGATTGGAAAGAATATAAATGCACTCATAAAATAAAACAAAAAAGAAGTGTTAAACATTTAATTCGACTAAACATTATTTACCACTAGCAGGGGTACCAGTGGCTTTGTTTGCAGATATGAATAAATGGATGAAAGAAATATTGAGAGTTCATTGGCCCCAAAAAAGTGTAGTGAGTTTTGTCAAAATCGCTTTATCTTTCCCATTTAGACTTACATACATGATCAGCTATGTGCCAGTAAGTGAAAAAATTATGATTTAAACCAGTTTGAGGTGCATTTCATGTCTTATGAGTATATTTAGCTAAAATATTTCAAACAAACAACATGTTTTACATTAGACGCAAATAATCTAAATGCAAATGTTTTTTTTCTCTTATACATAACTTAAGAGTAATATGAGCCAAGCCTGAATCCGGTTTCTAGAACATACAAACATTTCGGAACAGGAAGTCCCTTCGATGGTCCAGAACTGTCTGGAACATTTTAGCCATTCTCGACCACTTCAGCGCCCGATTCCCAGCTGCTTAACAGACTTCCCATAAGAAGTCCATAGGTGCAATGCGCACTTTTGGCACCTATAGCTCCGATCCCATCCCCTGCAGTTCCAAACCAAACACTTCTTCATGGATGGGGCATGGAAGGCTACCCTACCATATAACCATCATTCCCCCATTAGCTGCATAGGTGGGTTGCAGAGATATAGCGGCATACACGAACAAACCACATTTACATGTTTTATTATATTATTGATTTCTGTTATACTTTTCAGAATTACAATATTGTAAAAATAATGATAATCCATACATAAGCTTGGTTTAATTAATTTGATAATTCAAATACAAATCTACACCAAATGTAGACTATATATTATACTGTATACCGGTACATTATAATTAAAATGATTTACTGTTACAATATTTCTTTAAATAAATATCAATCCAATATTTTAAAAGTAAATCCTATTAAATATTTTATTAAAAATAGAATTCATTACATGCCTTCATTATGTCTCTATTATGAAAAATTCTATCACGATTGCTTTCTACCTTCATGTGAAAAATGAAACAAGAGTTCCAGTCTTTAGAAGGGTTTGGAGGTATTTTTTGTTCAGAAACCTACGTTTCTTTTTATTGCTTGCTACACTATTTCGGTTCTCAATATTATTTTGTGCGGCTGTAAAGAATTTAGTTGTTTATGTAAATCCGTCATGGTCCAAATGTTCTGTAATCCTGTAATAATATTTTCTCTTACAATGTGGTTATTTTATAAATTGTTTATTCTTTAGGGCAAATACAGTATCAATCAAACCTGTATCTAAAATTGTTGCTGGCTTATATTCTTGATTCCATACCTGCCTAAGTACCTGAACTCGGCTCTGACTCTAGCATGAGCATAATTGAATTGTAGGTAGCCACTTGCCCTATGAGCCCTTAATGTAGAATTGCCCCTTCCTCCTTTCAAGTTTTTTTTATTCATTCCTTTACAATTTTAGTTACAAAAAGTGATTAAAAAAATGTAAATACTATTTTTTGTAAAAATTTTTAGGAAATATTCTGGTATTAAGAAGACGATTGAAAAGATGAAGTTTAAGGATTACATGAAATCAGAGGCAAAATCATTTGAGCCTACTCAACATAATTATATTTTTAAGGTAAGTTTTTTAACATATTTTCGGTACCCTTCTGGACTTATGGTCAGAATATTCATAAATGAAAAATTAAAAATTGATTGTGGTAAAAAAATAAAACAATAATATATTTTAAAATTACATAAAATTAACAAATATTCATAGATTCGAAACTAAAACATACTTGCAGTGAACAAATAAATATACATTCTCGTATTGTGGTAAATTACATGAGTAAACAAATTTCACTACTCAAGTCTTTTTTATAGTTTGGGTGTTTGTTTGTATCAGCCCTCAAGTTAATAAATTATATCCCTCTCTCTTTAGCTCTACCAGAAACTTATCTTTTTTAAATGGGAGCAAAATTTTTTCTCAAAAAAAAAAATAGTTGATTAATAATACCTTAGTATACCGTACTGAAGGAGGTTGCAAAAAAAACTGGTTTATAAGTCAGGTTATATTCAATATGATATAACTTTAAAACTGTTAACTCTACAGAATTACATTTTTTATAAAATATTCTTTTATTTTTAAGAAGAGAACTTTTGCCCACAAAATGAACTTTTGTTCAGGCTGTGAGGTGAGTGATGAAACTCTCGATGGGCGTAGGAGGGGAGGTAGAAAAGGGGAGACATATACCAACTAAGGTGGTTGTTCCCCTAATAGCTGTCCCGCGCATGCACAAACTTTCTCTTTGCCACTGCGCATCCCCAAGACAGATTCATTACTCACCTCATTGCCTGTATATGGATAGCAACTCTGAGATCAGATTTGATATTACATAACATTCATTCAACGCCGACTACTATTATCCTGTCTTATAAAAATCATGCATTACATATGATTGGTTGAATGTGATTGATGTTCAAGTTGTAAGATGAAAACTGTAATTAATTTATATATTTATACGGTTTAGTATATATGAGTAGGCACTCAAATGGCTAGTTTTTCATTTATGGCTCAGATCCAATTTGTAAATCATGATGAAACAGCTAATTTAACTTGGATGGCATTACTTCACAAAATTAACAGTTTTGTGACAGTTAAATTGTATGAAAGTAAAGTTTGAGTAATAATGTCATATAATTTTAACATTAAGGAATGTAACGGATTTAATCCTTAAGGACAGAAATCCTTTGCTTGACTAGACAAAGTTCTAATGTTTATGAATTTCAGTGTTTTATTATGCATTTTTTTAAGGCTCTTAAACTTAAAATGTCTCCCTTCTTTTCTAAGTAGTATAAGACAAGACCACAACTAATATCTTGGAAGATAATCTATTTTTGTTTCTTTTAAATTTATTCTGTAACATTTTGGACTTAGGGTATTTGGAGAAAGTGTGAAGAAGCGTGGTTGCACCGTAACGATCCAGGGCATCACAGTATTTTTTGTACTGGGGAGTATGGCGAGGATGAAGAGTTGAATGCCAAGGCTGAACAATTTATAAATTACATTAACTGTATTCAAGATGAACCGTAAGTAAAATTCAGTATAAGGTCAATTTTAGTTCTCTTACCACACTTGGAGAAGATGATCTGTGACAGTTTGCCAGGTCTGAAAAATCTGCCAATTTTTTTTTTTGACTTTGTAAATAAAGAAAAATTAGTAGAGGTCTAAAAACTGATAAACAATGATAAGTAAAACATTTTTGCAAAAATAAAGGGGAAAATATGGGGTGGATTTGACCTGTTGGTGCTGAAATACTATTTATTCCTAGCAGCGACAAATAGAAACATCTTATTAAAAATGCTTCAGGGCTTATAAACCAAACCGAAAAATGTATAAGCTCTTAGGATAATAAATTTATTTGAATATCCATAAATTGTGTAGGGTAGTTAAAAACAGTTGTGCAGGTCTTTTTTGATGTATTTGAGAAAATCAAAAGTGTTTCTAAACTTTGGATTAGTTTGACACATGCTATAGTTAAAAAACTAACAATTTATTAGGTATATGAAAAACCAATTATTGTTTCTTTTTTGTGTAGCCTACTATATTATATAACAGTACAAATTCCTTAACAATTCTGATAAAAAATTGCAATTTTCATGTAGCAAATCTTGTAAACTTGTCGTTCATGAAGAAACATTTCACATATTTTATACATTTCTATTACAAAACTATAACTGATTATCTAGTTAAGTAATCTGATGATAATAATCTATGAAAACCAATAGACAAAATTTGTTTTATAACTTTGTTTCATCTAATATAATAAAGCGGCATCGGACTGAGGCAATACAGTGAGTACTAAACTGCTGAGATGAGACGATGTCAAAATGTTGCCTTGATTTTGAATACAAGTTATTACTGTATATAACTAGCTTTATTTACTGGTAGGGGAAAGTAGACAGCCTGGCCTTGAAGAAACAAATAGGACTGTGCGGGTTTGCCATCTTGTTCCCCTGCTTGGCATAACGATTCTTCTGAACGTTCATTTAAAACGGTTGGAAAAACAGACATTTCATTTAATTTTGCACTATAATTGCAAAAAGCATAATTTGACGAACAATTACAGAAAAGAAAAAAACATCTGCAGCTACTTTTCTCAATTGTAAACAAAACATCAGACTCTTTTGAACGAAACCCTCAATAAATGTAACTGAAATACTTTTCCTTAAAATGCAAGAAACTTCAATTAAAAGATAATATTTACTTTTTACTGGATTATTAGCAGAAATTATTAGGTACAGGAGAAGTAATTATTGCTGTCAGCAAAATAAATGTCATTACCGGTAATTCAAAGGATTCTAATGCAGTAATGAAAAATTACCACTTTACCATATTTGTACATACTTTGAATATAGTTTCAGCATTTTACGCAAATATATAATTTCTTCTAGTAGCAATTTAAGTTTGAAATTAAAATAAATAACAAACAGTACAAAAATACAGAGTATTCGGAAATGTTCTGCTGAGCTGCATTTGCCTCATTGTGAACTTACAAAAATAATGCTTAATAAAGTAATGGTTTCATCAAATAATTCTTTTGTATTTCAATTGGTTTTTTATTTTTTTAAATGAATATTTTAACTTTTGGTAACTTTGTTTATTTTGTACAATACATTACAGAATTATCATTTAAATTCAAGAGTATTTCATAATTGGGTTGAGTGTTTGTTAAATGTATGTGTTCCACCAAATGATGTGAATATACATTCATGTTTCACATATTACGTATGAAAGAAGACATCATTGGCAGAATGTTACCCAAAATAAAACTCACAAGAAAAACAAGAATAGCTAACGCAAACCATAAAGATGTCTCAATTTCATTACTTTTATAGTCACCATGCTAATTATATTAAGAAAATTAACTAGAAAATTAAAAGTAATTTACAATGAGAGAATTTTTATTTTCAATTAAATTTGTTTTACATCTATAAATAATTAATTCGCTAGGGGTTATTTTGTGAGTAGAACTCCTAGAGTTTTTTTTACCGATTTTGACATTTTTGGTGTCATTCTAAAGAGCTCACTCTGAAGTTGTGTGTCCCTTAAAATGAGCTCAATGTATGTTAAGGGCTTCGCCCCAGTGGCCCTCAAAGTTGCCATGTTATCCTTATGCCAGATAGGATTTGTTGATTGAATCTTTATATTTTGACAGCTGTTGCCATAACAAATGCTAGTAAAACAGGAAGAACATATGTTTTTATTTTTACATTTTTTTACCATTGTTTACAAAACACATTTGCAATTCGATTACTTAAGTCAAAGGGATGAAATGGGATAGCGACCCTTAAAAGTAAATAAAGCAATTTCGAAGCATTGCGAGGTCCACTAGTTTCTTTTAAATGTTCATGTTTAAGATATATATAAGTGGCACTTCATATTAACTTATCAGACTGAAAAAGTTTAAATTATTAAAACAAAAAATATACAGACAATAAAACTAATTATTTACACAACTCTATTAGCATTGCAAGATGTTGGTCGCTTTGCTTGGCGGCTAGCCTTGTTCAGAGTGCGGTTCGAATTGACCACGCTCTGATCTTGATCTTATATTGTCTATTCCCCAAAGGACATGATTCTTGCTGCTTAATATAATCTATTCTATAAGATTATTCACAATATTTTACATTTTTTATAATCAATTTCATAGCAATTATCGGGATATGAGTGCTAAAAAAAAGTAGGCGACAAATCATTTACCAATTCTTTATCACACATGTAAGGACAGGCAATAAATTATCCGTTTAGTCCTAAAATGGATAAATTCAGTTTATTTCAACATAAGAAATACATAATTTACGTAAAAAAAAATGTAAAATATACTGGTTATTTTACAGAATGAGTTTTGGAAAGGTCAGAGACAAAGATGACATCAAGGATACGTTGGATTGGAAAGAATATAAATGCACTCATAAAAATGAAACAAAGAAGAAGTGTTAATCATTTTATTTGACTAATAGTTATTGCCAAAATAATTTACTATTTCTGTTATACACTATTCAGTGTGAAAATATTGTAAAAATATTTATAATCTATATAAAATTTTAGTTTAATTTTATACATAAATACATATTTACACTAAATATAGGATAAATAAATACATAATAGCTTAGCTTTGCCTTATGGTATGGTTATTATAAAAGTGTAAATTCCTTTTTTTGTGTATTCTACTCAAGAGTCTAGTAAAAGTAGTTATTTCTCGGTGACGATTGTTTTGTCTAATTTATTCGGGCATTGTCGAACCAATGTGCAATCCATTCATTGCATTTGTTTGAATGCGGGTAAAATTTTAAATAATAAATTCAACCTAAACGGGATATATAAAAAAAAACCTGTGACGATTGCAGTAAACATTAAATCACCCAAACATGTAGATTTATTGTAGATGATTAAAAACCAGATTTAAAGATCACGTTTACTTGATTAAACACCTTACTTGATTAAATCCAAATTTGCAGAGCACCTTTTACAAACAGGCTATATACCAATATAAAAAGCAAGATCCAAATATTACATAAATGTCCCAAAGGTCCAATTATGTATGTCTTAGAGGAATATATAAATAGTTAATTTTCAACCTGTCTACGCTATTGAATGAAAAAATCAATTTCTACTCAAACACTATATTCGACAGCTTCCTTAACCTAAAGCAGAAGTCACCAACCGCTCAACGGAAGGTCATTCAATACTGTCCAAACAATGAATTAGTAAACATGTGCACGATTTACAATAAATATATTAGAGGAATAGTAACTGTGTGTTGTGCCTGTGTTGTAATTTATAATTCAAGTGTTGTAATCTGTTTTCATGTGTTGTGTAATGTTTATTATTTCAAATTTTACGCTCATTTAAACAAATGCAACGCACAAATTTCACATCGGTTTGACAATGTCTGAATAAAATAGGGAAAACGATCGTCACCGAGATAAAACTATGTTTACTGAACTGTGAGCACAACACAAAACAAAAGTATTTACTCTTACATTATTATATATATTATAATTAAATTATTTATGGTTACAATATTGCTTTAAAATATACTTATAGTGCAAAATAAATAAACAATCCAATATAAATATTTTTAAACTGATTTTATATAATATTTTATTAAAAATATAATTCATTACATACCTACCTTATTAAATATATTACTTGTTTAATATCACAGTTTTGATTAAAATAAAAATCTTTCAAATAAGATTGCTTTCTACCTTCGTGTGAAAAATGAAGCAATAGTTCTAGTTTTCTTATGTGGGATTGGAGCTTCTTTTTTGCTTGGACGGCCACGTTTCTTTTTATTGCTTGCTGCATTATTTCGATTCTCAGGATTGTTTTGTGGCTGTAAAGAATTATTTTGTGGGGGGTTGAGTTGTTTATGTAAATCCATCGCTAGGTGATGGTCCAAATGTTCTGGAAAATCCTGTAACAATATTTTCTCTTTACAATGTGGACATTCTTCTGAAATGTTTGATGTTTCCTGTTCTTCTTTTTCTTCAGCAAAAATGTCAATCGAACTTGTATCTAAACTTGTTGTTGGTTTACATTCTTGATTTCCAAAATTAAATTTAAGATTGGTAGTTTTGGATTTTTGAACATCACTGCTGTGAACACAAGCCACTGTTTCTAAAATTGTTGGGGCACATTCGGAACTTGTAGACGACATCAGAGAGAAACGGTTTTCATTCGGTTCACCGTTGTTATTCCCACTGTGATCCGCAAATGTTTTCTCCTTGCTAGAATCGTTGGAATTTTCACTGTCACTCATTTCATTTTTTCTAGCAGAGGCGATTTTTCTCTGTAAAGGCGATGGAAGCAGTTGCACGACATTGTCGTCAATGTTATTCATGTCAGGAAAAATTTCACTTGGACTAATCCACATATCAAGGTTTTCATTATTTTCTACTGGAAGTGGTGAGTAATCCATTTTACTTCCATCTGACAAATCACTTTTACTTAAATCCGAGTAAGAAGTACTTGCTTTTTCACAGATTGATTCGGCAAACTGGTCATTTCTTTTGATACTATCGTGTGAAAAAAAATCTATATTCTTATTTATGTCGCCTACAAATAATTCTGTTTTATAACTTTCCGTTTGTTTTTCTACTTTCTCAAAATTTGAATATTCACTGTTTAAATTAGATTGATTGTGTTGACAGTCGCTCTTATTTTTATCTAATGACTGTTCAAAGTACATGCAATTTCTTTTTGCTATTTCATTTTCGGGTAATTTTTTACTCTTATTCCTGAGATATTTTTCAAAAAATGACCCTGACGTATTTTTTATTTCCAATTTATTTTCGGTGACGTCAATTTTTTTAGGAGTTTGTTTTGCGACAGCAGATGATTCAAGTACATCTTTGTCTTCTTTTTTCATGCTAGAAGAAAATGTGTCTACACTTGGTTTGAAAAAATTATCTAAAGACACCGTACTGAAAGAACCTCCAGTCTCTGTAAATTTTCCAGCAGAAATTCCGAGGAATTTGATTGGAGGAGTCCTGTAACAGATGCAAAATCAAATAGTATACGGAATTAGCTTTCATTCAATTGAATACAGCATTCTTTGAATTAGGTTAATGATTTTACAGTTGTTAATATGATGTGAACTGTTTTATTGTAAATTGACAAAACCCCAATCATTTGCTTCTAAGACATGTCACAATGAGAGTACCATTTAAACAATTTTTATGCCAATTATTAGATTGATGGAGACTTGAGGATGGAGAGTATAATACAAATAAATCAAACACCAATAACTACGCTTGAAGCTAAGCAACAGTGTTGGAGGTTCCAACTGTAGAACAACGACCAAGCACCTTTCTGTTGCTCTGCTCCCCTCTGTATATAATACAGAAGAAATGTTTGTACCAATTTAACTCAAGGGCGTTAAATCCGATTTCGATGAACCTTTTTTTGAAAAGTTAAGGATTGCTGTCCAAATAACGACGGCATATTTTATCTTACCTTTTCAAAATAGGCTGAGCATTGTCAAAAAATAAACAAGTTCTGTGTAAATCCACTGTTTGGGGAAATTAGTTTAATGCCTTACCTTGATAAAACAATTCAAATAAAGCAAAATAGTGAACGAAAAAATGTTAGCAATTTGAAAAATAACAATAGTCTGCAAAAGCAGATTTCTTGTCTATTAAAATTTTCTTAGAATATTCGTTTTAATTGAACAAATGAAAACCATTTGAAGAAAAGACTAAACCGTTAGAGATACATTATTTCACAATTAAAATAAATTTACACGAAAAAGTTTGCAGTAACATAAATTACTATTACGCTTTTTATAATATCCTTTTTCATCTTGACACATTCTGCCGACTACTAAAGCCATTTTTATTTTATTTAAGGAGTTTATTTAAATGGAAAAAACCATATATAGGCTACCAGGTGTCTTAAAAGTCCCAACCCCCCTATTATTTTTTTTATTAATGGAAATAAACAGATTTGCATTGGGGATTGTTAACATGAACAAAAATGGAGTTTTTTGGTGTTTCATAATTGTCAATACCTCCCCTAAAAATGGGGTATTTTGGGGGTAAATCGAAAATTTTAAATGAGAACACCTATTGAGTGACACCTTATTTTAACGGTCTTGATAAAAGAAGAAGATTGGCGCAAACCGAAGGTCTGTATGTTGACTCTATCTTTTTTTCCCCATTTAAATAACATCAAAATGTTTTTTTTTTTTTTACAAGGGTTTCATCCATTAGGTCACTCAATATGACATTCACTCAAGGAACATTCATGCAAAAAATCATGACAATCGGTTTTTGAAAACATAAGCCTTGGTCAGCAAAGAAAATTCTTAATTTTCTAAGTAGGTACACAAGAGAAGAGGAGTTTGAAGTCCCATAAGTACAAGAGGAGTTCTCCATTAATCATATAAAATAGTTGAATATCAAAAAATTGCAATTGAAGATGAGTACTTATTTAATGTTAGACAGGTGATAGAGGGACCAACTCAAGCGACCAGAATTGCTTACAGAAAATCTAGATTGTTAGACGAAAGCGTATTACACTACAAGTTTCATGTGAATGGAGAGTGTAGAAAATTGCTTACTATACCAAACTTGTTAGTCAGCGAAATCTTGCATTCGTATCATTGTACGTTAACATCTGACGCTCATGCAGTTGCGGCTAAAACATTATTAAAAATTAAACAAAAATAATTTTGGAAGTCTATGACAGCAGATGAGGTGAAGGCATGTCATGTTTGTCAAATCATGAAACCTTCTCGACAAAAACCAGCTGGGTTGTCCTCGGTGGGCTTAATTTAAATACATGTCTTTGTGACCCTCTCACTGAAAAATTATTAGAGCTAAGCGAATTATTTTTGATAAGAAACGCACTTACATAATAGTGTTCGTCGATTTAAAAGACGTTATATCTTCGTAAAAAATAAATAAGTCTTTATAAACTTACATTTTTGTATCTTCATTTCTAAAATATTCAACATGTACTAATTTTGCTAAGCAGAAACTTATTTAATTACACATAATATGTCCATTAATTATTACCAGTTTTCTGAAGTAGGCGGTGCTGTATTGGTTTTTTGTAAAAGAGAAAGAGCAGCGACAACAATTTTATCGGGTTCATAACTGGAGAAAGGTCCAGATCGGGACATCGCAACAGTTCGTCCGCAAACATCCTGTTGAAAAGATACAGTAAGAAGTTGAGCTCGTCGTTTATTCTGAAACAAACAAATTTCATAAAATCACAATATCAATTATTCATATTTTTAACTGGTTCTCACAGACACCTATACTAGAATTCAGACACAACAGAGTCCAGGTAATTCAAGTTGCGATAATCCGAGATTTTGTGTAATTCGAGCCACAAATAGCGCCTTCAGTATACAATAATACCATTGGACAAACTTTTCTTGGCCACTGCTGAATTCCACTCCCCTCTTTAACAAATTCACTCGACAACACTCCGGATGTGTCTAAAAATAAATCTGTCCCTCCACTGTAATGTATGTGAGCCTGTGCTTTTCCAGGCTGTGGTTTATTGTGAAACATTTCAAGTGGAAGTGTGTTATGTGCGTTTATACTTTAAACAAAACTAGTATGATTTCTAAGAGTAAAAGAAAGTTTGTTTCATTAAAAATAAAGCAGGAAACGCTTAAGAGAATAAACAAAGAATAGACTAACATTTTGTACCTCAGTGTTCTATACAAAATACTGTATATTTAATAAAACTTCTATTTTTACAGTAATACGAAGACTACAAATGGTAGTTTTATTTTAACCTTTGCATATTCAGTGTAATTCGAGTTTCTCACAATCCGAGGTCCTCTCAGTCCCATTCAACTTGAAATATCGGGACTATAACCAAAAGAATTTAATCATATGTATTCGATTAATTTGCTGAACTTCGGATGTGATGGTCAGAGCATGCAACCAACATAAACATAGACTTAAGTTGCAGGTAAGATTAAGATAAAAGTATTATTAATAAAATTAATTTTAACAATTTTACTAGATGAATTTATTTGAAATTAAGCTTACTCTTCATTTATTTCTTACGTAAGGAAAAGGTTTTTCTGGTAAAACATTCAAGTGCTTTCTTTACTTTTATGTTTAACAAGTCAAGCTCTCTTATTTGATACCTAACTTAGATTGAACATAAATATTTAATTTCTGCATCCTAAAATATGACTTTAGCATACAAAATGTTCTTTTATCTGTACCTATTGACCTAAAACTTACCATATAGAAATCTTCTTCTAATCGTTCAGCCACTTCTCCTGCTAACTCTGCTAGCCAATGGTTGACACCCTTTTTTGTCGAAAGTGCACTGCGACCAGGAAACTTCTTACAGCAACCTATGCTCTTGGTGACAAGTCTTGGTGTAACTGGTTCCAAGTCGATACCCCTAGCGATGTTATACAGCCATGTACTGTCACAAAAACAAAATACAAAACCAATTTGATCAAGAATTTCACAATTAAGCTTTTAATTTTTTGCGTCATTACGTCAGAAACATACCCAGTCTTTTCATCATATCGAGCTTGCAGATCTCTTTCAGAAAATTTGGCTAAATCCGCCATCACACTTATGCCCAGCCTATCTACTACGTCATCTCCAAGTTTGCCTCCAAGATTGCGCACTTTCTTCACTGGTAAAGTTTGGTACAA
The DNA here is from genome assembly GCA_018207615.1 of Philaenus spumarius. Lineage (NCBI taxonomy): Eukaryota > Metazoa > Arthropoda > Insecta > Hemiptera > Aphrophoridae > Philaenus > Philaenus spumarius. The sequence goes on along the minus strand of JAGFPH010000603.1, from coordinate 144,612 downwards.
TTCTGGCACACTTGATTTTGGTAAAACTGTTTGACGATTAGGTTTATGCAGACCACAGACCAGTTTTGCAAGAATCTGAAATTATTTTACAATCTTATTATTTGGCAGAGATAAATCTTATTTAAAAAACACTAACCTTCATACAAACTCATAATTATGTGTTGTTACTACTATAATGGTACAACCAACCATTAACTAAAATTTAAGTTGAGGATAATCCATAGTAATAAAGCAATTTACCAAAACAACTAGCGAATGCCCCAATTTTTATATAGGACAGACGGCCCGCTCTTTCAACAAAATATTTAAGGAACACTTGCCTAAGAGAACCCTATCCACAAACTCTGCTTTCGGTGAACATCTTATCGATAAGAATCATAAATACACTGATATCCACAATAACATGGAAATATTTACACTTTTGTAAAAAAAAGTAGGTACATGGATTCCGTGGAAGAGTTCAAGATCTACAAAGGTTTAAAAATGGATCCTATCAATGTCCTTAATGACAAACTCTCTTTTAAATCGAATCGAATTTAATTTATGACCTCGCATTAAGGACAGCCAAAATTGATGAACAAACGTCTTATTGTACCACCACAACAGATAACAGAAAGGGGAGGGAATCTCAATGACAACTAATTAGTTCCGCAGTCTAGATTTGCCCGTTACCAGTACCGCACACGTGCTATTAATGTTTGTGTGTTGTGTTTTTAATTGTTTTAACTTATGTGAAGACGTCGATTGAGTGATTTGACTGTTTTTGTATGGCCTGCAGATGGAAACATAGTGCTTTGAAACCGCTGTAGCCTTTACAAGATGAGTAAATAGACCACGAGACGGTGTACTATAAGTAAAAATTTCTTATATAAAAACAACCAGTATCAAACAAAAATACTATCTAAACAAAATAAATAAAATTTCTCTCTCTAAACAAATAGAAACATCCATATAAATGTAATTCCAGTTAACCCAGGCCTGTAGGCTGTGTACCACAAAAACATAACTACACTGTAACCATAACACCAAAACTCATAGTAGGCATAACTTGTAAAAAATAAATTAATCCTTTTATTGCCAGAACCAAAGTTCAACAAATGTCTAAAAAATGCCAGAGATTTCTGCATTGGTACTGCTGAACAAATACCAGATCGTTTTAAGCCGTTTGGTACTGTTTGATAGAAAAAACTAAAGAAAATATGCAATATAAAAATTAATGATTAGATATAGGTAGATTAAAATTTAAATACATGTGTAAAATATAGTGTTAGTTAAATTAGTAAACAACTAAAAAACCATGTACACTGTATTGGATTTGAATTTTATTGTAGGCAATAATAGCATATATTATTTCTCAAGACTATTTTTTTGTCGGTACGCCATAACTTCCTTAATACATCATCAAATTACATGAATGAGGCATCATTTTAAAGCTTTCCTTAACCACTACACGGGAAAAATAGACAAACAGCTTAAAATTCATGTTTTAATAACAAAAATTGATTTAAAAAACTTTTATATAATACTCTGTATGTTCCTAATGAAAGGCGCCATCTACTAACCATCGGTTTAACTAGCATGACAGCTGTTAGTTAGATTGTTTACACTGTAAGATTGTATAGGGAAACTGTTATTTATAAACCAATGTAAATAAATAAACTTAATTAACTGAATTAAATCAACGTGTTAAATCAGGTAAATGTAGGCCTACTCCGAACTTGCGAAATATTCGCACGGGTCAGCTAGTTAAATTTAATTAGTAAATAATATTATCATAACATACAATTCTGAATCCATCATTAATAATAATAACCAATATTACAAAACATTTAAATAAAACTTTAAAAAGTCCTTTTAAAATCAAAAACGTCCGTTGAAATCAGAAATGACCTGCAGACCTTTCTAATCTTCATATTGGAACGAGATAATTGGGACCTAACACTATTTGGTTTAACGGGAATTCGGAATAAGCGCATTTCATTAATAATATTAACGTATTGACTTGTTAAGGTGTAAGTTAAGTGCGGGGACATCTACTAGTGTCCGTTCTATACAGCGTTGATCAGATCGGAGGAACGCGAGGAGGAGATGAATGTTCAAACTGAACTCATCACACGTAGACGCGGTAAATGCTTTTGACCTCGCCTTAGTGTAAATTTACATCATCAGTTTTTCCTTCCATTGAGCTACGATTCTGTTTTATTCTAAAAACGGAAAGGAAGGGATAGGTTGTTTGAACTGTCCGTTTTGTCATCTAACAGTCTGTCTGTTATTACAGCATCGTCTTGAAAAAAGATCGAGGAAAAAATCAAATTACTTCGAGATAACAAAAACGGAGAAGAAAAACGGTTGAAAGCAACTGGCAGGGGGCAACAACACTACTAGTGCCTAGTTGTTGTATCTAATCCTTCCTTCTTTCTGAAGGACCCAGTATCCTTTTCACGCAAAACGGATGGAAAACGTGAAGGAAACAAAACCAGCTTTCATTCTAATTTGGTTTCAGGCGTTTTCATCAAGCTTAGGCTATTTATGTAAGTCTCTATTTAACTTATTTGTATAACAATAAATCTAAGTTTTTTCTCAAACGTCTTTTTCATTTCTCCTGTTTTTATGTAAAAAATCAGTATTTTTTCTGAACTCGGTTCGGAATAGCGAGACTCTACTGTAAATATTTAAACTAACAGTGTGTCATATTTATACGAAACTAAAAGAGGCGTGGTTTAAAACTACATTACATTAGTAAGGCATTAACAAGTACCTAGTGCTATTATAACTAGCCTAAAGTTAACTATGTAAGTTAAACAAATTACTAAACTAGTATTATTATTCTCAAACAATATTCATTTTTTTTTTTACATTAATATATAATTTTGTAATAAGCCCTAATTCATTATTTACAAGTATGTTACAATATTTGTTAGTATAAAAAGTTTCCCAAGCATCTATTTGTTAAGTTTTGTTTCATTTTCAACAATAGAGTTTTCTATTTTAAATTTATGGTTTTCATCCAAGCAATGCTTAGCCATAGCATATTTATCAGGCCTATTACATTTTAAATACAAAAATTCAACATTCAGATACTAATATAATGAACAAATCTAGATAAGACATTAGACTTCAATCCAGTCAAGTAGAAGAAAGAGCTGGGACAACATGTAGCTACTTAAAGACAATTTGTATCACAATATGTGTACAAATGTACATAAATAATAACATGTTAGCCATTTTTATGTCGAATGTGTGTTGTTAGTGTCTAGTGTGTTATGTTATACGTCAGCCTGAATATGGCGTCAGTGAAACGGCGAAACATGTTGCCTCAATAAACAAGGATTATAACCATTTATTTAGAAAAAGGTTCTTTAGCTTTGTCTTTTCAAGATCAAAAAGATCTGTTGACGTCAGTAATGGCCTGCCAAAGTTTCTAATCTTCAAATTCGAACAAGATAGAAAAACCATGTCAACGAAAAGAGACGCTATGGTATTCGAAAGGAATAGACATGTTTGTTGAGCCAGTAAACCGATGACTTGATTTAAAAAGCAAAGTGATTACAAATTTGATAATATTAGTCCATTTCAACAGAATGTAATCTAATCTAATTTTGATCTTTTTGACTAGATGATGCAAACCAACCTTTGTTAATTAGAAATCAATATTTTCTAATTTTTTTAAAATTAAAATTGTAACCTGTCATTAGTAAATTCTTGTGGTAATCTTACTATTTTGTTCTAGCCAGGAAGGGGACCCTTGAGATAGCTTTATAATGCCAATAATAGTGTAATTTGAAATTTTTCAAACAAACCTAGCTTAACGTTGCTGAGGTATACATCCATCTTTGTCTTTTAATTCAAACTATATAATAAACTGAAACTTTTTAAATGTTAAAGGATTTTCTGATAAATAAAAAATTCTGTAAAATTTAATTTAATTAAAATTCATGAATTTATAAATATGAATTACATTTCTTTGTCAATTAATTATTTTTATATGTATAAATTAAACTAATTTTTTAGTTTATTCTGCTAAATATAAAAACGAATTACAATTTCGTAGAATAAGCCGTGTTTATGATAATTCTTTATTTAATAACAGACGATACAAAAACCTATCAAACTTGTTTTGATTTTATAAAAATGTGTAAAACAACTACAAAGATGTTAACGTTAATTAAAGAACATATAACTATGATATTTTCACTTTTGGAAAATTTAAATGTACTAGTATTGTACATTCGACCAATTGCGTTGAATTTTGTACAAATATAGTCAGAGTTTACTAACAATAGAAAAACCGTTTAAATTGAACCTGTAGAACTCGAGAAATAAACCTCAATAATGAAAATAAATTCTAAGTTAAACTCTAACTTAAATTTGTTCTAGTAAGAAGAGAGTTTGTCAGAACTTATCTGTATAGAATTAATTTACATTTTTAAGAAATATCAAACCTTATCTAAAAATCAGTAGACTATAAATATTATATTAAATGTGTTATCTCAACATAAATGAATTATTATTATCTAAAATTATAATGTAGTACAAATTCAAATTACAAAATACCATGATAAATCCAGAATCGAAGACAAATATACAAGAAAATTACAAACAAATTTTATACACACGGCACAAGACATGAATGAGGAGTTAAAGAGCATTAAGAGTACAACAGTTCAGTTTTCAGAAAAATTTTATAGTAATTTAGATAACTTAGGAATTTGCAACACCATAAAAATTCTTTTGTTTTAGCAGACACCTAAATAGACCTTGAGATAAAATGTTGTTGATTTAAGATAAGGACTACTGTGCATGTGTTGTGTTGAATTAAAACTGCTATAATTTTAAAGAGCATTTACATTTAAGTGTAAAGTACCAGGAGACCGAGCTAAAGCTCGATTATAAGCAGGGCCTAGTTTGCTCACATCAATAACTATTATTGCAAATTTCCGTGAACATCGTTTAGGTTAGGCCTATAACATTAAACAACTAAATAAAGGGTATGTTTATTTATCAGAAGTATTCGTTGCCATGGTAACTATAAATAGATACAACATTAGGCTTACCTCTAATAAAATACAGTTTAATAAGTTTAAAACAGATGATTATTGTAATGGCATTGAAAACATTTGCATCAGCTGTGCTTCGTTTAAAAGAAAACAGATGATTATTGTAATGACATTGAAAACATTTGCATCAGCTGTGCTTTGTATTGTTTAAAATGGACAAATTTCACTTTTTAATTTAATAAAAAGACGTAGAAAACGAATTTTCCCAGACTGGTGACCATTTCCAATCGATTTCTCGTGGCCAAAAGCCCCATATAAAATCAAAAAATCAAAAATCCTTAGACGGAGATTCCAGATCCATTTAGCAGACCGACAATTATCTCTCGCTTTAGAAGATAAGATAAATGTTTACACAGTCCAGTGAAAGTAGTTATTTCTCGGTGAAATCGTTTTGTCTATTTTATTCAGGCATTGTGAACCGATGAGAAATTCATTCATTGAATTTCTTACAAAGCGCATCAAATTTTTAAAATAATGCACATATTACAATACTTGAATATTATGATTATGAGTATTATGATATAAAAATTGAAAAAAGATCCCTGAACTACTGCACTCTTCATGTATTTTTTTTCCGTTAGACAATTGAAGATGGGGCACGTAAACCGAATGCTCAAACCCTTTCAGAGTGGTAATAACGACCCTTAAGGAGAAAGCTTAGAGGAAAGGAGAGCTCTCACTGAGTATGAGCTGAAATGGTAAACGGACGGCTCAAAAACAAAGGGGAGTACCGGTGCAGGAATCTGTAGAGGTAATCCAAGGCAGGAATGTGTCCTGCCAATGGGGAAGCACCTAACAGTACTAAAAACAGAAGTTATAGCTTAGCTTTATTGGAATATGTCATAGAAAATCTTAAATTCGGACTCGTGAATACAGAAATCTGTATGTAGCATGACAGCTTTGAAAACTCTGAACTTGTTTGAGTTCAGGTCAAACCTAGTCTGGAAATGTATCAAGTCCACAATACAACTGGCAGTTCTCAACAGGGTCACGTTGGAATAGGTAGAACAGATAAGCTCGGTATCAAGACATCAGCAATTGAATTCACAGCAGTTGAACCGTTTTAGCATATCCAAGACAACATCTATGCAGGCTGTCACTGATTGGGAAAGACTAGAGCACGGAAAGACTTGGAGGAGCATCCTACGCCGGAGAATGAGTAAACTCACACTTCTTCTTGATCCATCTAGGCAGAAAATTGCATACGATATCCTAATGCTGAGCACAGGCAATGTAAAGAAGGTGGTATCCCTAATCGCAGGACATGGCCACATTAGAAAACACATGTAAAGAATGTGCATCTTCACCGAAAACACCAAATGCAGGAAATGTGGCATGTGTTAGGGTTGAGAAAGTTAAGACAATTTGTTAGGGTTCGAGATTTGGCCCAATCGTTAGGGTTCAAATTTAAGGTTGGTTTGAACAATTAAAATTCTACGTGGTTCAGTGATAGTATGCCCTTATAACATTTATTTACACAATTACTCAGATTAGGAACATCAGCTGTGACATGTCGCCTTTTTGGCAAAATATAAAAACATAAGTATTATATGACATTTGAGAAAATGTCATATAGTATAAATAACACAGTAAAACAAGACGCTAATTAAAAAAATAAATAAAAGAAACAAAGCAAATCATATTAAAACAAGACGCATTTTTATTTCATATAAATAATAATATAACTTCATGAAATAACATGGCATATAATATAACTTCATAAAATAGCAGGCATAGTAAAATCATAGATGTAAAATACAGTTATATAATATAAAAATATACAGTGTTGAATATATTAATAGTAAAGCAATACAAAAGCTGGCATACGACGAAAACCGTATCTGAAAACAACAATAAACAATAACAATAAATAAGAAACTCACAACAATTATAATCAAGTGAAAATATAAAAAACAGTATAATGTGATTGTAGAATAATATAAGGTGAGGTGGACGAGTCCATTGTGACTAGCCTCCCCTATTCTCATCTTTACGGAAGGGCAGTCTTCATGCTTCCGTCTTCTTCCTTCTTCTCAAGATGGCTATTATACTGCTTGGGCAGACAGTAACGTAGCTCTACAAAAATGTGATCTTAAGTAGTATATCGTACGAGTCAAGTAATGTAAGTTACTTGAAAAGTTTATACGTGAGTTCGGGAAACTTAAGTACCGAGTGAAGTCAACATCAAACATGTACTTTGGACGATATTAGGTGATATTAAAAGTCGCCACGAGGCATGTACAACGTTGTGCGCGAATGAGTGTAAAGTGCCTCTTTTGAACAGGAAAAATGAGCAAGTATTGCTAGCTTTATATATTATTTTAAGAGCTCAGACATGTCTTTATATTCAGATAGCTTCAAATGTCATTTAAACTCAAAATCTCATGAGATATAAGTCAAATAAATTAGACCCTAGTTACATGCCATTTTTTTTAGAATTGATTTGCAGATAAATAAATTTTCAAGCGTCTTTAGTTTTTTAAGACTTTAGATTAATAATAATAATGAGGTGTATATATAAATTTATAATGTGTAGATTAAAAATAAGTATGGTTGAATAAATCAAAAGTGCACCACTATCAGATGTCTTTTGGGTCAAGTTTATTACATCCTTGTGTCTTTCAAAGTACTACCATACAATCAGAACCTACCCTTATTGAAATTAAATATTAAATTAAAGTAAAGTTAAAGTATAGCCTAGCATCATTCGGATGTTAGAACATTTTTTGTAAAAATAGAAGTCTAGAGTATTTTTTATAGTTTTTTAATTTTTTTGTCGACTTCTTATATTAAATAAATTCACTAAATTAAATTTTTGTAACCAAGCAAGTTACACAGCCAACACTTATACTCAATACATTTCATATATCAGATATCAAGTTTGTAAGACAGACTAGATCAGAACATCGGCAACAAAGCTATCTTAATTTCTTTAAAAACTTTGAACTCCCAACTCAATGTAATTTTACTAACAGATTTAAACACTTTGTTTTCTCACTCAGAAGCCGTTTCCCTCAGAACGTCTGCCCGTAAATCTCACATCGATCCTTCCAGTGGCCAAATCTTAAATCCTTGCGAAGATTCCCATAAGACCGACCTGTCATGTTTTCCAATCTTCCGGCCTAACTTCTGGCCTCCGTCATAACAAAACTGATCTAACTCCCTGCCTAACTTCCATAGTAAACTAGTTTCATTCTAGGTTAGGATTATGTTTAAATAACCCATCTAGCTTCCGTGTTGTCAAACTATGATGTTCTTCCGTGCCACTTCCAAGTCACTTGACACTTTATGTAAACAAGGTCTGTCTTACGCAACTTAATACCTTTACATAAAAAATCACTACATCTAGAAACGAATATATTTAAACCTAATACCCAATATATCTATTCTATCCAACAACCCTCCTACACGTAACACGGGCAGGAGGAAACACAATAACTGATGAGGAAGTACAGCCCCACTTCGACCTACGCTGGAGTTTTATGTTTGACAGAAGTTATACAGCTGTCCAAGATGGTTTTATAATTCGTGTATCACGTGATTGCTGACATTTCTGAATTTTCTCAGCAAAATTAGTCTCAATATTATTCTTATTTAACTCAAGGTATTTTGTCTGCTTTTTTAATGTTTGTAATTAGTTTGCTCTTGAATTCAATAAAAGAAATCTGTTTTTAATACTACAATTTATTCATACTTTATTCAATTCAAAAATTTTATTCTTTTAATTTAAAGTTCTTGTAGGGTAAAATCTTAAACGTCACTCCATAAGATTGCATATGTTACAACCTGTTGTAAATAAATGTTGGAAATCATTATGATCGCTTTATTTGACAACACATTAAAATATCCTAGATTTGCACCATACCCCTCTGCAAGTTTCAAAGGAGTTTCAGTTTATTGCTTATAAGCCCTAAAGTATACATTCTACAAAAAAATGTATACATTAAAGAACACAAAATTTAATGTCAGTTCTTTAACCCACAACAGTTAATTCAACCAAGCAGTAGAGCCGAAATCAATGGTAGAAAAAACCGGGTTTTTACCACCTTCGTCGAAAAAGTTAATTACAGCGACTTTTAAACGTTTGAACCATGGAAACGGCTGTTCTAAATAAAAAGGCGTAAAGAACATAAAATTCTGCTTTCAGCAGAAGAAGTAGTATTTTTAATTAAATACTCATTAATAGCATTGAAAGAAATACCCAACTTTTTATCAAATTTAGCAATAAATTTTTGATTCAAAACCTAATTGTGTAAAATGTGGGCAGAGCATCAGAATAATGTATGAAAACACAAACCAAAAGGCCAATGCATTTACGAGACAGTGTACACTATGTAGAAATGAGCTATTCAAGAATTCTGTCATTACTACAGTGACTTGAGCGATCTTATAGAAGTAGAGACCAGGTATCACAAGTCTTGCTCTAAGCATTTCTTTGCTCGAGTGTCCACTTCTTTCCCCAAAGAGTGTCCAGAAGTTGATGACATTACCAATTGCGACAACATTTGCAAGTATTTAGAAATGAAAATGAATGAGTACCAGTTCACTCTACCTGAAATTCTTAAGGATTCAATGGCTCCCCATTCCAACGTTTAAGACGGTTAAAGCGTGACTGATTAAGAAATATGGTGATGAGATAATTGTGACTGCTGAAAAAACTCAGAATCAGGTTATATGTTTCCGAAACACAGAATAAAAAATTTAAGTAAGTGTTAAGAATAGAATAAATTTATTACAACAAACTATTTTTACAAAAAAAAAAAAAAGAAATACATAATTGAACCATGTTGTAAAAGCAACCCCAACAGGTTAAAAACCCAATAACTTGGAGCACCTGTTAATTTTTCCCGGTTTGTCCTCTATAATATCTGTTACACTCTGGGCATTTTATTTTGTAAACGCCAGATTTATATTCCATGGGAGTGTCCGTTCTATGTTTAAGGGATGAAGGTATGTTATTTTTTGTACGGAATGCAAGGGTGATGTTACATTTCTTAAGAATGTTGTTCAAAACATTAGGCAAGTGGCTGGTGTATTCTGAGGAAATGTATTTGTTGTTCCTGGTTACGTCGTTATTTGGGTTCGGTCTATTTAGTCTTTTAATCAATTTGTCTATTATAGAACTCTTGTAACCGTTTGCTACAGCTGTGTTTAATGATGTTGATTTCTTTATGGAATTCTATCTTGCTGAGTGGGACAGTGAGAAGTCTGTGTGTGAAGCAGTGGTATGCTGCCATTTCCTGTGAGTAAGGATGGTGAGATAGTGCGTGAATAGTGACGTCTGTAGTGGTTGGTTTTTGGTATATCTTACATTCAAACTCATCTGTTGTTTTTGTAATGGTTAGGTCTAGGTAGCTGAGTTATTGATTATTTTCAATCTCCAGATTTCCTTCCAATCGCATCATTTACATGATACGGCTTTAAATCATTTACATGATAACAGAGGTCGTTATCAGCTGGACTGTTAGCTCTTGCCGGCAGCACTCCGACAGACATGACAGAGTATACTACGGTGTCAGACACGATCGCATTGATGTTTATTTGTGTTAGTGTATGTGTTTTTTTAATGTATGACGAGCTCCTCTGAGCGAAAGAAGAATTATCTGATGATGGGGTCAAGACCTCGAAACTAGTTATAAGAATCAACCCATTTGAAGTCACAAGACAGGCCTACAAGGTAATTAATATATTATTATTTATTTGTGACTTGGCACTAAAAAATGAATATAAAAAAATATACGTCCAGAGACCTTGACGTTCTGTCTAGCCTAGAGTATTGTTGTAGCTACTATGATGCAAGGCTGTTTGAGGTATCATACATTCAGTATCCAATGAAAAATAAGATAACGGAATCGTTCAGCTTATTTGTAATTGACAACGCAGACATCAATATAGATACATTCAATGCTTCTAATCATGCAATGGGGTGATCACAGTGAATCACTCCTCATAGTTCAGTACAAAAACTGAAAAAGACTGAAAATTTTATAATTCCCCCCCCCCCTTTTCCTTTGAACCTTGTAGCGGGGATGGTGCAAACCTAGGATATTTAAATTGGATGTCAAAAAACGATTTCCAGCTCTACAACATTTATTTCTACCATTTATTTCTACCAATGGTCTCATTTAACTGACCTATAAGTTGTATTAATACACATATATTATAATAATGGTGTGTGTGTTACCTTATTATGAGCTATTCCAGCAGAACAACGGAAGCCAGTAGTTTCATACACTGCTAATCTCATTTCTTCAACCAACACAGCTGCGGTTGCAAGCCTGTGGAGTTGTGGGTCTCGTAAATCACCATTATAAATTTCATCTAACCAAGTTTCAACTCCACTTAAACGTTCCTCTGTAGCAGAAAAAAGCAATTGCAATTAATTGTTTGAATAACTACTGTTTTACAAATTAATATATAGAGAGTGGAGTCCTTTTAATTTGCTACTTACCGGATTAACCAATCGAACAAAAGGGAAAAATTAAATACAGCTTTCACTTCAATATTATCTGTACAATGTTGATCCATTATTTTATTTTTAAATTTGTGTACCCAAATCAAAACACTTAGAAAATTAACTTTTTCGAGTAATTTTTTCTTTTCCATCTGAGCAGTAGTTTTACATTAATAAAGCAATTCTTTTCATGTTTTACTTATATTGAATGTAGGTATACATCAAAAACAGCCATTTACAATTTTATTATTGTCAAGTACAAGCTGAACAAAATTTATTAGAATTCCCCAAAGCAGAATGTGTTCTTTATCTTTCTGCAACGGTTGATGGTAAGACGAAAAACTTTCTGCGAGTGCGGGTGAATTAATAATAGAGGTTTTATAGGTGAATAAGTAAGCAATGCACACATGATCAATTCTTTGTGTTTATTGGACTAAGTAATTATTTTAATTTCTTTACATATGCCTTAAAACTTTTTTAATCCTTAATTTTACTTTACATTTTCTTATATTTTGAATTATGGCAAGTCATGCTTCACATCAATAGCAATCCTCATCTTGAAGGGCTAATCGACTAGTTAAACTAGTAGTTTATTCGACTAGTCCCTTATGTAATCGTTAAGTCAGTTGATATGGACGGAGTACGCATAATGATAGTCAGAATGTCATTTGAAATCTAACGACTAGAGAAACCGATCGACTAGTGTACAAATGATAAATATTTACGGCTAGAACAGAGATGATAAAATAGTAAGTAGTAGTCGTGAAGCTCGAGTTAAAATTTTCGTTTATGATATTGATGGGTCCATACCAAATTTTTCGATTTTCGATACCGATACCTATCAACAAAAAACAACCAGTGATTCAACTAGGCCTAATTATTTGTAATAAATACAATCTCTGTGTATGTCCACGAAAAAATCGATGCCCGAGTACAATTTGTGCCAACTTTATGAACTCTACCATTGTTGAAATGTTATTTAAAATACAATGACGAATGTCCGCAAAAAAAATAGGACGTCCGAATATTATTAGCGCTAATTTTATAAAACGCCGGCATTAAAACGTAATTCAATATACAAAAGCGTATGTCCATGAAAAAACCTTCTCCCGAGAACGATAATTTGTTCTTATTTCTATAGAATACCGGAGATAAAACTTAATTAAAATGGAAATTATATTTCACTATTTGCAAGATTGAATAACAAGTAAAACAAAAGCACTTCGTTAAGACTTACACAAAAAACAAATCACGGGTAACGAAAATCCCGAAAATGTCCAAATTGTTTTACCCGACCTATAAAATTTGTAACTTTTCGTCACAGTAGATACCCTAATTCTATAAATAGACACGATAAGAAACGAATCCATAAGTGGTTGACCTTGAACCTACTTTACCCTAACTTCCTGTGTACAAATAACTAAGCCTAAGCATGAATACAAATAAAACAAAAGTCTTTACTTAACAAACAAAACAATTGCCTAAACATTTTACAAGGGAAAATGTGTACATACATCAAATTAAGAAAGTTTTACATTTTTTCCTACTGATATTTATTGTTATGCTGAATTGGGTTTAAGTACAGAGAATGTGATTTCAAATGCCGGAGATTATACTCAAAATACGGAGAACTGGCAAATCCGACAATGATATAAACTGAGTATCTCTCGTTATCGAGTTTCGGGTTCGGCTATCGATTCACGATACCGTAAACTTCCTAAGCTTTATTCTATAAGATATCTTTCTGCAGCCATAACTTTCGTTCTGAAACAATGTCGCACCGTCGCAAGTTGTTCTGCTTTGGGGTTAGAATTTAAAATATTTCACGGTTTAAGCCAAGCTGACAAAACAGCACTGGCTTCCTCCGGTCTGAGACTATTTTTACCTTAAACTAACCATAGAACTAAACTACCCTATAAATTACATCACTGTCAGTGTCCGACTTTGCCAAGAGCGTAATTTTTAACTTGATGTCGCCATGCAGTTAGAAGGATGCATACGAGAGTAACTGTATTCTACATACCTGTTTGTGTACACGGGTCCTGTTTGAACACGATTTTTTTATTCTTGTATTACTTCTTATTTTAATTTTGATGTACAAATTATAGTACAATCAAATTAAATAATGATTTCTTTCAGCATCATTTCAACTTAAATTTGTAACAAAATTACATGTACTCCATTCTATATTTAGTGTAAAATTTGACTGTACCTTCATCATTGTTGTCCATAGGAGAGTATCCCACAACAAAGGAGTTCTTTAACTGGCATTCCTGAATGTCTTTATCATTATCCAAACGTTTCTTAACAACATCAGTTAAATCTATATAAGCTTCGTCCACACTGGCTCTTTGTACACAATCACTAAACTTGCAAAGGACTGCAACGACTTCTCGACCTGCATCACGGTATCTAAAGGAAAAATACCAATTTTGGAACATTTTAAACATTCATAAAGAAAAGACCGCCCCTAGCAAGTTAATGATTAGCGAATTAAAATATTTCTAAACTCAACCGTAGAATTTTGAACCTCAATATGCTTATCGTAAAATTGCTGTTTTTATAAATAGTGGTAACAATAAAGAGATAATGTAAGATAGTATAATATATTATGTTAACAAATTGGGCCTTAAAACAGGAGCAAATCTACTTGAGTAGGTTGAGTACCATGAAGTATAAAGTTTTGATTGTTAGGAAAAAATTTGAAGTACAAGCATTAACGTACTTTTGCACTAATCACTTTACCTTTAATGTCACTTTTTGTTAAATTTAATTTATAACCAGTTTCTATTGTAATTACAGTGTTGTTAATCTATTGGCCTAGTACAGTAGAGCCGAGGTAATGTGGTAATAAACAAAAACTCAGATAACACGTACTCTGTCAAACATCGAGAGGGGAAACATATGGTAAACTGGTGAAATCAATGAAAACGTGGTCAAAGAAGTGAAAAAGGCATCTACAGTATCTACTAAAGTCCAAATAAAAATTAAATACAAAAGACATACATAGGCTACTGTTCCAGATATCTGGAAAACCAAGCGTTTTATTATATGCTATAAAATTCTTTATTTCTATTTATGCCCAAGTTTAACATCCCTTGCAATATACTCCTCTCCAAGATCTCCAAATCGCTCCATGTGAATTATCCATTAGTCAAAGCAGTGTTTGAGATAATTTTTTAAAAACATGTTCGTGGTCTCCGTCGCTTTTTCTTTCACAGCGTCAACTGTCTCAAATCTTGTTCGGGTGAATAGGGTGGATGTTCCAACAAAATCCCACGCTTGGCCAAAAACATTTTAACAATATGGTATAGGCCAGGGCATTGGCCTGATACAGAATCAATGACTTACTGATTCCACAACTCAAGTCACCTTCTTCTTTAATCGTTCATGGAGAATAGTTAAAACCTCAAGCAAGCAATGCTGATTCAGATTGACCTTCAGGTTCTCAATTTACACACACAATCCCACAGATTTCAAAAAACACAACCAACATTACTTTGAATTTTGATTTGGACATTTGTGCCTTCTTCTGTCTCGGTGAACTGGTGCGTTGATTGGCGCTGGTTTCTTGATCATAGTTAAAAACCACGATTCATCTTATGTTACTTTTTCCAAGATTGTAGAATCTTTTTTGATGGTTTTCAAAGTGTCAATACAAAAATTCATTTGAGAATATTTTTGTTCAGGTTATTGACTAGCCTCAATGGAGAAATGTAGCCAGCATACCCATTACAGCTTTTGAAATGCTACGTTACAATGTCATCACTGTAGTGCTTTCGACATAGAGTTACAAACACAACCTAAACTGTTACAGGGGAAAACAAAATAACCATATAAATTCAACCTATTATTTAGTTGGTGTAATTTTATTAGAAAGGAATAAAAACATTGAAAACTTTTTTGCTTAAGAATATGTATATTCCTGCAAACCAATAAGCCTACCCAAAATAAAACCAATATGGTTTAAGGATTAATATCTGTATTAGCAGAGAAGGGCTGTGGTTGGTCGTCCTCTTGGTTTTTACTGCCTAATGTAAATTGCATGTTTTAATGTGATTAATGCTTTAAAAAAAGAGTACAAAAATATTATTTTGGAAGAAACCAATAAGAATCTACCAAAGAAAAGGCAACCAATGTGATGTTAGCATTATTCACCATCTTGGGAGAGAAAAGACTTGGTTGGCCGCCACCAGCGACCAAGGAATACTATAGACTGGCAAAGCCCATGCAGAACGCATTACGGGAGTTGAAGCCGACCACGCCCACTCTTAGGTGAAAACATCTCTTGGATTCTCTGTCCGCGACCGGTACACATTTTAATTCGCCATCATTAACACCGTTTGAACACACACTTAAGTGTTGAAATTTTAAAATATTGCTTAAAACACAGTGACCGTGCTGACGGTATCAAACAAAAATAGAAAAATATATTTTATGTAGCGGGAAAAAATATAAAACAAAAAAAGTCAACGTTGTGTTTAGACATATGACATAAAATTTAGGCGTAGCGATATAGTTTTGTATTTTTTGTGCAGGTAATTTGTCAAAGCGTAAAAGTTGTTGGAAATCAACCAAAAAAGAAAAAAATTATTCTTTACATTTCTTTGTAAAATGCTTAGTTTAGCCTGTAGGCTGTGGTATAGTGACGAGTTGGTTTGATTGTTTTGTGAACCGGAGCGCTGACAACACCATCGCTAATCTACTGTATATACAAGTCTTGTCATTAATTTGTAGTGCTATTGCTTGTTCTATCACTATATTGTACCATACATTCATTGTCCGAGTAATTATAATTTATTAAAAATTGTTAATATATTAAAATTGTATAATAAGAACAATAACAATAAGGAAACTGAATTAGTTATACGGTTTTGAAAGAAAACAATACTTTATTCCAAATTATAACTATAAAGCAATCCTTGCCCTAGAATAAAATAAAACCACAATATCCATCTTAAATCGCAATGTTGCTAACTTTACTCACAAAAATATTCGCTAAATAGACAAAATTTAGAACAAATCAAAGAGAACTAAAAATATAATTCCAATCAAACTAATAATTACTAATCATACTAACTATTTACTCAAATACTATAACAACTAGTTTGCAAACCTATAAAAACATTTCTTCCTTAATTAATTCACTTAAAAAACCCACAATCTGCATCTTAAATCACAACGTTGCTAACTGCACTTACAATAACGCTGACGCTCGGAAGTAGCGGAGTCAGACGTTTTCATCCCCACCACTCTTAGGTGAATCGGCTTCAAGCCTTACGCGACATTGCCAGTCTATAGTATTCCTTGGTCGCTGGCCGCCACCTTGATTTTGTGTGCTTGTTTTTTCTACTTTTAGCAACCAAAAAGACATTGCTTTAACAAAGTTCGTATGTATTTAGTTTCTACTGAATAAAACAAATGACTAGGTGTAATTTCAGCTTTTTAGACCTTGGTTTTTCTTATAAATAATAAAAAAGTCATTTCAGATTTTTCTATTTTATTGGTCCCGTCTTATTGCACATCTAGAGCACATTAGGGACCACCATGCCAAATTTGAAGTTAATCCGTTTTGCCGTTTTTTGAGAAATAGCGATGAATGAGTGAGTTAGTGGTATTTGGCTTATGAATACAACACCAATTAATTCTGCAGTTGTATAAAACGAATCAAAATACACAACTAATGGGGATGGCAAATGGGATGAAGCCTACAAGCGGCAAACTCCTAAATCCAGCCCTGATCAAGACTATAATAATAAACTCACATAACCACTCAACAGAATTGGAAACTTATTTATAATTAAAAATAATTTCCAATGCATACAGTGAATGTGAAGAACAAAGTATAACTAGCATCTAAATTTTAATTTTTTGTACTTACTTTGTTAGATCAGCTTTCCCACGTATTGAAGGCACACTCACCAATTCTATCTCGGGACAATGTTGTTTTGCCTCATTTCCTCTCATATGTCTGGTCACACCTCTGTCTCGTGCTTCATAATTGACAGCTATAATCCTAAAACCATTTGAATTTCATAACATTTAGCTCCTACTAAAAGGTTATTGCATTGAATTAAAAATGTTTTTATGTTGGCTCTGTTTGGTAAACTGTATTTCAACAGAGCCAACCAAGTACCTTAAATTGATTATTTTTAAATAAACATATTTAAAGAACTACTGTAACAATACCACAGTTTTACCAAAACAATTTCTACAAAGTCACTTTTATATGGTAAATCTGGTGAAAAAAAAATTTATAGCAGAACAACTACATTTTATAACCTTACTTTTTTGTACCTTAAAAATAAAAACTATAGGATCTTTTATTTGTTTGTCTGTCTGTCACAGTCGATTTTCTCTGGAAAGGATAAAGTATCACAATAAAATTTGGCATAAATTTAAACCACACTAATCTGCATATATTACAACAAACAGAACTCACATTGTTTGTCTTTTTCATGGAAAAAATTTAATGTGACAGGCAAAAAAAACAAAAAGAATTCTTGTAATGGTTCAGTTTTTCTAAAGTTTAGACCCTAAAAAAAAAGCCTAGGTAGCCCAACGATGTTATTTTGCAAAAAGCCTAGTTCAAACTGTAGAGAGAGTTGATTGTGATATGTGAAATATATTTAAGTTCATACGACTTTTATAAATTGTTCCATTAATATAAATGTTCCTTACCAGCCTAAACAACCACAGATTGTTATAAATTCAATATCCATCAACAATTTAAAATCGTATTTTGTGAATAAGGCTTATTGTATTCCAAAAATTTCTAGGCAATACTTGTCTCAATTTTTTGAAGAAAAAAATACTTGTGTTAAAGATGCTTGAATAATTTATAGAAAAACTAAAGTAAATCAAAATGTTGTTTTGTGAAATCCATAAATCAAGCAATGCACTCGTTTAAGATTTTAAGTGTTGATCCAGTATTTCCTGCATTTCCAGAAGATTGTCCAATACTTGCCTTCATCAATAATGCATCTGTACTGATATTTCTTACTAAGCAATTTTGATTTCATCTTAGTTAATTATTATAGTATTTTTATGTCTTACTAGCTGACCCGGCAATGCTTTGCTATTGCTTAATTTGAAACTTTGAAAGCCTGTAATTCGTATCCCTGAGGATCGATGTAAATTATAATGCGATTCTGCTCATTGCTTGATTTACCTAACCTAAAATTATATTCATTTTTTTATCCAAATCAGTTGTTGATCAAAATCAGCTGTTGATCAAAATCAACTGTTTTAAGCTTTTCATACGAACAGCTGTTTCTGATAAAATCAAAAGAAATATTTCTTCTTCTTCCTTAATAACCTTCCATAAGATTAACATTGAAACTTTGAGGGCCACTGGGGCGTAGCCCTAGTGTCCTAGGACTTTGGTAAATGGCCTAAAACCTTCCCAGGGTTAACCTGTGTTACTATGCAAAATTTCAAAGCAATCGGATGGACGGTTTGGTAACGCATAAAGGACAAACATACAGACAAACGGACATACATTGAATTTTATATATATAGATCATCATTTTCCACCAAACAAAAAACATTTGTACACTATTGTAGAAGTTATAAATTATATCGTAAATGTTCCTTTAATAATATTAAGATCTTTTATAGAAAATAGTTACCAATTTTCTTTTATAAATATAAACAAATCAGTTTTACCTACCCACCGCCTTTCCAAGCATTGTACTGCACAACCGCCATTGGTTTTCCCTTTAAATCTGGATTTAATCTTGCTTCAACCTGACAGTAAAAACAGTCCATGTCTACTAAAGCAATGATTCTGTCGTTCATGATTTTAGAAATAGATTGAGCTTTTTATCCTATAAAGATATAAACATTTAAACATAAGTTATCGTATGATTGCAAGACAATAAGACTAACAAAACAAGGGATATTTTCTACAAGATGTAGGCAAAAATGAAAAGATGATATCCACTGCATTAAATAAAAAGCATTATTTTATTGTGTACTGAAATTTACAGCTGATAGATAAAATGTCCTGTTGAAAGTACAAAATCAAAACTGAACTGAACTGAAGGTAAATGTTAAATAATAAATTATGTGTCACACCAATAAAATCCATTTTTTTCATAAATTAGTACACTAAAACCTCTTTTATACGAAATTCGTTTCTCCAAAAATTCGGTTTATCTGGACAAAATTAGAAAATTGGACAAAAATTTTGAGAAAGATTTTTTAATACTAATCAATATTTTGTTATGTTATTATAAATAAACGGTACCAGAAACTGGCACATATTTTCTCACAAACATATTTAAATTATTAAACAGGTTCACTGTGACTTCATAATTGTATTAAAGTAGGAGAGGGGATACATTAAAGTAGGAGTAACTAATAAATATTATTATTATTAGCTAGAGAGAAAACTATTTGATTGATTTCAAACAAATTTGCACCATACATGTCAATTAGGCCTGAATGGATACCGTACACGAAAAAAGGTTTTGAAACATTTTGAAAAACAGCCCCCTTTTTGGCCAAAAGACTTTCCACTCTGGCTTCACTCTTGCGTTCGACTTGTCCAGTCTATTTAATTCTGTGGTCGCTGGGTGCAATGGCTGACAGAAATAAGACACTCTTTTAAGAGGCCTAGTTGTGCTAACACAGTACTTTGCTTTAAAAGGGTCTTAAGTTGGCCAGTGGTTGAAGAGACAAATACTGTGACGGCAGGAGGCTCGTTGATAGACTGGTGGTTGGAACGGCTAGAGAATTCGGCAAGGCAGCATCTTTGGAGACTCACACACCCAGATACGGAAGATGATATTTTGGGTGAGCAAACCGTTGGTGTACTTTTTTTTATTAAATATTAAATGTAAAGTCATTCTAATCTGGATGATAGTAATATTCAGCTTGCTGTTTGGGGTTTAGAAATTGGACTTTGATTTAATGTGTTTATATAATATATGTACAGTAGGTAAAATATTAATTGGACGTTTAAAGATTAGATAATTAAATAACTAGAATGCCACTAAACCACGATTGAATGCTTTAGCTTAATTTATGAACCTTTGATATCTCTAACCCTAACAGATGGTGCATCGGCCGGGATTTTGAAACTAAAAACTTCAAAGTGCCATTTTTTCTACACGAACGTAGACGTGCTGGGGCATAACATTACTATGGAGGGGATACGACCATTGGAGAAGAATTTGAAGCAATTAGGGATTTCCCAAAGCCAATAACGACGAAGGATGTGAGAAGTTTCTTGGAAGCAGCTTCCTACTATCAAAAGTTCATACACAAATTTAGTGACATTGCGAGGCTATTAACGGATTTGACATGGAAAGAAAACGCAGACACTAAAATGTTAACGTACTATACTTGCTTCTCAGTTCTGTCACCCATTACACAGTATTTGGCATTGTTATACAACATTCCTCTACTTTCTGTATTCTCGTCTTGGGGTTTGTAAATCTTAAGATACTCTTTATTTATAGTAATTATATGACTATGTATGTATAGGCCTATAGTCATACACTAACCCTACACTACTAATCCTAATACATCTATTTTAGTTTAAACATCTAATAAACTTATAAACTAAACAAGAGTTAGATATAAATTATAAAATTGGCCTAGTAATAATAGCACTAGTAATATCAATATAGTATTGAGGTTTAAGTATAGCATCCACAATCACTCATTTTAAACAAGCAAACTGAAAATATTCCCCGCTTTCAGTATCAAGTTTGTTCTCTTTTTAAACTACATCTTCACCACCTGAATCTTAGTAATAACTGCTTTAAGAAACCTGTCTTCTTCCATTCTATTTACTGTTATTTTTGTTTTATAGGCCTATACAAGGAATCAAATTTACAGTATTAACACATTCGCTACTACCATTGTAAAAGTTTTTCATATGCATAGACTAGCGTCGCATATATACGACGACCGGTTTCTATACACAGACTGATGCCGCAAATGTTCGACGCTTGGTCTAATCGAAATAGACTGATGTCGCATATTTGTGGCAGTATTATTTTCTTATTTAATGGCTAAGCTTAATATAAACTACTAGTCGGCCCGATCCGGCTTTGCACGGACAGACAAATCAAAGTTAAATGTATATTAACCCTCCAACTGCTGATCATTTTTTTCCAAAAGCCAAAGTAGGAGTCACAGACATAAATTTTTTTTACATAAGTAATTCAAACATAAACCATGATGTATTATGTATCAGTGTTTAGAGAAATAAGCATAGAATAATAAAAAATTAACCTAATTCCTTATCAGCTGATGTCTTTTCCATGTTTATATAACAAGTTTTTCTTTCGAAAATATAAATACTTACTTAGTGACCTCACAACTCTATTCCATAAAGAGATACATTATTTTTCCTTAGGCCTATTAGTAAAATGTGCCAAATATTGTAATAATAAAACAAGAAATGTTCATTTTTAGCACTTATTTTTATTCAGGGACACAGAAATTATGAAAAACTATCATGTTGCGCTTTGTACAAAACAGGAATTTTAATTGAAAAACACATGTTCACTAAAAATAAAAAAAAATAAAAAAAAAACAACACTTTAAGAAATGAAGTTTCATTTGTGTAGGCTATATTTGATAGATTACTTTTCATTATGAGTAGAACTATGTAAGATTTGTGTCATTCAGCTGATATTTGACGATTTTGTGGCAGATTTAGTAAGCCATGTTTAATGCTATATCGCGAACTCAATAATAGCACTGTAAACGCACCCAAACCTATCGCGATCGTGATAATCAGCTGTTGGAGGGTTACCAGTCACCAAAAAAAATCATCAATAAATTTATTATACTACGTAACCTAAGTATTTCTTATGGGGATTTTTAGTAACTTTGACCCCCCCAAACCCCTCCTAAAATTTGGAATTTTTCTAAAACCTTTCTTAGCAAGCACCTACGGCCCTAGAGGAAGCTACATACCAAATTTCATTCCAATCCGTTCGGTTGTTTTTGAGATTTCGTGATGAGTGAGTCAGAGGTATTTGGATTTTATATAATAAGATTATAATATAAGAAATTTGTACTTACAGTACACCGTCTCGTGGTCCAAATATCACCTTATGAAGGCTACCGCGGTTTCAAAAACACTAAGTTTTCATCTTCAGGCCGTACAAAAATATTCAATCACTCAATGGAGGTCGTCAACAAGTATAAAACCATTTTTAAAAAACACAACACAACACACAAACGTAATTAACACATACCGGTACATTTTATTTTGGCCAAAATATCGCGTGCGATACACATAACGTTCAAATCTAGACTGCAAGAATAGGTAGGCCTATGTTTGTCATTGGGAATCCCTCCCCTCTCTGTTATCTGTCGTCGCGGTGTAACATGATGTTGGTTTATAAATGTTGTCTGTCCTTAATGCGATGTCGTAAATTAAATTGGATTTAAAAGATAGTTTGTCATTAAGGACATTGACAGGATCCATTTTTACACCTTTATAAATCTCGAATTCTTCCACGGAATCCATGTACCTACTTTTATTACAAAAGTGTAATATATCCAAGTTATTATGGATATCAGTGTATTTGTGGTTCATATCAATAAGATGTTCACCGAAAGCAGAATTTGTGGATAGGGTCCTTTTAGGCAAGTGTTCCTTAAATCTTTTTTTGAAAGATCGGGCAGTCTGTCCTATATAAAAATTTGGGCATTCGCTACAAGTAATTTTATATATGACAGTCTTGTCATGCTTGTCACTTACGTTTTTTATTGGCTTATTTAATAAAGATGATAGTTTATTTGAAGTATTAAAAGCAACGGTAATATTTTCTTTCGACAATTCATATTTTACAGTACGAGACGGTGTACTGTAAGTACAAATTTCTTATATTATATAAACATGTGGTCCGGTGGCTATAGTACATTTATGTAATAAGATTAGTCTATTTTAAAAACCTGATTTATTAGTAGCCTATCTGTCTGTAGGAATGTCTGCCGCTCATATTGGTCTGCAAATTTGATGTTTAGTAATGTCTATTTTGATATACCGTACATGTTTCTAATATGTTCAATTGTGTATATGTTTTTAGGCTTATATATTTTGAGTTTAAATTGCTAAATTTGTTCAATATGAAGGTCCACTAATAATGAAAAAACAGACACTTATTTCAAAGCCCACTAAAGAATACCGTTGAGAGATGGGCTTTTGAACATCGAGACCTTGAACGCTCCAATTGCCGTAGTGCGATGTTGTCACGTTCTTCCCGCGCTTCTAACTGACTGCGGCCGACTCAACGCATTTATAATTCTTTAAACTGTGCGATCAAGCCTCGAGCGGTAAATACCAGGAGTGTTCGAGGCTAGTAGATATGGCAACGCTGCGCGCACATCCTATTGGCCGCCTCTCAGTATTCTTTAGTGGGCTTTGATATGGTGTGAAACTCCTATTAATTAATATATGGTCCTATTTTTGTATATGCTTTCAACATGTCCTGTTTAATGTAGGGCTAGGCCCTATACCTTTTCTTTATTTTTAAATTTGGCTAAATATGTTCAATTACAACTTTCCTTTAAAAAAATGTGTTATTTTGTTAAAACTTACCTTAAAACTATTTTAAATACCGGTAATCAAAGCTAGTGTCACATAGGTGCATTGGACTATAGCAAAAAAAACTTACTAGTATGTTTAACTCCATAGAATAGACTAAACGTTGCATATAATATGCAATGACTTGAAAAATGCTAAAAACTGTAAAAAAACAAATATGCATTGCTTGAACATACCTTTTAGGTTATTACAAAGTAGGCTACAGTATATTAACTCATTTGAACAAAGTCCTACTAATGGCCTGTAGCAAATGTCACAACTGTTTGTCCCAGTCTATGTACATAGGTTTATAGTGCACGATAGTCTATGGTAATGAACCGGTAACGTTTGTGTTAGTGTAATACCCAAAATATGATTATGATTCCAGTGTTAAAACAGTTACTAACATCAAATAATCAAAATTTAGATAGCCTACTGATTACTGACCAACGATTAATCATGTTCTTACTATTCATATTATTATGAGCCAATATGATTATGTTATGAACTATGGACATAATAATATACCAAGTTACTGTATATAATTACATCCTTGAATATGTAACTTGACTATAATTGCAACTACGTACGTAATATACTAACACAAACACACATACAAGCCGCCAACCTTCACTCTTCACTGTCACTCCTTCAGTACCAGGACCAGGACGAACATAATAACAACAAAACAAAACTGAGCATGTGAGCAAGATCGCGCAAAAATATCATAAGATTACCTTGTTGACGTTTTGTAGTTTCCCTTTCCCGCCGGATTAATCGTATTTTTCCATCTTGAAACTGCTGTAAAGTATGATTTTTTATATTATACCAGATATAAACAAAAACTGATAGGTGATTTCCGCATTACAACCCTAACAAAAAAATTGTAATACAAATAACAAAGTAAAAAATGAAAACTTTACCATATAATAAGAGAAGGGAGAAATTATATAATCTGAAAAGTGATATGATAAATATAAAACTTTTTAAGTGGAAAATTAAGAGAAAAAGAATCTGAACAATTAATACCAGTACTGAAGTATGTTAAACATGTATAAAACATGAAAAAAACTGAAATTGGAAGAAGAAGCATAAAATAAATCACTGTTCAGTCTTTTTTGCTTTATTACTTTTAACACAAAATTATTATTCCCGAAAATAACGAAACAACTATGTATTTTTTTTTTTGCCCGCGCTTTTTTTCAAGTTATATTGCCTAAATTAAAAATCTAAAGCCAGTTTGCACATCTGCACACACAGACGCGTGTTTTTTAATGTAAATAAATATGTGGGGTAACGGTAAATCTTAAAACAGAAAAGCCTTATCGATTGCAAAGTTTCCATGTAGCGTATTAATAATATATATATAGATGTTTATATTACTAGTTAATGGGAGAAAATTTTCCAAAAGTTTGTATTTATATACAGTTTATAGTCTCAAAACAAATATTATAACGTATTATAGCATACATTAGTTCTTTTACTCATATTTAAAAAAAATCAACTTCATACGAAATAAAATTATAATGATTGTAGATGTTGTAAACATAACCCCAAGTCCCAAAGTATAATCTGCACAGGGTTTGTTTAAGATGAAATTTTTAGATGAAATTTGAAAAGATGATGGGTGAAATCAGCTGCTATATTATATGTTAATTTTACTGTTTTGTGAATCACGAACGTTCGTTCAATTAATTGCGTTCAATATCTTTTTTATAGGAGTTACTTGATTAGTGTGTTTGGAAGGAAATGTGGGTCGCAAGAGGGAAATTTTAAGATATTTTGTGGGAAATTCGTAGTTTGGTTACTTTTTCTTGCAACCCTGTTTAGAAGTTTGAATTTCAATTTTGAAACCGTTAAATTTAAACAAATACAATACAGTACAAGAAAACAGTTGGATTAGGTCATGTTGCAGGTTTTGAGTTGCAGGTCATGTTAGCTTTTTATTTGAGTCCCAGCAGCGTATTTTTATGGTATAACATGAGGTATGTAGCCGTATAGTATATTTCAATTTTCAAACAAGTTTCCTAACCTTGTATAGTTTTGTTCCTTTTGTGTAAATGTGTATTTGTACCATGTATATTGTAGGCGTGATGTACTATGTGAGGGCACTTGACTTGGTTTGTTGTATTAGTTTGTGAAAACCTGTTTTGAGCTGTCCCTTTCAATATTAACAAACATGTTTGTTTATCCTTGTAG
This sequence comes from Philaenus spumarius, assembly GCA_018207615.1. NCBI lineage: Eukaryota > Metazoa > Arthropoda > Insecta > Hemiptera > Aphrophoridae > Philaenus > Philaenus spumarius. The sequence goes on along the minus strand of JAGFPH010000603.1, from coordinate 118,346 downwards.
TTTTTTGTTTAGATTTATATTAATAATGTTATTTGTTCTTATTGTTATTCTATAAAACTGTGTTTTGTTAAAAATAAGGTGGCACAAATTTACTATTCGACTCTAGGCTAACCTATGGCAACAGAAATACAAGAATAATAACTTTATAAAAACCTAAAAGGTTCTAGGCCTAGGGTATTTAGTCACATGTTTACATGTATTCAACATTTAACATTAGAATGTAAAACAACGTCGTTGTCTGCAAAAATATTAGGCTAGGTTCGAATAATAGTAAACTTACGCCATCAAATTTGCCAAAAAATAAAAGTGTAGTAGGCTAATGGCATAACTTTACTATTCGACTCTAGCCTAATATTTTTGCAGACAACGACGTTGTTTTACACATTCTACTGTTAAATGTTGAATACATGTAAAAAACATAGGTAGGCCTACTGTGACTAAATAGGTTAGGCTAGAACCTTTTAGGTATTTTTTTTATTATTTCTGTTGCCATAGGTTAGCCTAGGCTAGAGTTAAATAGTAAAGTTGTGCCGTAGTAATATTTTTCGAGACGTCCATATATACGGTCGTTGGCATTTCTCAACACTAATTTCGGCGTCCGTATATAAGGAGGTTGGCATTGAAAGGGTTAAACTAGTTAGTGAAATCCGTTATAATTATTTTTTTTAAAAGAACTGCATTGGTGGTATTTTTTGCACACATTAAAGAGATTCATTATTTTAGTGAATACTGGGTGTGCTGCCCAGTATAAAAATAAATACAACTTTCTAAATCTGTGTCAGCATGGGAAAGATTTTCAATTTAGAGCTCAGTGGTCGTTTTTTGTAACCAGTAGGGCCTAATACCCTGGATTTTATTCCATTTATCATAGAAACCTGCATTTTGTTTTGAAAATCCTACAAATGACACTTTAAGATTTTTTTCTGGTCCCAACACTTGGTGGCTTTGTCCATTTTTTAAATTATTCCTGACATATTGATGTAGGCTTATACTCAAAAAAGGTGTCCTCTATATTGGTTGGTAACTAACAAAGATATATAATTTATTTTTTATCGGAAAACAAACTTAGTTTTCTGCGGCCGAGTGATATAAATCACAATAATCCAAAAACTTTAAGAGGCCGTAAAACCTAAACTATTAGAAAATCAAAACAATTTGGTATGGTTTCTTAAATCAATGAATAGAACAACCATGCCAAGTTTCATCAAAATCTGAGATGGTGGATGTTATGGTGTGGTTGAACTTACATGGCATGACCCAAAAGAAACCCAAAAAAATATGATATTTGAGTGTGTTAGATTTAAAAATAAATATAACGAGTGGGCAAAGCAATTTATAAGCTTTTAAAACTAAACTGGAAAAGAAGGGAGTAAAATATTTAAACTTTGAAAACTTTACTGATTAGGCCTATATTTCAGATTTTGTATTATATTAGTGACTAGGCCTAGTCTAGATAGTGCTAATTTAAAAAGAAATGAAGATTAAATGTGTAAATGGAACATAATATTAAAATAATACAGTAGAATGCTCAGTCTTTGGCTGGTAAATGGTCAGAGCTGGGTGACCTACTAAGTAACTTAAATATTAAAATAGCAATAATTTAGGAAAGTGCCTAAATCCTGAACAAAAATTAAAATTAAAAAAAATATGAAATAGTAAGGTGGACGGCTATGGTGGAGTCATGATAATAATAGGCCTAGGGCGATTCCCTCAAATGGACACAAAATTTGTATAGGCCTATATAACATGTCAAGGAGCAGGCTAATTGAATGTAACTTATGGGGATAATAATTCAGCAATTTGATGTTCCGATAAATATTTTAAATTTATATATTTAATCAAGTAAATGTTGAATATTGTATCTGGTTAGTTGCAATTTTTAACTATGACTGGTTATTTTTTATTGACTGGAGACATCACCATAATGAATGGGGTTGTCGTAATTGTTGTTGTCAAAGAGCCAAGGACATTTTTACTCTGCATACTGTAATTCCCATTACGTTTTTTACTTTAAAACCAAGGGCAACATACAACAACAGTAAATACCATTATAAGCCTGCAGAGTAATGCTCTCAATTTATCTTTTGCAACTCCTTGTATGAATTTAGTAAAGAAATGGATGTTTGGCACAGATGGGTGTCTACATGGGAAATGATCACTTTCCAATTTTCATAGATTCAAATGTTGCATCAATTTTAATTTATATCCCACCCATATAATATGGGGAAAACGACTAAACTCCTACAATCCAATCTTAAAAGAAACCTTAAAAAGGCTAATTGGACAAAATACAACTTAGTAGAGTCACAATTATAAATGAATTTCAGGAAATAATAGGATGTGAACGTGGATACGCTTTACAAAATTATGAATAGGGCAGCAGATCTATCAATTCCATCATTTAAGATCCCATCTGGTAGACAGCATTTTACCCCAAAATCATATTGGACAGAATCTTGTAGGTAGTGAAATTGTAGCTAAAAGACGGCTAGCTTTCAAGAAATTTAAAAACACATGATCCTACAAAAATACATAGTTTTAAAAATCACAAAAAAACAGCTCATCAACAAGTAATAAACCAAGTGAAGAGGGACAGTTGGGCTGAAGTCTCATAATTCCAAATGTTAAAACAAATTAGGTAGGTACCGTACGCAAAATAAAAAAAATATTTTAAAATTTATGATTTATAGAACAATGTTTTTGTGTTTAAGAAGTTATCCTTTGTTTATTTCAATTCAAGAGTTTTTAAAACTGTCATGACCGGGTGAGGTATGTGAGCAATAGTTTTCTTGTTTTATTTTTAAAACATCTAAGAATGTCTGTGTCTAACTCAATTATTTACATTTTTCTTTCATGTTAGAAATGAGTGATAAACAAGTTGGGTCATTTTTAGAGCCAAGACCTCCTTTTGTAAATTCTTGGAATAAAAGATTTATTATAAGAAATATGAATAAAAATACCGAAGAAGTAAAGAAGAACCTTGTTTATCACATGGGTGAAGAAGAAGAACCAGACGATACTATTAAAGTTTTTCTGAGGCTGAAACCCTGCCTGGACAAAAAGGTAATTGAGGTAGTTTAATTAAATGCCTAGTCTTAAATATTTAGATTATCGAATTTATTACAAATGTACAAGCTATCGTATGTAGGCCTACAATACGATAACCTAGTTTAAACATTTTAGCTACGACTACACGTGCATGTTTTATTGCTGAACTTAACACTAAAAAAAAAGTGAAGAAAGTACTACGTCAAAGAGATCTATGCCAGCCAAGTTACAAAATTACCTGCTTCATTACCTGTGACAGGTGCATATCAAGTTCGACCGCAAGTTGAATCTGCCAAGTTTTATTATATTAGCTGGTTTTCACTCTCTTTGTGATTCCCCAGCCGTGCGCAAAAAAAAACAAGCAAGTTTATTTCGCAATATAACTTATGTCATACATTTTGTGCCGACTCAGAATTAATTATTTATTAACATTATTGTATTGGGCCTATATTATATTTAATTATAGGCCTACTTTTTTTAAATGTATAGTTGTTTCGTTTTTAGGTTGTTTGATAACATTTTCAATAAATCCATACATTCAATATTATTGTTCTTAGTTTAGTAAGTTAATTTGCAAGTCATATTAAGTAATCAATATAAACAGCTTTATAGGCCTATTGATCAAAGCTTAACCATCTTTGATTAAGTGCTGCATATATATAACATTTATCAAAGATTTCATCCTTGATGCAGTGGAAAGTAATAAGTTTCCAAATTTGTTTAAAGTCTATAAATTTAATAAGTATTAAACTTAAAAAATATTGGTAAACAAGCCAGGCCTATATTGGTTTGATATACAACTATGCATAGAATAGAAGCATGAATAGTTCTCAAATCAGCTAACTATATCAACTTTTTTTATAAAAAAAATAACCAGAATTTAATAAAGTTGCTCCTTCAGTAAAAACTTAAAACAGAAAGTATGGTTATACATACTATCAATGTGTCTCCTTGTTGCTTAAATAATTTGTCTACTTCATTGTTAAACACTGCCAAATCTCAGCAAACAATCAAGATTGGGAATAATGTTCCTAAAAAAAACTTGGAAATTTTTTTCTGAAAGACGATGTGACTAAACCAGAAATCTTTTGGTGTCTTTTAATTCATGTAAAACTTTGAATAGTTTTTATGTTGATGTTTAATAATAGTCAAATTGCCAGTGCCTTTGATAAGACAAGGCTGCTTATTTTATCATACATGAATTATCTTCTTTCAAAGTAATATAATAGACCTTGGTTAGAAGTTGTGTAGTTTTTAATGTGATTTGCTTTGACTAGGCCTTGAACAAGGCAGGTAGACATTGCAATTTTTTGTAATTTACAATCAAACAAAATAAGTAGCAATAATTAACAGCAATTTTAAGAATATTTTGAACCTATCTTCAAAGTTACGGTACTTACAGTAGTGTTATTTACAATAATCTTTATATTATATATTCAAGTGAGCGTAGTTTATTCTGCTAAAATCTCAAACATGAATTTTAGGATTTAGTGGGGCTGCTGACTATTGGAATTGTGGTTCAGTTACCTTCGAGAGAAATAACCACGTAGTGTTTTCTCTCATTATTTCGCACTGTAATCTGATCTAAAATTAATTGTCAACTCGAAAAATTCAAGATTAAGAAATTGCACTTAGCAAAAAACCTTCATCAAACTTGCACTTATTTTAAATTAAATTTATTTTTATGGGGATAATTTACTAAATACACCTGGATTCTTTGTCTTCCGTGGTTAGTGCGGTAAGCAGAATGACTTTATTGGAGAAGGAGGCCGAAATATATATAATAGAATTTATGTTGCCAAAATATAATGTAAATGTTGCAGTAAAATAGTTTCCAAATATCCCATGAGTGGGAATTGTAGTTCAAACTGACTTTTCCTTTCTAGCTATCTGTCTCTTAGAAAAAGAAAAATCTTCTGCCTGAGGTTTTGAAAAGGAACGTATGTACATATTACATAGTACTAGTACATAATAACTGTATATTAATGTGTTTATGGAAAATTTCTGGTTTTGTTGTCTAATGAAAAATGGGTATTTCAGTTTGTAACAGTTATGAATTGTTTTCAGGAAAGTGTGTTGGAAGTATTAGACTCCAGGACGTTATTGGCAAAAGTGCCACAATCTGTAATCGACAAAAAGAAAATCTCTAAACACGACAGTTGCAAGTAAGTGGTAAATTTTATTTAAGTACAGTACTACTAAAGTTGGGTTGAATCCCCAACTTAATACAAAATAAAATTATTAGCTTATAATATGTATTATTTACAAGGTAAATTAAAACACCCCTTTATTCGCGAGATTTGAGAACCAATCCCTACTACAAATTTTATACTTAAGATTTTTTAAACTTGTATTTAATTTCACCAATAACTCATTCAAATTCTTCAGAAACTTTTATGTATTTCTCAAATAAAATATCTGGCTGTATATTATATAATACAGGATGTTTCAAAAAGTACTTTACAACTTTGAAAAATCATATTAATTTATTCAGAGAACCTACAGAGGTGATTGCAGTGTCAATTTGTAGGGAAACACATCAATTAAACTAAAGATGCTCTATGTAGCTTCCGTTGGTGATCCTGCACACATCCCATCGGTAGTCAATTTCCTTCCAAACTCGCTATAGCATTGCAGGAGTAACTTGCTCTGCAGCGGCATAAATTCTCGCTCTAAGCTCAGGTAGAGAAGCCGGCAAAGGAGGTACATAGACGATATCCTTTATGAATTCCCATAAGAAAAAATCTAGCGGTGTCAGGTCTGGGGAACGTGGGGACCATGTAATTGGCGCATCACAGCCAATCCATTGACCTGGAAAGCGGTAATTCAGAAAATCTTGAACATCGGTCAGGTAGTGTGGGGTGCGCCAACTTGCATAAAATAAACATTATGTTGTTCGTCATCCTCATTGATCTGTGGTATCAAAAATTGTTGTAACATGTCCAGGTATGAAGACCCAAGATCTGCCACCCCCTTTAACTCGAGATGAGAAGCACATCTATACCTTGCTCACCGAGAGTTTAAAGTGAAGCACCTCCCCCTACAATATTTATGGGCAGGGCAGACTGTATCACACACGGACCTACCGCAGGGAACGTTAGGGTGTTCTAGTGAAAAGAATGCTTGTTTACTAAGAACTACTGTGAATCATACGCAGAGTCGACCGTCCCACACGTGATGTTCGTTTTCCTCATTGGCCCAAATCCTTAACGTCAGCCATTGTTAGGTGGTGCTTCACTTTAAACTCTCGGTAAACAAGGTATAGATAAAATATAGTCTGGTGTAGTCTTATGGCCTATGAAGGATTACGCACTCTTCCGCTAATGCACACACACCACCACTCACCAAAGGCGGCACAAAAGACTCGATTTTTTTCGAGAGGTCACTTAGTTGCCAATTTAATTGCAACATTGTGATGATATAATTTTTCCTCTTTGTATTTTAAACAGAATCAACAAAAACACATTAAAGTACAATAATAAAAAAATTCGGCATAGTTAAACTGACCACGGAATAACTAGAGCTGTGGCCCATATCACTGGGCAGTCGGTCTTATTATCTAAACTGCGCGCAGCGTGCTACTAGCCTTGCCACAAACATCGAGCCCCACTAATTCACTTTGGTAGTAGTATGACAGCTAGTATACAGGAATATTGTCTTTTTTAATGTAAAAACCCATTTGATTATTCCTTTTCGGCACTTTTATTAATATCTGATGAGCAATGTATTGCTTTAGAATGTATTACCATTGTATTTGGATAACCTAATAGAACTCCGATCCAATGCAATATTTTGTTCCACTGGAAATTCGACTTTTTTGGCGCTATCTATTGGGGAAACGAAGGAAGCTGGTTGGAAACACCAATGCTTACAATGCTTTCTCCCTAGCGCTACCTCGCGGCGCGATCATGTACTATTTTCGCGAACACCTTTTTTCCGGCACACAACCCCCGTATAGATGCAAGATCTATTTATTATTCATGATCTATGGTATTACTCAGCGACATCTACCGGACAAATGTCTTCATGTCAGGCTAGTAGAAAGCCGCGCATGTGCTGGAGCTCCCCCTTTCCCATCCCACCCTTACATCTGTTCAAATTTTAACGGTTGCCACAGGCTCAAGATAACCGGTGTACAGTGTACAAGGGTTTTAAGTGTATTGATAAAATTTGAGTTTTATTAAAACCACTACAAGTATAATTGGGAAATTACATGTATCGTACATTTTCTTGTTCCCACCTTCCCAACTAAATGGTGTTTTAGTGTAGGGTCAATTTGGTAGAGTTGCAGATGCAACGGCGGAGCGGTAGCGGCGTGTGAATGAATGTAGTAGTGATATTTGCTTAATTCATCAGTCTCTATCGCCGGCCAGCTAAAATACAGGTGCCTGAAATAGCATCACTGAGGAAAAAAGTCAGTGTTTTTAAAAATTAATTGGTATTAATTGTGCGTTTAAAATCATTAAAATAATTTTGCTTTCATTTTTATTTAACTTAACTTTTTGATTTTTTAACCTGACCTATAAAAATAGACTACATTAAATAGGCCTACTGTGCCATTGTAATTTCATTTCAAATTGTAAATTCTTTGAAAGTTTCATTTCAGTTTGACATGACTAATTCGTGTATCTATTAAGTTACACAAAATTAATTTTACTATACTTTTGACAAAATAAAAATGAACACTCGCAAAGGCGATAGATTATATAGGGTAACTTATTGAAACATGTTCTGATATTTATTACATTACATTTAATGATAAGATATAACATATTTCAAATTATTTCTACTTATCAATATTCCACTAAAACTTTTCAATTTGTAAAAATCGTACATTACAAATTAATGATAGATAAAATAAAATCCTTGGTTTAGAAAAACTTAAAATTGTGTGTGACTCCTGACACGAAATCAGCTTGATTCTTATTATTTATTGCAATAAAAATAGTAAAAATATCATGCAAGTGTAATTTTTTAAAACATATTCAGTATTTAAAAAATTACCGTCTCTGGAAATTTGGTGTCCTAGGCCGTGGCCTACTTGGCCTATTTAGAAAATGGGCCCTGGGAACAATATTCATTAGTTCTTCTTTGTTTTAGTTTGGGTAGTAAATAAATTTGTGATCACTAATGAGTCAGACCACAAGTCTTCATTTTTAAAATTTTGAAAATAAAGTGCATCAAGATACAACCTACAGTTACCAAATCAATAGTTCAATTGATGAAGAAGAGGATTTTCGATTTTAGAACTTCGAAAGATGTTTAAAAAAGTACACCTGTAATGTGCAAATCACACTTAAAAGCATTCTTACGAATAATATACATTTAATTATTCGTTCTAGGGGTGGGGGGGGATTCCATATCCTCTGGTAAGGGGGCCTACGAGGTTATAAATACCCAGGGGCCTCCCAATCTAGCCAGACCAGGCCTGGTTATTAGCTATAGAATACTTATCGGAGTTTGAAATTTTATAGATGGCACGCTCTTTTCACTTTAATGTAGCTAGGGTCCTAAAACACATCTGCACTCGACGGCATCACAGCCAAGACTCTCCAAGCGACACTATCTCTGGCGTCCTTCTTCCTTGGTTCCTTTCAAAACCTTATGGTATCCTGTTTATTTCCATTCTCCAATTACGGTAGATTTGTAGACTTCCAGATGGGTCTTTAATTTTGGGTTTATTGCCTTGTTATGTTTTTATAAGTACAGTCAACTCCCGATTAAACGGGATCGGTTTATACGGGTTGCGGCTCAACCGGGCCGAGAGACGAGAGAGGTGGTGGGGCGAGAAGTGAAAAAATGCGGGTGACAGGAGGGCAGGCGGCTTTGTAGCAAACGAATAACGACTAACACGAAACTGTTGCTACTGCAATCACGAGTAGCAGTTACTAAGTATTAGTAGTTGTGTTATTGACGTAACATCTCTAGCCGAAAGTGACACATGTCACAGCTTTGAGTTACGTCGAAGCCTTTCTTGACTATTTAGACGGTCAAGGTGATGCATTATTATGTGACAAGCTCGGGTTGCGAAAAATAAGATCCACAATTTTGAAAAAGGAAGCAAACGCGAATAAACAAAAAAACTCTGACGGACTATTTTAATCGTGTTTGAACATTGTAAATAATATATTGCTGTACTGCTATTTCAATCTAAATAATGTAGTGTTTGTAGTTTTTTATACGTTTTAGGAGTGATTAAAGGTACAGTATATCCATTATGTTTATAATTCTAGCATAATACCTTGTATTTTTGCCCTATACTATAAGGAATTGCTTTAAACGGGATTTCACATTATCCGTGAGTGTCTTGCCGGTAATTATCCCGGAAAATTGGGAGTTGACTGTACGTATTCTGATAGAATATTATCACTCCTGAAATCTCTTTTAGAATTTGGATTTTCGTTTATATTTAATAATCAAATTTGTGACCTTTGTTTAGCATTATTAGGATGTACCAGTTTGGGTTATAGATTGAAATAAAATAATTCCGTGACATTTTTCTGCATATGGTAACAAATTACCATATTACTGTAGTATAACTAAATAGACTTATTCTAAACAGTATAAATATCTTAACTATCTATCTTATATGTCAGCTTTGCTGGATGTTGTGTTAGGTCTTAATATTTTCATTCATCTGCCATATACACTCAACTCAGATCTGTGTTGTCATGGTAACACAAGATGACTGCCTCGACTACCATCAAGTAAGGTTTGTGTTAAATGTACATTGATAAAGAAGTGATATCGTAACATCTGATATTAACTTGTATTTTTCTTCGTGAAGAGTTTTTTCATAAATAAATAATTGTTGTTATTAAGATCTGTTGATTCTGTCATCTGGGGTTTTGTTAGTGAATGTGTATGGAATAAGTGTATTTTGTGTTATTTGCTTTCAAACTAATGTAGGTTATGTACTTAGATCTAAATTACAGTTTAATTTATTTTAGCTATTTCAATTAATATTTTACTATAATCGGGTCATTACACTATTATTTGAATTTTCTTTCTAATTATTTTGTTGTATAGTTTATGGTTAACTTGTTTTCCTTTCAATCAAATATAGGTTAGACGTATTCGTTTAACAAGTTAAATAATCTTATTGTTTACAAATGATATCGCATTGCTTTGGTGGGGTGGTTTGTACTTTTATAAATATATATCTCAAGGAACTCGTGTTGTATAATATAATTGTACTCCTACAGGTTTTATACTGTAGGCTATATGTTGCACTGACTATTGCCATATCAAAATGTGCTTAGCGACAATAACATTTACAAATTATAATTCTTCTGACTATTATTATACTTGTAATATATCCTGCCGCTACTATAACATATGCATATGAGTTATATTACTATAGTTTGGTTCAATAAATAAAACACATTATGTTCGGTTTATGCTACGACTGCGTCTGAGTACTAGGAAGGTGAGTGCGAGTGGACTAGGAAAACTGTAAGATAGTAAGGCGTCAGGTTGGGCTGGCGGGAAATTTACTGGTTTGCAGCCAATAGCATTTATTGCTTTCTAGCTTGATATGTCGAACGATATAACGTCACAGATCGTGCGATGTAACGCTTTACTCCCACTCTTACACGATTGCATACATTACACTTGTCGGTTGCATAATCAATAACTAGCCTACTCCAGAATTTGAACAATTTTATAAAACAATGTAAGAACTTTAAAGGTACTGCATAACTCAAAGAAAGAATAAACTAACAAATTGAAAACAAGTTAACGTTAAAAAGATTATCTTCTGATAAAGAAGATACTTGGAAGTATGTAGAAGATAATTGCTTGCCAACCAATCTGAAGGAAGAGATCCTCATTGTAATAAAATGGAAACAAACATGTCGGAGATCCTTCACTTTTATACCGAGCACTTCTTTTTAAAGCATCTCTGCTCTAATCACTGTTAACATCAAAGCTTGCTCTTCACGATTGCCCTTAAACTCTCTATTCTAATGTTTTAAAAAGGGCTTTTTTTCTAACCATTTTTGTCAAAAAAACTTTTAAGTATTTCGGAAACTATGAAGTTCAACTTGATATTGTATAAAAAGAAAGACAAATTTCAGATTATGTGTTATTTTACTATTTATAATTATGATTCTAAATATATGAGTAATTTTGCAGGTATACATTTTCCCACATATTTGGGCCAACTGTTTCACAAAAAGAACTATTTTCAACATGTGTTGAGAATTCAGTTGATGAATTTCTAACTGGTAAAAATTGTCTCCTTTTTACTTATGGAACTACGAATGCCGGTAAAACATACACAGTTCAAGGTAAATATTTATTGTGAAATTGTATTTTAAAATGTCTTAAAAGTTTGCTTTTTACTATTTAGTCTTAAGTATTTTAGGAAACCTTAGTTTTTCCAGGCAAAATCTTGTTGCAAAATTTATTTGATATGAAGCTGTGGATTATAAAAACAATTTGTATTTATAAATACACAAAAATAAAATAAAATATTTCTTTACGTTTGTATGTACAACATATGATAATATCATATGTTATGATCATATATTATGTTACACTCTGTGCGATATAAAGAAAAAATATTTTTCTTAGCTAATTCAGTTGAAACCAAGTGCTTAATCTGATTTGTTTGCTAGCTGTACAAACAACATTATGATATATTACACTCTGTGCAATATAAAGATAAAATATTTTTCTTAGCTAATTCAGTTGAAACCAAGTGCTTAGTCTGATTTGTTGTACTGATTTGTACATACAACATAATATGATATGTTACACTTTGTGCAATATAAAGTTAAAATATTTTTCTTACCTAATTCAGTTGAAACCAAGTGCTTAATCTGATTTGTTTGATAGCTGGACGTACTACATCTGACATGTTAACTCTGTGCAATATAAACATAACATATTTTTGTATAATCTGTGACTGCAGTATTGTTTATTTCTCCATATTCATTTCAGGAAATGCTGACCAACCTGGTATAATTCCTAGAATTATCGCAACTATTTTTAAAAGTATTGAAAATAAACAAAATAAAGACTCCAAGTTTTGTCCCCTCACCACAACTTCTGCAGTTGAACTGAATCAAAGATGCTTAGACGAGCAAGTAGATTTAAAGAACAAGATTATCTACTGGAACCCAGAAAAAGTCCAAGTAAGCTCAAATTGCAATACACTAGTATTCAATTTAAGATCATATTTTAACAAAAATGGACTTTTGTTTATTGATATAAACAAAGACTTTTTAAATATTTTTATGCAAATAGCTGTGGACCGTTCATGATTCCTAATTAAATAATTGTATTTTTAGGGAATATTTTTGGCATAGGTGCTTTTCACCTAAACAATAAAATAATAATGCTAGATTTTTTTTGGCATTTTTCTATTTTCTTTGTAATTATTATTTTTGTTACTTGTATCTAATATCAGAAAGTTTTGTAAAGGAGTATTGTCTGTTTAATTTAACGTTTTAAATAATACAGGGTGATTATAAACTAACTGTAAGAAATACAATCAACTGAGAGAATTATGTGATAAGGGTCAAAGTCACAAAATGTGACAATTAAAAAAATATATATTAAAATTAAGTATTTGATTTTATAAGTATATAGCATACATGTTTAGGAATTAGGAACCTTATCTCATATGTAGCTGAGCTGAATTTTATTAATTTATATATTTTTATGGACTTTTAGTGTACCGAAGCATCAATGGATACAAACCGGTCATGCTTGCTAAATCGGCAAAATATTACTTTGAGATTAGCTTAAAAATATAATAAATAATATCTATATACCCAATAACATTCAGTTAATAATTCTGTACAGAAATTATACAATCAGATTTTGAATCAAACAAACATATATACTGCCGATTTCGTATGTGTGACCGATTTGTGTTTTCCGTGACCGGATGGTAGTAATCGTGACCGAATGGTAGGCGATCGTGTCCGCGTTGTAGCAATCGTAACCGCGCGGTAGCGATCGGGGCCGTTTTGATAATGATTTAAATTTGTGATTATGAAATGCTGGAAGACAAGTAAAATAGTCATTTTGATAACTAAAACAAACAATAGTTGGGGTTAGCAGCTTTTAATGTTGAAATAAACAAAGCAAACGAAAAATCATGAAGTACTGATTGATTATAATAATGTAGTATTAAATAAAGCAAACTTCTTGAAATAAAATGTATAACAGCCCAATCTTTAATAGCAAAATCTTAATAATTCCAGATAAAACATAAACAAAGGATATAATTACTAAAAATGGTAAATAAACAAAACGGTCACGTAATACCACCGCGGTCACGCTATCGATTTGTAGTAATTTTCAAGTAAAACTCGGTGAATTAGCATTAATAGGTAACATACGTTTGTCTTGAGTTTAGGATAAAGACAACCAATGCACAACTAACTAGGCATGTTGGGTACTGCAATATTTTAATATATACTAAAACTATTTACATGCAATTAAGGACTATTATTAGTTACCTTAAATTTAAGTGATTTTTTGAAGAATTTAACAAATTGAAACTATTTCAACTAAGCCAGCAGAAGGTTCACTAATAAAATTCCAACAGCTGTTCGTGCCAATTCTATCGCGATCGATGACGTAAAAGCAGCGTTTATACTTTAGGCAGTCTTTGCTCAGCTGTTTTAGGGACAAGTGTTGAATAAGGAAAAAAACATATTTATCTTGTCTCTGCTCGAATATTGGTTATGTATTAATCATCACATAACCTAAACTTTTATTGTATGCCGTTTTTGACGTGATTATCGATCTCCTTGTTTGTTTATTTGTTATTCAACATTTAAGATAGCTGGTCAAGGACAGTGACCGATTTGTAATTCTCAGAAAGGAAACATATTTTAGTCACTAAAAATAGTAAGTTTTTATCATGTAACTTGTTTAGTGAGAAGGAAAAAAGTGTTTTACAAAATATAAAAATTTATTTTTGTCATAAAATATTTTTTTTATAAAGGGATTAAAATTGTCCTATTTTGTGATTTTGACGCATACATTATTGAACACAGTATATCTTCAAGTATTACTATTGTCAGGCCTGTTAGTTCAAGATGCCTTCACTTGACAGCTCATGTTGATTTGTAATCTTAAAAAGGTGTTGAGTTCATGCCCAGAGTTATTTATGATTTTATAAATGACATTCGTTTACCCTTGTTGTAAGGCAAACAACCACCTAAAAGACAGGCTGTTTACTGAATGGTATATTGAAACTAGCTGCTAGCTAAACACACAGCTTGATTCTTCAGTTTTGGAAGAGACAATGCGGCAGATATTCGTTTGTAGTTTTCGCAAACAGCAAACAATATTCAAAAGACTAAAGTGTGCAAGACATTGGAGAAATAATGAACTTACTGGCATGGTGATAATAAAACTTGGAAGATATAATGTAGGCTATTCAAGATGTCGTACATCTAAAGTTTTGTTGAAGGTTACGGCTGGTAATGACAAATTTTACATTTCTATGTTAGAGATGGGTCAAAATTAAATTTTCTTGGATCCAAATCCAATTTTAATTTCAATCCTAGTAAAAATTAGCAGAAGTATTTCTCAAATGCAACCTTTGTGCATATAAAAAATAGAATTCCTAATTTTTCTATATATTTTGTGGAATTATGTATTTGTGTTTTGTTTAGTTGTTGATATTAAATTTTATGTTTTGTAAATTTTGTTAATGCTTGCGTTTTGTTTCAGAATGATTCAGGACATTCAGTGAAGTCAAAACATACTCGCACAACTTTTGATAGTATAGGTATGGCAATATACTTAGTACTTACATATTTATTTAAATTAAAATTATAATTTTATTTGTCTTATGTAAAGTTATGCCAGGATTTTGTATAGGAATTATTAAATGATCCCCACTAAACAATGCCACATATGTATACAATTTTGTATAGTAACAACTTTTAAAATAATTATTCTATGAACAGTATATTGTACAGCTTCTCTCTCTTATTCTGTTAGTATATGCTTCTCTGGTGCTTGAAATAGTCTTATGGATCTCACAGAAATTACACAACAAACATCGTCACTGGTTTGAGGCATCTGTCAAACAAAATATATTTATAAATTATTTAGTATATTACATAAACAAAACAAAAGTGCCAAAGAAATACTCATATTTTTTTAAGTAAGTTATGGCAGAGAAAAGATTATATATCTTGCCCGACATTGTTTATTTTCTAATATAATAACTTATATGTAAATTTATTTATTTTTTCTTTGCGCTTCTATATTGTTAGAAAATTTCAAAATCTGATTTTTGGTTGCCTTTTATAAATGGTTTGAGATATGACCAAAGTTTTAATTAATTAAATAGTTACTTTTTTATTTTCCTCAGATTCAAAATTTGTTTAATGTTTTAAACTTGACCCAAGTTTGACATAGTTTAATTGGGTATATATCATTGGTATTTAGTATTTATAAAACATATTTTCAATAGATTCTTTAAGTGCGAAATATTGGGATTTCAAATAAAACAAAATGTCTAAACTGAGAGTAGTGCCAGAACACGTGCTGTTTAGCAAATTGCTGCATTAGCTCTTGAGGTTTAATTTTGACAAACTTTGTATAATTACATATTCAAATAATGAAACAAAATCAAATTTTACACGAAATAATGTTATGAAAACAGTTGTAGGCCACAACTTTATCAATTAAGGTAGAGTATTACATTTAAAAAATATAAGTATTTTTATGACAGAAAGATAACACAAAATTAAATTTAAGTTAAATTAAAGTGAATTAAAAAAGAAGAAGATAAAAACAAAAAAAGACAAGAAGTTAAAGAGTGTTTGTGTCACCTTAATCTTCACCGTCCTCAATAGCTTCAGCTGGTTGTTGGTCATGTTCGGTGCAATTTGTGCATGATGGTAGAGTATGTTCCTTACAGATCGGAGAACAGTGAAGTTTGTCCTCTTCTTTTTGCTGTTGTCTCTCTTCAATAAGTCCGTGATAAGTCCGAAAAGTTCTACTCCAAGACCGTCTTTTCTCCACAAGTCCAATAAGTTTCGCTTTGCAGAAATAGTAACTCCCGCCAAATAAAGTAATCCAATAAGTCCTTTTATTTCACCTACGTCGGTTTCCCTTGCATCTTGTAATTGAACCTAGTTTTCTTGTACTTTTCTTACTTTTATATTTGTGTATTGGACAAGTCTTTCAATGATAGCCTCAGGAAAAAATAAATTCCAGCATTCAATTTCACTACATGCATTTCTAGCTTGTCTTTTTGACCCGGGAAGCTGCGTTACAAGGTTATGTCTTCTGGTTCTTCCAGGTTTTGGTTAGGAATATTGGACCAAATGGTAGGAATATGCTTATTCCGACCTGAGTAAGTTGGGTTAATAAGCTCTCGTTGGTTTTGTAGCACATTAGTTAATGATAAATCAGTAGGTACATTATAGTGACTGAGACCAGGAACGGAGAGTTCGAGGTCATTCAAATCTTTATCGACATTCATTTCTGTAGGTGTATTCTCCACAATACTTTCTTCAGAATCAGTATTATCTGTAGTGTTTCTCATCATATCTTCATCCTCAACATCACTAAAATCCGATTCCGTGTATCCTAGTTTACTAGAAGAGTGGAAAAGCATTGCTTTAACTATATCTTGCTCTCTTTTATACGAATCCTTTTTCACAATTAATAGCCCAGGCAAATTAGACCGAAAAAAGTGACCGTGCTTCCTGAAAAATAAGCTAAAGCTGGAAATGATTTTAATCCGCTTTGGTTATCCCAAATAAGAGTAATATAAGTTTGTGACAGTTTCTGAGCATGGCGTAATGATTGGGAGTCGAAAACCCGCGATATTTTGGCACTTTTTTCAGTTTTTCGCTTACAGCTCAGAAATTGTTTATCATACGGAAAAAGTCCTTGTATAATTAATTAAAGAAGACAAAATTATGCGTCTAATGAGGTCCTTAAACGTTAGATTAAGTTCAGTAGTTTAGTGATAATCAATTGTCAAACATCGGCAATTTTTACCAACTTGGCTGAAAAGTGGATTGCGCTCATGTTCAAACGAGTGTAACTCAAAAAGTGCCACTCCAAAAGAAAAAAAAAAAAAAAAACGTAAAATAATGAAAGTTGTAAAACATGAAATTCTATGTAGAGGGAGCTCTTAAGTTTTGAAATTAGCTCATTCCTATCCTAACACTCTAAAAGAAAACCGTTCTAACGCCTGTAACTCAAAACAAGTTATTCAAATTTAAAGACAAATTCATGTCATGTGTTGTGTTAATTTTAATGTTATTATTCAATTATTAAAAATCTGTTTTTAGTTCATCGCCGGCTACAGTTGTGTGTTGATGTGATTATATTTGACTTTACCGCCCATAGTGGTATACAGGTAAAGTAAAATATAATCACTTGAACTTGATTATCCACACACAACTGAAGCCGGAGATAAACTAATAACAGATTTTAGATAATAATTTAATAATAACATTAAAATTAAAACAACACATGCGAGTTGACGTATAAACGGGGGTGCGGGTACTCACATGTTAAAACGGAAATAGATTTTTAAACCAACAGTAACATATTTCTAGGCATAAATAAAAAAATTATAAAATGTATCTAGTACATTCCATGCGGCTAATGGAAAGTTAAAGATTCCCAAATAGGAAGTTTTCACTATAGCATATGTCATTCAGAAGACGATAAATAGTTAGCTTATGAGAAAAAAGTTTCATCAAATTATAGCAATAGGTACATACTACTTACTATGGCCACAAAACGGAAACGTACAGCTTGTACACTGTATAAGTATCTCGTGGATCAGGGTGAAATTGAGGCTAAACTTTGCTGTAGGAAATGCTACAATAACAAACTGGAAGGATTGAGCAGTTTTGTGCTTCTACTTCTGAAAAATAATTGAACGTTAAACATCAATGCCTTTGTTTAACCAATAAAACCAAAACCATAATAACCAAAATCATAATCTTACTATGATGTTATATTATTTAGGTTTCAGTAGGCCAGTTATAGAGTAAGAATACATTGTTATAAATACTAAATATTGTTATTAGTCGAGTATAG
This sequence comes from Philaenus spumarius, assembly GCA_018207615.1. Lineage (NCBI taxonomy): Eukaryota > Metazoa > Arthropoda > Insecta > Hemiptera > Aphrophoridae > Philaenus > Philaenus spumarius. Next base: position 100,250 of record JAGFPH010000603.1, on the reverse strand, counting down.
TAAAATACAGATTTTTTGGGTGCAATAAGTAGTTAAGTTTTAAGGTTTCAACTAAAATATTTCTTCCCATTGACTGAAATGTGTTCGAATTAGCGGACTCCACTGTATTACTATTAATAATATCGTATTCTTTTACAGATGATGTCAACTAGAAATGTAACTATTATTTTGTAGCGTTTTTAAAAAATTGTATATTTTTGTAATTATTAGTGTTTATATTATGTTTTTTAAATATTTTTTAGGAGACAATAGTTACAGAGAAATGCAAAGTAAACTGGATTCAGAAATTGTTGAAAAGTGTTTCTCTGAAGAAAATGTCAGGTTTTCCGTTTGGGTGAGTTTTGCAGAAATCTATAATGAAGGGATTTATGATTTATTGCAACCGCCTAATGATAAAGGAAAGCGACAACAGCTGAAATTAGCTCAGGACACTTTCAAAAATAACTTCATTAAAGGTAAGTTTTAACACAAAAAATACTGGCTCTTAGTCAGATAATTTAGTTAAAAATTAGCTGAATTAGTACTGCACCACTCCAAGCGTTAACTAAATAATAAGTTTTAAAAAATTTGGAAGGTGACTGGGTCAAAATGAGGAAACCTGAAATACTTAAATTGGAGCGAGTACATATATCAAAATTGGTGGTGTAACGTCAAATTACTTACTGTACAGTTTTTCAAGTACAGTAGAACTTCGATTATCCGAAGTAATTGGGAACGGGCAGACTTCGGATAGTAGGATAGGCCGTGAGAAAACCATTGAGGCGCTAGTTCCTGCGCCATTTACGTTGTTATAGGCTGATTTAGAATCATACTTCAAAATCTATTTTATTTGGCTCTAAATAATATATTTTTAAACATTCATAGCAATATGTTTCGTCTCCAATCCCCGACAGTCACTTCTCCAACACCTAAATCACTTGCCACTTTTCTTTTTGAATCTCTAATTGTTTAATTGCTTCCCATTTTTGATTTAAAGATAAAACAACACTTTTTCGATTTCCACTTATAATGACAATCTCATTCACAAAGTTTAACACTGACTAAAAACAAAATACAGTAGTAGAGGGAAGAAACAACTTATAGGAAAGGATGGTGAACATACTACAACGGAATATTTTCGTTGTAAGGTAAGAAATGTGAATTTTTATAATTGTGTATAAAACTCTACATTTTTCAAACTCACGCAATTAAAGTAGGTGAAAGTGATAGGGTTAAAATAATAATGTGTAATGCTCAGAATAAAAAAAGTATTGATAAACATCGCGAGAAAACCCGTTGACAAAAAGTGACAGTTTCGCAAGACAAAAAAGTGTGTAAAATCATACAAAAAAGAAATTAGTTCAAATAATAAAATATTAGTAAAATTGAAGTAAAACAGAAATGCTTTCGAAACGCGGATTGAATTAAACGTTCGTGAGGGAATTTTAGGACATCGGGTGGTACACGTGGAAGGGAAATTACCCTACATCCGGGCCACATGTGTTTTATCGGTAGTGAGCGATGGATGGAATAGACTGGTTAAAAGATGTCGCTCTTATGTTTGCAGCTTAAAACATTCTTTTTTAATCTTCTTGCGAGTAACTATTGCTACAAATAATTAGCTACACAAATGAACAGATTGACTTTGAAATGTGTATTGGACAATTCAAAATTGTCATAACTCATTTCTATTTCATATCCAAGTTATGAACGTCGAGATATACCTCGAGGAAGAAACAAAAGAGACTACTCAACTTTAAAAGCAGAACACTTACAAGACGAAGTTCCAGCCAACTCCAGAGAGCGGTTCCAGGATAATCGCGACGGGAAGACATCCATCTCACCAGTGAACGTCAGGGAAATACTTCGCGCCTGAACGATGAACAATGGACCATAAGGTTGGAAAGTTAAATTAATAATTTCACCTGCTAATAGAAAGTTGCCTGATATAGAATAACGATATAGTTTATCAATACTTTTTAAGCTGGGTAGAGGAAGCTAGTATTTTTGAATGATTTAAAATAACATATTATAAGAAAATTTAAATTAATTATGGTGTTAAAAACGTAAATATATATGATAAAATAAAATCAAAATTGAATTCCAAATAATGGAGAAAAATCTTTTTTCAAATAAATGTTCAAATATAATAAATAAATAAATAATTAAGGTTCAATCTGCATAATAGGATAAGATATATAAATAGTAAAAGAATTGTAATTTTATTTAAGTCGGGAAAAGACAACCCGCATTGATTTTGAAATTTTTAGTTATTTTTAAATAAAATTGTTTTGTATATAGTAGAAAAATTTATCTTAAATACTTACCTTAGTTTTTTTTAATCATATCCAATATTTAGGCATTCACTATCACTTATAAACTGGATTTCAGTTATAATAAATATTACAGCACAAATAATAAGGGTTTTAAGGTCAGTTCCAGAAACCTACGTCTCAGGGATCAATTAAAAATAAAATACAGTGTAAACCCTGAACTGAGCGGGGAAAATTCTAAAAAATTAAGAAATTTACTGGAAGTTATAATAAAAAGGGGGGTTCCAGGGTGTCCGGGCTGCTGGACATTCTGAAGGAAGTTGTACTATCTAGGCTAAATAAATTAAAGAAGCTAAATACTTCCAGTAGGTGGTACAAACTTTTTATTTTGCAAATATATGAACTAAAAATACCTGGGGAAACAGCTGTAAATAGAAAATTGAAAAAAAGACTTGTTTGTAAATTGTAAATGTTTCCAAGGTTAAGGAGTTACGATGGGAAGTTCATTGCAAAATATACGATGCTGTGAGGAGGCAAGTTTATAACAGGCCCAAGACTGCTTCGTCATTCTCTATATTACCCTCCCTCTAAACGTCACCCATACCATTGTGTTGTGTAAGAAACTACTGTTTTGAGGATGTACATGGCAAACTACTGTTTTGTTTTATTTTGGTTTAATCTAACACCAAAGTTTTTATTATGAATTTACTTATTGAAAAATCCTTTTAATCTATGAATTCTTTATAGAAATCAATTCATTTTTTTAAAAAATTCTCCTCGGTTAATATGAGACTCAGATAATCGAGGTTCTACTGTAGGCCTATACCTGAGATCTCCATTTGACACCTAGAAGTATTATTAGTAACCTAATAATTAACAATGTATGTAAAGGTTGAATTCATCAATAAAGAAAACAAGATTGAGAAAAAACATTCAAAAATGTTTATTGCAAAATTAGTAAATATATATACAAGTGGATTCCTCTTTACATGCTAGCAAACTTTATAAAGATGACATTAAATAACTAATCACATTTACTTTTACATATATAATTTACTTAAGGGTGCTCCCTTAAATATAATTAAATTAAAAAGAATTTGGAAAAGATTTTAAAAGAAAGTAGTGATAAATTTAAATTTGTTAATAAATTGTAATTTATAACAATAAATTTACAACAATAAAATTTATAATAATATTATTTATAAAATTTCTATTTTGAGTCCTTTTGGACTATTGGCCGAAAAAATTGCTAGCCACGCCATACTAAATAAGATTTTGTAGAAGAGAACAGTTTAGGTTAACCTGGATATTTTGTTTCAACTACCTACCATTGATTTTTAAATAGATATACTACACTAAATTGAATAAATTATTTTACAATGAAAAAAATCATATCCCAGCATGAAGGTCATATATAAGTTTAAAAACATATTGAATAACTGTTAAGATTATTTGCAGTTGCAGCAGCAGTTGTTAGATGTTCATTACATAACTGTCACCCATTTAAGATCTGTTGAAACAGAACTGTTTTAGCAAAATTGCAAAAGTTGCCCTACACATATATCAAAGCCCACTAAAGAATACCGTTGAGGGACGGGCTTGTGTACATCGAGACCTTGAACGCTCCAATCGCCGTAGTGCGACGTTGTCACGTTCTTCCCGCACTTCTAACTGACTGCGGCATTTATAATTCTTTAAACTGTGCGATCAAGCCTCGAGCGGTAAATACCAGGAGTGTTCGAGGCTAGTAGATATGACAACGCTGCGCGCCCATCCTATTGGCCACCTCGCAACGGTATTCTTTAGTGGGCTTTGATATAGTGTCTTTAACTACAGTAGAACCTTGATCATCCAAGGTAATTGGGACCGGGCAAACCTCGGATAACCAAAAACTCAGATAATACGGTAGGCCGTGAGAAAACCATTGCGAGTTCCCGCACCTACTTCGTTATAGACTGATTTGGAGCCGTACTTACTTCAAAACCTATTTTATTTGGCTTTAAATAATATAGTTTTAAATAAACAAAGGTGGTTTGATAATATACTCAAATAAAAGAAATTGGATACTGTAATAAAAACCATTAAAATAATGCCTTTGAAGTTTTTTCAAGCTCGCTTTTTTTCATTGATTGTCTAGCCTCTTCTTTATTAGCGAATTTCCATAGGAAAAATGAGCTATTGCAGTGGCCCTTATTGTCAGACCCAAGGTCGGGTGTAGCAAATGAGCACCGATCATGGTCCCCAGAACACGTTTTGGGGTGTCATTAAAATTCATATATTTCATTTCATTTATTTCTAATGCTTTCTTACAAACTTTTTGCATAGCAAGAGTCCACATAAAACTATTTATAAATTATACTTCTAGTCAACTTTACATAACATCAACACTTAAAAATTACAAATCTCTACAGTATAACACAGTAATTCACACAACAAATACATAATTAAAATAAAAATAAATACATTTAAAATTACTTAGCTAAAACAAGATGCCCGAGAGCTCACTATAATTTATCCAGCACAACAGTGATGCAAAGGACACCCCCTCAGACAGAGCTACCAAAATCATATTGTAGAAACTCTTCCACCGAGTAAAAAGACCCCGACAACAGCAATCTCCCAAGACTATATTTAAGAGATTTATATGATCCCAATTGTAATAATTTTTGGGGAAGTTTATTACTGAGTATTACCCCCATCTGTGTCAGCAGTTTTCTATACAGACCAATCCTGTGCTGGTTTGCTCGATACTTGGAGGCATTTCTGGTATTATGGCCATGAATGTCCTTATTCTGGGTATGCTTATACTTAAACTTGAAATAAAGAATTACTTCCAGTATGTACAAACTTGGAAGTGTGAGTATTCTGTATTCTTTAAAATAATGTTTGCATGATTGTTGGTTCCTCAATCCTGCTATAAGCCTAATAGCTTTTTTTTGGAGAGTAAAGACCCTTCTCATATTTTGGATTGAGGAGCTTCCCCAAAGTAGGATTCCATTATTCAAATATGGGTAAATATAGGTAAATATATATTATATATATGTGTTCGCACTCTAGCGGCCGCATTTTAAGTCCGATTTGGTCCAAATTTGGTACACGTGTTGGTTGTCTATGTCGCTTGGACAAATTCGTTAGCCAAAAAAATCCAACAACTGGAAGTACAATTTTTGACTGAAGTTACTATTTTTTGAGATTTTTTTTACGAGAATGAATTTGTTTTTGAGTTTTTTTTACAAATATAAATGTAGGCTGTTATTCTGCACATTTTGTTTTTTTACGCGGCCTTATAGCTCGCTTGGGTCCCCCAAAATCGATCAAAATGTAAAATACCATAGAAGTACCCGGTTTAAAGCCATGTGGTGGATTCTACCGGGGGGTTTTCGTGCGAAGCACGCAATACATTGTGTATCGAAGATACTCCTAGTACGGGGGTTGGCGTGCGAAGCACGCAATTCTTTGTGTGTTGAAGATACTCCCAATATTCAGAATGGCGTGCGAACCATTTTGCAGCTATTCAGCACCGTTGTGAAGAGACCTATTTCCCAAATTGTTGGTTGAAACCCTAAAACATGGGCCTATAAACTTAATTTTGGAAATTTGCTCAACTCACGTCAGCGGTTCAGCTGCGTGGTCGAATTATTTGAATAGCATTAAGATTCATACTTTTCAATTTCTGTTATATTTTGGCTTCAATCCCCGACAGTCAGTTCTCCAACATCTAAATAACTTGCCACTTTTCTTATTGAATCACCTCCATATAATGGTTTAATTGCTTCCCATTTTTTATTTAAAGATAAAACAACACACTTTCGCTTTCTGCTCATAATGACGCTCATTCACAAAGTTTAACACCGACACTGACTAAAAATAAAAGAACAAAATACAGTAGCAGAGGGAAGCGGGAAATGATGGTAAGTCCAAAATACGATGCCGCAAGGAAGGGAGTTTAAACAGGCCCAAGACTGCTTCGTCATTCACTATACTACTTGTCCACTATATTTCGCCCATACCATTGTGTGTTGGGTAAGAAGCATAAATGTTTTCATGATGTGCATGCCAAACTACTGTTTTGTTTTCTTTCTGTTCAATCTAACACAAAAGTTTTTATTATGAACTTATTGAGAAATCCTCCCAAGCTATGAATTCTTTATCGAAATCAATTCAGTTAACTTACATTTTTATTTGTAAGTTAATTAAACAGAATTGATTTTGACAAAGCTTTTTTTAATTTGCCTCGGTTAATACAGAAACTCTGATAACCAAGGTTCTACTGTTTATGAAAGTATACAGTCATATTTAATATGAACCAATTGATCAGATAACTTATGTATACTGTTATTAAAATTAAATTACAGTTATACTCTTCATTATTAAAATTTTATAGTCAAAGGAAACAAAGCATTCTGTTGTATAGTCAAGTTTAGGGGAAGAAAAGTTTGCTACCACAAATAATAAATATTTTTATGATTATGTCGTAGGGTGTTTTGTTTGAAAAGACATTTAAGAAGAGAAAATTATTTTTGAAAGAGTTTTAAGATACACGGTTTATAAGATATTTCAAAAAGTACTACACTTAAATTTTAAAAATTCCGGTGCCATTAAGGGTTCTTATATATGTTAAAGGAAAATTATAGCATAATTTATCTTTTATGAAAAATATGTTTTTCACTCATGTGGTATACACAGTAATACAGTGTTTGGGAACCGTTCTTTCTTTTCATTGGTCCATACCAACGTATAATTTATTCCTGCCTTAATAACATGTTGACGCACTGTTGGTTTTAATATTATTTTGGTAGAGCTTTGGAACGGAAATCAAGTTTTTAATTGTAAAGTTTCTTAATGTTGTAGAATGTTTAGCTTTTGAACTAATCCAGTTTTAACTACCTAATTTTTTTCTGCAGGACTTAATCACATTAATGTAAACACAGCTGAAGAAGCTCACAGGGTACTCAGATATGGGAAGCACAATATCTGTTTCGCTTCGACAGGAATGAATGCGACATCCAGTCGGTCACACTGTATATTTTCAATAAAATTGAGCAAATTTCCTGATTTACATGATTCTGAAAATATGCAAATAAGTAGGTATGTATAACATTTAACCATATTTCCAAATTTGTCAATTGAGAATTGAACTAAAACTAAATTGGTGAAGGGCCTATTACTTGTAATTTTTTAACAGTAAACGTTTAACGCTCGGAAATTGTTTTCAACTTTATATCATTTGAATCAGCTGGTGCGACATTACTACGGATATGACAAGTTGTGCCGTTCTGACAAAGTGCTTTTCATGGACAGCAATACAGGCAAGACCTTGATAATCCGGCACGCTCGTTGATTTGTCAGTGCCGGATCATCGAGGTCTTTCTAAAACGGAAGCAGTACATAAAAGTATGTATGTACAGTACATACTTTAAAAAACTGCATTTATTATTTACATGGATAGTAAAGTATTACTGCATTTATTTAAAAAATAAAAATATGGAATTCTTAATGGCAAATAAGATTGTTAGAAGTACGTTTTAACATTTTAGCAGCGTTCAATCTGAGTCACTGTCTAAAGATCTAGTATAAGCAAAGTGAATGGCGCCGAGTTGTGGTCAAATCCGCAGTAGCGCCGAATGGTTTTGATTTCTCCTGAGCACTTTCGGCTCACTAAATCCTCTGAGTCGTTTTTTTAAAGATTTATGATATTTGTCGGACTATAAGGTTCCGAATTAATGAGGTTCTACAGTATTATTCAAATCGGACCAGAAGAATTCTAGAAATATACATTAATCAAAAACTCTTATTCTTATAAGATATTGGATTCTAAACGGACGTTGCCTTTGAGGCCTACTGTTTCTTCATGGGGATGTGAAAAAATTTTCTATTTGCAATTATTTAAGGGCAGCCTAGAAGGGTTTAGGTATTTATTTTTATTTGTTTTGCGTTATGCATATTAAATAATTTACCAACAAATCATCAATTTAATAATATTATCCTAATTACAGGGTAATAAAATATTGTAATTATTCTCATTGATTGTGACTTTGGTTTTTTAGCTTTTCCATATGTGATCTAGCTGGAGCAGAGAGGCAGAAAAATACTTTAAATGTTGGAGATAGACTTAAGGAGTCACAGAATATAAACTGTTCTCTTCATATTCTCAGCCGATGTTTTCGCATTATCAGGTAATTAGTTATACGAATAATAACATATCACACAACATCTGTTTATATATTAAAACATTTTTGCGAGATCTTACTCACTCTTCACAAAATACTGAATAGACCTGCAATTTTGTAGGTAGGCCCCCTAATAAATACACCTTGGATGGTAGGTGTTTGCTAAGAAATTTTGCCAATTTGATATCTTAGTGCAAAACATGACAAACTTTATTCCTTAAAACAACACTCCTATAAACTTAAAATTCTGTACAAAGCCTAATATCTTCTGGGGTGTTAGGTTCTTGTGTAGGTAAAGGTTTTTGATGGTAATTTATGTAGTCACGAAAGTCGTGAAACAAACCAAAAAGAGTAGGTACGATAGTCAGGTGATGATAACCACCAAAGTTTTTATCTTAAAAAAAACTACATACAGTATGTGTAAAATTATGGAAAGGGCTTGATATTTTAGGATTTATTAGACCTAAAAAGAAAAGCATTTTCACTAATGGATCGTCTATGACCCATTAAGGATTCTTAGGCTTTATAGGGGAATTGCAATAAAGATATACAGTAATCCCTCGACATCCGCGGACTTGGTATTCATGCAAGTGGACTTGGCAATAAAGTACATGCAAAATTTGTAAATTATTATAGTGTATCACTATAATTATTATTGTACGAATTTAATAACATTGTATAAATACCACGTCGGCGAAACACTCGCATATACAGCAAAACATACAAGATGGGATTTCCTTACAATACACCTCTGAGTGAATACAAGTGGACTTGTGCAAATGAAGGTCAATGGCATACTGTGGTGATTTAGTTGGAGACATCAATTTAGTGTACAGCAAGTCAAATTAATTTTAAAGAATTAATTAAAATATTTTGAAAGAAATTAAGGTTTTACTTCGTTTTATCACTCGTAACCAATATTTTCGGTACTGACAGCGAACGATAGTTTGAAGCCTTGACAGGTCTAAGTTCTAAAAATAGACAAATTCCGATAATGAACGAGCAAGTAGGGATGGGTAAAGGGGGAAAAGGTACCGTTATGGGAGCACTGACCTTGAGGGGAGAGTGAGATGACAAACAAAGCTCCAATAACTTATAAAATTATCGACTGTAGTCTACACTCCAAACAACTCGGCTCAAATACTAAACCTTTCAAGGACTTTTTTTACCGCGTAAAAGCGAAATCGCGTAAAGCCGGACCACATATATCAAGGGCTACCTGTATCTTATGTAAATTAATTATAGGTACTAGTACATAATGTTTTAAAATTTTCTATATGTGACGAACATAACCTGCCCTTTTCCTATAAAGATTTGGTTTTCGCTATTCGCGGTTTTGTTATTTGCGGCAATTTGTTGGAACCTTTCCCTCGTGAATAGCGAGGGATTGCTGTACAAGACCAAAGGTTTTGTTTTACTTGAAGTTATTTTTAGTTAGTTAAATTTGAAAATGATGTTACCTGTTAAAGTGTACATGTTAAAAATTCAATTTTTGTTTTAGGGAGAACCAAAACAAAGTTGACAAACAAAGGATACCTTTTCGGGACTCGAAACTAACGCACTTGTTTCAAAATGCTCTGAGCGGAAAGGAAAGCATTACGATGATAATAAACGTAAACCCATGCATTGAAATATACGAAGAAACCCAACATGTTTTGAAATCATCAGCTATCGCTAGAGCTATAGTATTTGTCCCAAGGCCTAAACCAAAATCTCAACCAGTGAGGTTATCAAGGTTTTCCAATATTATAAACCAACACAAAAGAGAAACTTTGATACCTTGGGAATCTTCTTTAAAAACACACGATGAAGGTAAGAGTAGTTATTGTTAACACTCGAGCACATGCTAAAAAATATCACAAGAGTACACACACGATGGGGAATCGCTCACCGTCAGAAAACTTTACTTAGAAGGTTATGTTTATTAGTAAAGGTCGTAATATGATGCCTAGACATGCATATTTATATTCACATAGTTTATATTTTACTAAATCTTAATGTAGAAAAAAACTAAATTATAATTTTCACAGCTTGTTGTATTTTTCTGTTTCTCATTCTATGACGTGATGATGACACTCGTAGATGGGGTTTCCTTCATTATATTAGAAAGAATGGTTTTATTGCGGATTTCCCAACACATTATTATTGGCCGTAAAGGAATCATGAAATTAGAAACAGCAAAGTCTGTTTAAATCTTTAACATTCATTCACCTAACTGAAAAAAAATGTTTTTTCTGCAAGAGAAACATGTTAATTTTTAAGGTAGACACTTATTAATACAGCTGTAGAACTCAATATAAATTGGTTCTGTTAGTTGTTTATAAACCCAAACATTTGTCACTAAACACTCCTCAATTGAATAACTGTTCATGTTAAATAACTGTTTTCTAAACGAATTTCAGGAATTACCGGGTTTTTTAATGAATTTTTATAATATTAGTTGACCCGGCAATGCAATAAATATTAAACTTAGACTAAATTAACAAACTCATTTTAGTGGAGTATTGAAAAATTAATTTTGAAGTCGCGCGTATTAATCATAGGGTTTAGTGCAATTTATTTTATAAGGGTAGCTAGATCCCATTTTAATTATTATTTAATGTTGATGGTAATTATTCCATTTCATTACTTTGACTTAAGTAATCGAATTTCAAATGGGTTTTTATATCACTTAATAATCATATTACACAAATTTAGGTTTATAGCTTGTAGAAAGTTTGTGCAATTTATTTTTATTGTTTAGTGGTAGCTACCCCATATTTATCTGTTTGATTGTAGTGACCATCATATCTAAACAATCCTGGTACTAATATGTGTAAATTGTGAAATTTTAGTGAAATTAGTTGAGTAGTTTTTGAGCATTTGGAAAAAGTAAGTGTTTAAATGATTATTTTAGTTAAAATTTTTTAAGTACCGGGTTTTAGAATTATAAAAACTAAGCCTACAGCCTCAGTTCTTTTTCAAATTTTCTTAGTTTACTTAATTTCTATATAATACACCTATTATTAATTTTTATTTATCTTGTACGCAGATGATTTTTATTCATTTATATTATGAAATGTTTTATACACAAAAAAAGTATACACACATAAAAAAATACCCATGAAACATTTTCTACAATGTTGAAAAATGGGATGGACAAGGATGAGTTTTTATTGCAGAATTTCGGGAAAATAATAATAAATTGTATTTGCATGCAAAATTGAATAACGTATAGAACAGTTATTACTTTATTCTACATACTATCTGCAAAAATATATATGTACACATTATAGAGGCACACTCAACTAAACTGCTTCAAGGAAGTAGTGCATTTTTTCGTGTTGTATTTCGTTATCGTTTAAGGCTAAACATCCCTGAAAAAGTTGTGTTTTTGGCCCGATAGATGGCAGCACCTCTGAGGCAAATTTGTACTACGAATAATTTCCATAATTATTATCCGATTTTTGTTTTGTAAGTTATTTTGTAAATGATATGAATAAAACATTCACGCTATTGTGATGATTTTTTTTTTAAATTTATTTATAAAAAAGTTTTATACAGATTTTTTTTTGCTGTAATATTTTGTTTAAATCGCAGGTAGTCATTTTGTAAATACAAATTTTAAACGAATTTTGCCGTTTTCAGATATTAAATCGGTCAAATGGTCGTATCGGAATCGTTTTTTAAAGATATTATCATTATTTCTCTCACGCTCCGGTTCCCTCCTCCCGCCGCGTAGCACATCACTCCCCCCCCCTCCTCACCAGCCAGCCGCTCTGCCCGGACCTGCAACTGTAGCGTTCGTCAACTCACTCACTAGTCACTACTCGCATTCATACTCTGGCCGGACACACTTACTAGACTAGACTACTGATTACGACAGGTGTTTGTTATCTGTTAAAAAGTATTTTCTGTAAGTCGAAAAGAGACATCTAGAATAAATATGGAAAAATATACAGTAGTTCAAATTAAAGGATTTATGAAAGTAGGCCTATATACAGGTTCTTTGGCCATACATTATTCAATAACACCAGGGTATGAATAATATTACCCTATAACGTTAGTTATTTGTTTCAAATAAAACTTATATTTTAATACATGAAAACGAGAAATAAATTAAAAATGAATAGTGCAAAATACCATGTATTACACGTGACAGTCATAAAATGGACTGTTTCAATAATACAATAAACCTTTTTTCAAGGATATACACATACGGTACATATTTTTATCTTTAATACTATTTGGCCATTAATGTTTCGCAATTGAACTCCGCAAGAGAAATGGTTGGTTCACGTATTGGCATACTGCTTAATCAATCAAAATGCTTAATTGCGAAATTTTCCTAAAGTAATAAGTTATTACCGTGGTCAGCATTCATTTTGCCAAAATAAAACCATTTTATTCTAAGCCTATTGCAGCAAACCTATAGGTCACTATAGTCACTCTGAAAAAAAAGTAGGTATATTGATATGTTTAACAAAACCTTGAAACTTGTAGAAATGAAAGAAATGAAACTAGTATTTCAGGCATTCCACCTTAAAGTAAGCCTGAGGTGTAAAAATAAAAATAAAATATAATATAATTCAATATGTTGCATGTCAAGGTGAAAAGTTCTACTTTAATAATATGTTCAACATTTTTAGCAAATTTTGATATTTGTAATTAGTTTAAGTTCTTTGTTCTGTGAGTATCAACAGCTATCCTCCGGAAATGTTTTATTCTGTGAACTTAGCAGCACTGCAATAAATATGAAACAGCTGATCTAGTGATTGAAGTTGCTACAGAAGATAGCTGAAAGACTTCTCTAACTATTAATGCCATAATTTAAGATAATATATTGTCTTTTCATTTGAAATTTGCCTTTAAACTTAAGTAATACGTGATGTGACACCCGCTACATTTTTTTTACAAAAGTTAGTATTACAAAATATTACAAAATGAACAAACACCTTAGGAAAATACTTTTACTGTAAAAGTAAGAGGTTTTGTTTCCCTAATGTTTTGGTATTATTATTTTAATTTTAGTTTTATAATTTAATGAGTAATTCGCGTAACGGGTGTTACATAATTTAATGTAATGGGTGTTACAATTCAACACAACTCACAACCATTCAGTGTTTAGTATATGTATATTAATTTTAAGTAGAATTTAAATACATAGCCCTATTGAGAGTTTATTAATTTTGGTAGCAACACTTAAAAAGTTAAGACAGATATGTTATTTTAAATACAATTTAACACGATATCACCTTCAAATTTCATACTGCGAATTTCCTATTTGTAATTCCAGAATGAATCTTTTAACATATTTACCAATGAATACGTATTCATTGTATTTACTGGGCAATGAATGTTAGGCGGATCTAATTATTTTATTTATCTTTAAAGTATTAATTCTATTACTATTACACCTCATACATTTTTTTCTCACGATAAAATGATGAGTGACGTTGTAAAGTGTCAGCAGCATTTGCAAAAAGCCAGAGAGTGAGATAAAAAAAGAAGAGAAGAGAACAATACACTAAAAGAAGAACAACTTTAAAAGATCCTAAGCAGAGTAAAAAAATGTAGGGAGAAAAATAAGAAGCGCAATTATCATCAATATCTCAGATTTCGCTGGGATATTAAATATCATATTCTGAGAGATGACAAATTTAAGAATATTTTTGGCAAATTACAATAACCTACAGTAGCCCAAAGGACTTTTTACAATTCTTTACGAGTTTCCACTAGCAGTTGATATTTTTGAAAAATGAATGCGCTTATGAAGTTCCAAATTGTTAATTCTAGAATTTGATTTAGCGATTATTTTGTTTTTATTTAAAGTTTTAGGCCTATTATATTAATTCTTGATAGGGGCATATATAAGACTGATTTTTAGTAAGTCTAATTCATAATAGGCCCTAAGGCATAGTATAAAAAGTACTGAACTATATCCATGTAATGTATTAAGTACCGGTATTGTAACAATCCAAAATTTATTTAAATATATAGATAGGAAATTAATTAATTAATTAACAAAAAGATATTGAAGAAAAGATACGAATTTATATTGGTGAAATTTTTAGATGAAACTGTATCTTATTAAATGTTTGATTAATTTAACATTGAATACTACTGTCAATAAAAAAGTTTCATATATCTAGGCCTAAACGAATGTTAAATATTGAGAAGAATATAATTGGTAAGAATGTTCTAATTTATAACCTCATTTCAATTTTGTTATATTTTTTCTCCGATCTGCCAAGAACCGAAACTTTTATATTATAAATAAACTGATAATGCTTTTTTTATGTGTATAATAATTTATGTGTGGTCAATTGAACTTGGTGCTTCGATATAGACTTGTGCTCATTCTATCCACATTACCATTTATCATATAATAATTTTCATTCGTCCTTTGTTTATCCTAAAATCACTTCTTGTTTTGAATATTATTTTATTATATATATATTTCTTTTATGTTAAATTTTTTTCTTGGAAAAAGACGGCACCAAACCCCTCCCCGAAGTTAATTTATCTTTGTGTTCCATTCTATTTTTATAAAATTTTCCCAACTTTCATAATTTGTTTTAAATTTGTGTTACTTGTATTCACCAAATATTCTGAAATAAAATATAATTTGAGTTTGTATCAAAATATCATACCTTATGTTCTTAGAAAATATTAACAAATTAGTAGCAAGAAATAAAATAGTGAGTTATTACAGTATATATTTGTTAAATATAAGTTTTTTTATGAAATATAAGTTTTTATTTCTTATAGTGATCAAAGAAATCTCAATTATACTTCTTGTTGTTATTTGACACCTTATTATTATTACAGTATATAATATATGTTAAAAATCTTAATTTTAGCAACTGCGTAACACCCGTTACATTTAATGTAACACCCGTTACACAAGATTTAATTTTATGTTTAAAAAAATTGAATGCCAATATCAATTTGAATTACAGTTCCATTACATACATTTACTGTGGAATAACTCATATTTTTTTTTAAATTTTACAGTTTTAAAATTCACAGAGTTTTAAGAACATTTACATGAAGTTCAACTTCACTACCGGTATCCATTTTCAGTAACACCCGTTACACTCCCTTTTTCTATATTTATATTCGTTAACATTTACTAAAAGTCATTATACATTCCCTCTTTACGAAGCGTTTATCAGGGTGTTATTTAAACAATAATCTTATCCAGAAGAACCAAATTATGTTTTTATAATACTGTACTAATACTAACATCCGAGATTTAGCAGCGAGCAGAGCGAGAGGCAGTCTGCGCTTCTTCCTCTTCGTTGAAAGCCGAAGTTGCTTTTTAGATTTTGTTGTTCCTCGGCGATCCATTAAGAAAACAAATGTTAAACGAAATAACGTTCTCATTAACAATAATTACAAGACGACGCAATAGTACAACAAAGACAGGGTGGCCAGCCAAGGGACGAAAAAAAAATCACGCATAATTCCCGGTTTT
>JAGFPH010000603.1:72306-82952 GCA_018207615.1 Philaenus spumarius | reverse complement strand
TAACGAAGCCAGGTACAACAGCTATAAAAAAGTTTTACTTATTTACCCTTAACGAAGCCAGGTACGACAGCTATAAAGCAGTGTTACTTATTTACCTTAACGAAGCCAGGTACGACAGCTATAAACAAGTTTTACTTATTTACCCTTAACGAAGCCCGGTACGACAGCTATAAAAAGTGTTACTTATTTACCTTAACGAAGGCAGGTACGACAGCTATAAAAACGAAGTGTATAGTATTTGCGCGCACACACACAAGGGAATCCAGAGCGGCAGCGTAGAGGAGGCATGAGAACAAGAAACAACCTTCTGATTGATTTAAATCAGGTAAAAGACTTTTGAAATGCAAACGGCCGTCAATAATTTAAAAAAAAATTGTGGTTGGTTGGGGGGGGAGGGGGAATTGTGCAGTAAAAGTCTCGCCAATCTCCCAGGGGAGGGAGTGGTCTACAAAAACTCGGTGCAATATGTTTTCAATAAACATTTGAAAAAACTATATAGGTTAGTATTTAGTTATTCCCAATTCCCCTTCGGTGATTTTGGGCTGTGCAAATAACCAAGTGGTTTTACTTTATGTATAGGAGTTGATTGCCTTGTACATTTCATGAATTTCATTGTTTTTTTAGTTTAGTTAAATTTTAATAGATTTTTAGCGTATTTTTACAGTCTAATACAAACTGGATCTATTTTGCTACCACAAAAGACAATCAAACTGTCAGTGAGTTTGCAGGACTGTTCTCCATAGCAATAACAAAATGATTCTATTTGAACTGGTAAATAACAACTGTAGCGATCGCGATTGACAGACTCTAAAAAACACTGCCGCGTGAGTTGATATAACCTAGCCTAAGAACCCAACCTGATGCCGGATTCTGTAACCTTGAAAGCATCCTGTAACCTGTAGCCAGAGATAATAATACCTAATACCAAACCTGTAGCCTACTCCCCTACGAAAGAATTTGTAGAAACGATTTAAACGAATGGGAACGTTGTGGGCAATTTTCGTTGTTGCCTATTGTATGTTGTGTTTATTTATAATTTTGTACAGAACAGCAAGGAAGGATACAAGTTCGACCTATATTAAATTTGTAAAACAATCTAAACTGTTTCTGAGTAGGTTTGATTTGACATAAAACAAAAAATATAACCGTTAACAGAATCGGCTTAGTAATTAATTACTGTAGAGTCTGTAGGTCCCCTAAATATATATGTATAGGCTAACTAAATATAACTTTATAGGCACATTTGAAGTCAAATCAGATGGAGAAGCCAAATTTAATTTCCAAACCAACCGTTTAATTCATTAAGGCTCGGCTCCCAACATTCAAAACGGCGAAGTTGGGTACCAATTTCAATGTTAAATACCCAAAACATACCTTCACTCTTAAGCATATTTTTGTGTTGTTTTTGTCAAAAAAACGAAAGCTGTATTTTTTTTCTTAAAGTAAAATAGATTGTGGGTGTTGATTGCTAAGGTTTTTTGCAATATCTCTTTTTGCAACTGAGTAAAAAATTAATAAAGTTTACTATTTTTTACTATTTATATCATACGTTTATGAAAACAATAAAACGGGTTTTGAAAATGTATTTAGCAATTACATCCGCATATGACAGTACTTCAAAATGAAACTAAATTTTTAAATTTATTCCATGAATTATCAGAAAAAAATTACTTATTCTGTAGCATTGCTCTTATGGGAATCAGATTTAATATGGCGGACAGGGAAGCGCCCCCTTAAGTCCATTTATTAGACGTCACTTTTAAACAAAAACATTATAAATCCCGATTTGTACACATTATACCAGGTCAAATAATTGTATTCACTCCAATCTAGGCCATTTTTAATATAATTTATTTAAACTCTTAATGCAAGTTTCATTAAAAGGCTAGCCCTTTTATTATTATCTTTAGTATTATCTTATAGAATATAATAACAATTATTAGATAACACCATCAAAAAGAATACCAAGCAAGGATATCAAAGGGGTTTTGTTTACCGACTTCTAACAATTAGAGCTGAATTGCAACCTTTTCACACCAATACAAATATCGAAAGTAGTACGGTAAATATTTACAGTGCATAGGCCTATAAACAATGAATTACAAAACAGCTATTAACTGAGCTTTCTTGCCTTTTCAGTAGTAGGTCAGCTTTTTAGCAAGATCTCAAAGCTGCCGTAGACCGTAGACGCTAGTAGTTTTGGACAACTAACGAACTGGGCTTGGTTTAGAGTTGAGCACCAATGTTTTTTACATCGATGGAAATCAACCGATAATTTTGCTACATCGATGATTTTCCCGACATCGATGTTTTTAAATATTTACAGTATTTTTTGTGCATTTGTTTTGATAAATTAATCATGAATTGACATACTGAGTTCGACATTAATAATTAAGAATGAATTAATTGACAAAATATTGCTTTCAATAACACGTCATCTTATATAAATGTAATTTACGTTTTGTATAAATTAGTTAACTCTGTTACTTTGATTGTTATTGTTTCTTTCACCTCAGGAATTATTGTCTTAAACCCAAGTAAAATTTTAACGAACTAAATTTAAATGCATTTTATAAATAAATAATAAATACAGTATTTATTTAATGACAAAAATTTTAACCAGCAACTAACTCTTTTTCAGAAATTTACAAAGTACAGTGGTGTTATTCGGTAAGGCGTATGTCTTGTAACTCAAAACTAAGGAGCAATGGAAATCAACCTTCTTTTAACTAAAATAAGGTTATTAGGTTTTCTGAAACGATTACTTTTTTTAAATATACATCGATGTTTACCGTTAAAATACATCGATGTTTTCAGGTCGATATTATTATCACGTCGATGGTGAACATGAACATCGATTTTTTAACTATCGATGCTCATCCCTAGCTTGTTTCAATGTTTCAATCATAGACGATGCGATGATCTTTGTGTGTACAGTTTAACGTCTACTTTCGGCGCGGCGTAAGGTATTTGAAGACATGAATTGTAAAATTAGAAACATTTGCGTTTGTACATTTGCGTTTGTTTTACCCCATCTTTAAAATACCACATGGAAATATACTTTTGTTTCTCCCGGCAGCAACACAAAATTCATGCATAATTCCAGGTTTTTTCCCGGCGTTAAAAATTCACGCATAATTCCCGATTTTCCCGGAATTCCCGGTCGCTGGCCACCCTGAAAGAAGAATCGCGGGAGATCACATGGATGGAAGCGCAGGAAACCGTCATCCAACTGTATACAAGCAACATCTGAGACGCGTGGTGGGGGGATAGGTGGCGTGAGTGAGTCACAGCGGCACTGCACCTGCTTCGTGTCACTCTCGCGTTTGTTCTCATTACTGTAAATGTTTAAACAACGATACCGACTAAACCAGCCAGGCGATTTTAAAAATTAAAAGTGTAAAATTAATTAAAAATTATTGTCTTCAAAATGACTACCTGCGATTTGCATTTTTCGTTTTGTAACACAATTATTTTATTATTATTTTTTAAACCAGCAACTTAATTAAAATTTAGCTTCTTTGGCGTGAATTCTAATCTTATTCTGTTCACAAATCAGTTTTGCAAATGAAGATCGGACGAAAATTCCACCAATAAACACAAATACAAAATGACTCCATTTTAGTGCTGCGCCGTGGTGGCAGAATTTGGAACTAATCCTGGGATGTTTAGCCTTAACCATTCAGCTTATTTAAAAAAAATAGCAGATATCATTACTAGTATTGATTTCCAGTGTTTAATTTAGCGCTAAATAAAGCTTCTAGATAGCGTTACTAGTATTATTACTTTGAACAGAAAAATACAAAATGTACCCGTACGTTTGTAGTCCTGAAAAGGTTAAAGTTTAGCCCATTCCATCCCTTTGATTTAAGTAATGATTTAAGCAAATGGTTTTTATATCACTTATGTATAATATTTTAGCTTTATAGCTTGCAGGAAGTTAGTTCAATTTATTTTTTTGTACAGGTGTAGCAACCCCTTAGACTGTAGTAATTGTAATGTCTAAACACTCCTGGCATTAATAAGGATAAACTGTGAAATTGGTCGAATAGTTTTTGAGTCTATAGAGAACAAAGAAACAATCATTCATTTTTATAAAGAGAGATGGCTTTAATAGACAATTTTTATTTGCATTTGTTTTTTTTTGCCTGTTAATTTGTATAAAACTGTAGTACAAGGTTTCACATGTAATTAAATAAATGTTGTGTATTTAAAGTTTTCATTCTACGTATAGTACAAGTTTAAGCTTATCATGTATTATTGGCATCATATGATACCAATTTGGTAACTTATGGACGTTTTAATAGCTTGGTATGATGGTTTACTATTCAGACTATCATGGGTTCGATTTCAACTGTTTGCGTTTTTCTGTCTTTTTCTTTTCTCCACCTTTTGTTAGTCCTCTGGGCATAAATTAAGGATATTAAGCAACAAAAAATATATATTATAGAAACAAGATTCTATTAACTTGATGTGTAAAAATGTAAACAGAGGTGAGTTTACAGCTACATAACTGATGATAATAAATTAATGTTACTGATAATAGTTATGATGAATGAAAAAAATAAAGATTTTGGTGGATGAATGTTTGAAGGAGTTCAGTATGCAATTTAGCTGTACAATAATTTTTGCTTGAGTCAGGGTGTCCAGCGTCCTTGAATTCCTTGAAAACCGGGAATTGTACGGGAATTCAGACTGCCATGAAAAAAACGGGGAATGTACGGGAATTCTGCGAAAAATCCTTGAAAAAGTGCATTTGAGTTGTTGGGAGTTTAAGTTTATTTCCTAGCAATTTTCGTGCTCTGATTAAAAAAGTAATATTTTTTCTGGGTCAGATGTGTGAGGAAAACATCCTGGTATTGTTTCTGTACTATTTTTAGAAACACCTGCTTCCACTCGAGGTGTTTCGTAGCCGCCGTATGAATATGAATGAAAGTATCAAAGTATTCTCAGTATTGGTTTTGTTGCATACGACTATTTTTTGTTGTAATGAAACCGAGCGGTTCCCTGATCCCATTTAGTTTCACTACACGGACACGATAAAAACTGGGAGCATACGATAATTTCGGACCGGCAATGAGAGCGCCGGTTACCTGTTTTACATTGTGAGATTCAGTGATCTTATTCCAATCAATCCAATTCAATAGGACAACACAACGGTCAACAACGTGGTGTGATTTATTGCCTTGTTTCTTTATCTGTAAGAAATAATGATCTCAATGTGTTTGTGCGGTTGACAATAATTTCTGTATTGTTTAGGTAAACAAAATATTGCATTGGATCGGAGTTCTATTAGGTTATCCAAATACAATGCTTTCATGCAAGCACGGTAAAACTTACCGGGCGAGTTACGTACAATATTTTTCATTATACTACACCAAAAAAGCAACATACTTTTAATCAAAACATCTTTTTATAAAAAATAAAAGTATTTTTGACACTTTGAAAATACAGTGTGGGGTATAGTTTTATATGTTTTTGAGTACTGGAAAACCGATTTTGACAGTTAAAAAATCGTAGCGCTTCGCAATCACGTTTATGGATCAACATTTTGAAAATTCAGTGTGGGGTATCGTTTTATATGTTTTTGGGTACGAGAAACCCGATTTTGACAAAGTCGTAGCGCGTCGGGATCCCGTTTATGGATCAAAATTTTGAAAATTCAGTGTGGGGTATCGTTTTATATGTTTTTGGGTACGGGAAACCCGATTTTGATAATTAAAAAGTCGTAGCGCGTCGGAGTCATGTTTTTGGATAAAAATTTTGAAAATTCAGTGTGGGGTATCGTTTTATATGTTTTTGAGTACGGGAAACCCGATTTTGATAATTAAAAAGTCGTAGCGCATAAGAGTCATGTTTTTGGATAAAAATTTTGAAAATTCAGTGTGAGGTATCGTTTTATATGTTTTTGGGTACGGGAAACCCGATTTTGATAATTAAAAAGTCGTAGCGCGTCGGAGTCATGTTTTTGGATAAAAATTTTGAAAATTCAGTGTGGGGTATCGTTTTATATGTTTTTGGGTACGGGAAAACCGATTTTGACTGTTAAAAAGTCGTAGCTCGTCGGAATCACGTTTATGGATCAAAATTTTGAAAATTCAGTGTGGGATATGGTTTAGCCTGTGTTTCAAACATTTTAAACTTATTATGAATAATTATGATGAATTGTTTATTGATAGTTTATTTAAAAAAATAGAATTACAGTATTAAACAACGGCTCCGCTCTGTCAGTCACTTTCTTCCGATATGTAATCTATGTATATACGCCTATACTGCAATCCCTCGCTATTCGCAGGGGATAGGTTCCGAAAACTTGCAGCGAATAGCGAAAATCAAATCTTTATGGGAAAAGGGAGGTTATTATGTTCGTGACATATAGACAATTTAAACACATTATGTACTAATACCTATAATTATTTACATAAGATACAGGCAGTCCTTGTTATATGCGGTCCTGTTTTACACTGTAAAAGACAGTCCTTGACATTTTTAGTATTTTAAGCCGAGTTGTTTTGATTGTAGGCTACAGTTGTAATTAATGAGTTGTTTGTCATCTCACTCTCCCCTCAAGGTCAGTGCTCTCATAAAGGTATCCACCCCTGCTTGCTCTGTCAATGTCTGGGTTTATCTATTTTTAGAACTTCACTGTACACAGTACAGTATGACATTGACCAAATTGACCTTCATTTGCACAAGTCCACTTGTATTCATGCAGAGGTGTGTTGTAGGGAAATCTTTTATGTTTTGTTGTATTTGCGATAGTTTTGCCGACGTGGTATTTATATACACAATGTTCTTAAATTCGTACAATAATAATTACAGTACATACACTTTTTTAGCAACCACGAATAATCAAAACCGCGAATACCAAGCCCGCGAATGTCGAAGCCCGCCAAATTTTCTTGCGCTTAAAACTGACGCTAATTGCCAAGAAAAACAAATAATTTGTTGTTATTTTGCTTTCACATTTGGAACACAACTTTTAAAATCCCTGATGTTTTTACAAGTCTTTAGTAGGCCTATGTTAAGGTTTTATAATTATGTTGTATTTATGCCGAACGGTGGTCCGTATATTAGTAGAGGTTTAATTAAAACTGTGACAAATGCGGTTATTTTCCGTGGTTTGTACGGGAAAAACCGGGAATTGTACGGGAATTTTCTGAAGCTCATCTGCTGGACACCCTGTTGAGTACAAAATGAAAAGGTGTTGGATAGGCATTGTATCTACACATTTATACTTATAAGTTTTTTTGTAACAAAGGCTCTTTTAGTTTTAAACTATTAATTTTATTTTAATTTGTTTAGTTGCTGAACCCGATACTAAACCAACAAGCAGTCAAAACCAAGAAGACTTGGAAGTAAGTATATTTCTTATTAAATCAAGATTGTTCAATTTGTTTGATATGTTCTTTACTTTTTTTTTGTGATTTCAAGAAAATTTAGAATTGTACATTTTTCTCTAATATCAACACAATTGATATTCTTTTGTTAGTTTGTGTTTTATTTCATGAAGTATTTTCTTCAGTTGAAGCATCAATAAATGCACATTTGAGCTTAAATTAAAATATTTATTGGAATTGTGTTTTGTGGTAAAATTTTTTGTAACAATATGAAATTTTAATTAAAGGACATTTTGAAAGATTATACCATTCATACTTATTCAATGCAAATGTTCAAATTATTAATTGTATAAATATTAAATCAATTTTTTATTTTAATGGCTGAGTTCATCTAAACTGGTCAGTAAATTTCTATAAATTAGACCGGTGACAGATGACGGTTTTAAGTGATCATAGATTGGTGCGGCTGAAAGGCTATACAAATAGCCCGGTATGATGCTGAGGCGGTAGTTTAAATTAGCTGTAGTAAGTGCAAGTGGAAGAATGTTTATTTTTTAAAAAATGGATCTAGTTGGTGTAATTATGGATACTATCGATGATAAAGATAACATTTTAAATTGAGTTCCTTCTGCAGCTAATTTGATAATTCCAGTACTAGGAATACGTTCGGATGATTTATTTGCACACAGAGAATAGGCCAACCCTCAATGAGAGTTGGTTATTTTTAAAGCAATCTTTTATGTTTAAAAACTGTTTATGTGTTATGTTTTGACTGTAGCACATTGGCATATATATTTGCATAGTTGGAAATATAAAAAACTTACTTTCCTACATTTATGTATTTACTGTATTTTAACATTTGTTTGAGTGTTCTCTTGAGGATTAAACAAAGAATGATAAAAAAACTGAATTATTTATAATAAGACATAGGATATAAATAAATAAAAATATTACACACAATAATTAGTCTTTTTTTTAAAATAAAAGAGTCGGGTGTGGTCACTGGTAAGTGGCCTTTTGAGCGCAAAGTTTTAACAAACATAAACACCACCAAATTTAATAAAACTTTTTTTCAATTACAAAATAACCTTCTACTGTCCTTGTAGGAATTTCATTGCTATACGTTGTGGAACAGATTGTGATTATTCTACCAATATAGTATTGAACACTACTAAAGTCTGCCCTTTTAATTTTAACACCTCTAATAAAATTTATCAGCTTATGGTGAGCAATCCACCACAGTTTATTTATGGTGAGCAGATCACTGATCAGATCAGCAGAAGTAGTCGTCTGTATTTCATTCAACCGATGTCAGATCAGTTTGCATTCTGGGACACCGATCAGTGCGACTAAACTCAACCAATATCTAAATAAATGTTTAAAAATAATAATAATTGAATGAATTATACCTAATTGATAAAAAAAAAGAAATTTAAAAAGGCGAAGTTGGATGTGAGACAACAGTGGCTTGGAGAAGGAGGTTTCAGAATTAGACTTTTAAACCAGGCAGACTTATTAATTGTTAAAACAAGTTGCAGTAGATTCCCGATATTTCGAATTGAATGGGACTGAGAGTACCTCGGATCGTGAGAAACTCGAATTACACGGACTATGCAGAGGTTCAAATAAAACAACCATTTAGTGTCTTCGTATAATGGTAAAAATGGAAGTTTCATTAAATATACACTATTTTGTATTGAACACTGAGATACAAACGTAATTTTATGTACAGTACAAAAATAGAAATTTACTTTTTAAAGGAATCATAAATAATTTTTTGCTTTAACTACACTGCAACATTTACAAGCAGCGATGTCACGCCAACGACAGAGTAATACGGTATCTGCTGCAGTAGCTTCGGGTTGTTGTTCAACGTAGCGTAGCGCTGCTCCAAATCAGCGATTAAAAAAATGTTACGCACAATACAGTAGTGGGACTGATTTATTTTTAGACACGACCAAATTGGTGTCGAGTGTCCTTGTAAGAGAGGGGTGGGGAATACGACATTGGCGGTAAAAGTTTATTCCTATGGTATTATTGTGTATTGAAGCGCTAATTGTGGCTCGAATTACATGGAACATCGAATTACCAGTACTCTACTGTACATTTCAAAAAATATAAAAAATTAATTATAGTGTGTGTTTGTATTTGTTAATAAACAGTGAGTTATTAGACAATAATCTCAGTTGGATGAGTAAAAATATTTTTAAATTATTATGAAAGCATTAAGCAGCAATGCCATAATCAAACATCTATTTAGATAGGTTCTAAGTTTTAATAAATTTTATTTCCGTAACATATGCAACTACATGTGAAAAGATTATTCACCCGGTGAACCCAATACCGTTCTAAAATATAAATTAACAGACACCACACAACTTTTCATTTATAAAATACTATTTGTGCACTAAATAAACCTTACTTACTTTGACCCTTCCCACGCTGTAGACGAATATAAGCGCTAAGTTTGACTGCTCAAAACGCTGTGGACAAATATATTCACTTTTAAACATTGAATATATTGTCAGGTCTAAGTAGTTTTCAATTTTGCCGCTTGAGTGCAGCAGTTATTTGGTAACATATCCCTTGGTTAAAAAACATAATGGCGGTCGACTCCGCCCTCCGACTGTTCTGGGAGGAGCACCTAAGTTGGCGAACTACACCACTTGTACTCTGTTTCGAGTAACGCTAACCCTGTAGACAAACTAACTCGCAAGTCAGTTCACTTGCAGACTCAGTGCGAAATAAACCTACTTTGGTTAAACAAACTATTTTTTCCTCCCATGTCTCATTTTTTGGTATAAGAAAATCGAAAAAAATTAGCGTTGACTTATTGAGAACCTAATTTTTTGAGGGTATGTAGCGTTACAGTGTGAGCGGGAAGGGTTAAAACAGTATAATTTTATATAAAATCCTAATAAAAGAGAGACAAAAATAAATATTTGTTGCAAATTTATTTTATAAAAATTTTAACTTCGTCTTCATTTTCCTAATTTTAACTTTCTCATCGTCAGTTTATTAATTTAAAAAAAAAAATTGAACCTCCATCATATTAACTTATTGTTAGTTTTCGTTCAAGTGTGCAAAATGGATTTGTGTACTGCAATTCTAGAAGTCTCCTGGAATCCTTACGAAATGTGTACTCATCTATCTCCTCAATTAAAGATATTTTTCACCCACAGACTTTGTCGTTTTGGTATTGGAGCGTAGTTCTGACGAGTGCCTGGTCAATACTGGAAGGTGTGGCAAAGTAGGCGTTTAGTTTACTACAAAAAATGTGACATGCAATGCCTTCAGTCTATTAAA
>JAGFPH010000603.1:54551-72296 GCA_018207615.1 Philaenus spumarius | reverse complement strand
TCAGTCTATTAAATCAGTTGGATCTTAGCCTAGTACACATCAGACACAAAGGCTTATTGTGTTTCCACAGTAAGGTTGTTGATGTAACCCTAGACTTCTTTCTAAAACATGTTAATGCAACATCCCAACTCTCTGGCACTTTTAGGTTATAGTATTTGGCCTTATTCGATGTTATATTGATGATATTTAAAATTAAAGTTTTTCATAAACTTTTCACTTCTGTCTGCTTTTAATAAAATAAAAAAAATTAACAAATAAATTTTATCTTATTGTTTTTATTCTGTCAGCT
The DNA here is from genome assembly GCA_018207615.1 of Philaenus spumarius. Taxonomy (NCBI): domain Eukaryota; kingdom Metazoa; phylum Arthropoda; class Insecta; order Hemiptera; family Aphrophoridae; genus Philaenus; species Philaenus spumarius. The sequence continues at coordinate 72,007 of JAGFPH010000603.1, read as the reverse complement.
TTAATCCATTATAATTTTCCTGCTTTAAATCTATTTTACTTTAAATTTCTGTGTTATAATTTTATTCATCTTATGATCCTAGCCGATTTCTTCCAAAGTTTATTATAATATGCCTCTTTTTATTAAATTACAGTATATGCCTTCAAGGAATTGCATATGTTACATGGTTGTGACCAGTGACCATCCCTACTGCTTTCTTTAAATCGTATTTGTCCATCATGACAAGGTCTGGTGCAATTTGTTAAGATGAAAGTTTACTCATTCTCTCCTACCCCTTTCCATACTTTATTTTTGCCTAATCACCTTGGATTACTATCCTTTTGGAAATACAATAGAAAAACTCCATATCTTTTGAATTCTGTTATTTAGTGTGAAAGTACTGTGACAACTAAATTGAAGGTTTAAAATATGTCCATGTTTGGAAGTTGTCAGGAGGAATTGGCTGTCCATCTTCCTTCGCATTGGACATGATAGTCCATTATTTTCAAAAGTAACATGGGATTGTACACAATGTTTATTCAGTCCAGCTATTATGACGGTAAAATATTTGTTGTTGGAGTGTGTAGATGCAGTACATAACAGTTATTGATCACAATTCCAAGAGATATTAATTGCCTTTTACAAATACGTATATTGTTTGTCAGAAAGGATAAATAAATCAAGTCAATTGAGTTAAGAAATATTTCTACATCTATTGTAGTGTATTGACTTTTTTACTTAGCTTAAATCTAATTGTAATTTGAGGCTGTTTATGGTTATTAAATTTCTTTTACTGTTATACTTAGCCAGTAATATTTACGTAGGTTACCTAGGATCATCACAGAAATGTTTGTTTTTATGTATGTGTCACTATATTATTAATAGCCTATGATCGTTCATTAATATCATTTTTTATTGTTTCAGTACTATCTTTCATTCATCGAAGCTTTACAAAGCAAGTTAAAGGAAGAACGAGAAAAGAGCAAGAAGTTAAAACAGTTAAATTTAACCTTGGAAACGGATTTAAGAAAAGAGTTAACGACAGACTTTCAACAAATGATGGAGTTTTTGAAAGATCATTACACGTAAGTATAATAATTAAACAATATACTGGGGTTGTATTTGAAACAAGTTTTTTTTGTAAGTCTAAAGACCCTGTCACCTGAAGAAGCACAATCATCTTGAGTAAAACCATTATAAATCATCGTAAAGAGCAGATCATGTTCTTTCCTTCCCAGCTATAGTAAAGTTCAAGAAATCAGTCTGTTAGTTTGGAGACTCGAAACAAGTATTCGAACAATTTAGTAGTATCGAACAAAGTAGTATTCGATTTCTAAAAATTACTACTTTAAACGTGACCGCAGACATTTAAAATATCAGTGATAATCAGCCGATCGAGGCAATTATTTGTTTATAAATTTAACGTTTTAAAAAATATAAAACCCTCTGTCTTGTTACAAAAATTCTGAAACCTAAAATTACAACAAAGAAAATTGTATAAAGTACTATATACTTTATCAGTTTTTAATATTGCTAAGCTACGTATTGAATATCAAAGTCATGATAAGTGGGTTAAGTTCTTTTAAATATTTTAAAACACATTAAACACAACCTGACAGCACACTTATACAGGAGTTTTCAAACATTGAATTCAAAGTCTGATTGTTGTTGCTACATAACATATATTTGCTGATTATTTAATATATTTATATATTGATTTTAACATTTACAACCTTACTATGGGGAAAGCGTGTAACTGGATTGCAATCTTTAGTTTAGCCCATGTAAGCAGGTAGTGGAATTTTAGTTCAAGATGAGAGGGATCGAGAGTTTACCCAAATAATTGAAACGAGATCGATCGAGAGGAATTGTTAAGAGTTTTTGATAGTAAAATTTAACTATGAAATTTAAAATTTATATTCTTTCTAAAACTTTGAATATTCTTGATTTATCAGTCTATTACATGATATTTTGGTTACCTGCAGTCGTAGTCCAAATTTATCGGGCTCCTGAAAAAATATTATTTAAATGGAGATTTTGATAATTTTATCCTACCAAATTCATTACCGCTAGCTGAAAGTGTGTATGTTGGATATACAATATTATGGCTCCTTTTGTTTATTATTAAAGGAGAACATATTTCATTCAAGAATTTCAGTCCTTAAATAAACTTCAATAGGCTGCATTTTAATTATCACAGCGATTGGAATTGTTGAAATTTATAATGTTATCACGTCTTTACCCTCTACAGTAGTAAAATAATCTGCTGCCACCTGATCGATTTGTTAATTTGTTAGTTTTTTCTTTTCGGTTTGTTCCTTTCTTACTTACGGTTTGTTCCTTTTTAATGACTGACTTGAATAAAGTTAATTTTGATTTTGTGCATTCGTGTACGTAAACAGTATTATAAAACATTTCATGTGTTTACTTGTAGAGAGATGAATTTACGCAGTGAAAAGTGTCATGAAGAAAGAGAAAAAGAAAAGATATCAAACCTTACACGTCGTCATGAAGAGGAAATAAATAAATTGAAGCAAAAATTAAGTTACTTAAATGCTTCACACGAGTTATCTGCAATCCAAAGCGATGATGCCTATGTAAGTCTTTAATACTAGGAAGTAAACAGTTATTATAGAAATAGTTGGGTCAGTTAACCAAGCGTAAAGAGGTAATTAAAATACTATATATGAGTTTTTGTGCAATAGTTAAGCCTACTGGAAATGGGTAGGTTACATTACTAATTATTCGTTAAAAGATCCAGTACAATAGAAAAAACCCTTTTATCAATCTAATCTTTTCAATATTCTATGGAATTTAAAGCTCCAGGTAATCTGGATCAGACTAACGTTTTACTAGAAATGTATTGAATCCAAAACCAATATTTAATGATAAACCTCAAATTCTATTAACAACTTATGTAATAGCTCATAGTTGCTGTTTAACCGTGTATTTAGTATCTAATTTGAAATTCTTTTCAAATTTAATTATTAGAAGTTGTTTATTAATAATATAGTTAATTATTAAATAGTTATTAGTATAGTCTCAACTTTTGAAAAAATAGAAACCATGCTTAAGGGCCCTAAAGCATCTGTGAGCGTGCACGGGAAAACAAATTGCATTTTCATTGAAGTAAACACACAAAGAATACTATTTCAATTTTATAAAGTTGTATAGTTTTCTTACGGGTCTGTTTTCTTTTCAACAGGGGGGGGGGGGGTCAAAAAAAATTTTCTTGTTTTTGTAACTTTAGAATGTTACTTTTAATAATATATTCATACAAAAGTGCTGTATGATAAATATAAATGAGTAAAATAATTAAATTAATGAATCATGTAATGCCTTCTGCAGCTGTTCATCTCCTACTATGATGCATGTTTCCTACATGACTTTCACATAGTAATTAATTCTTTGTTGAGATCTATTTCATAATATATGAACAGTCACATTCATGGTTTTAAAATATTCTTAAATACAAGTACCTTAGTAAAAGTATGTAAAACATCCCAAGCCGGAGACCAGCTAACTAGTCATATCCCGTCAGCATTTACTTTACTTCCTATACTCAAGCCACAGATACTTAAAGCTACCTGGTCTACGAGATTCAAACCCGTTATCTTCTCCACTCGGCTAAGGCTTGCCTTGAAATAATCTGATAAATTACCAACACTTTATTACCTCTATAAATATTACTTGTATAAGTAAAACCTACTTCATCAGCACAATCTAGGAGTGGTTTTAACAAGTTGGCTTTAGACTTGTGTAAATCATGAAGGAGCCATTCAGAAGATCGGCTCTCTTCCACTGAGACGAATGAAGTATTTCAGAGATCCACAAGATTGTAGTTCAGTACCTAACTGAAGTGCTCACTTGTTTTCTTTCTTTACATCCAATGATATATGAAGTGTAAGGATTTTAGTTCAGTAGTCCACTAACTCACCCAATTTCCGGCTCTCATATCTTTTGGATAAAATGTGACAAATAGGAATGAAGGAGTTGTTTCTTAACATCTCACTATCTCTATTTCAATCTCAGTAGACCCCTGACAGTCGATGCCCGTGCTTTACTTTGTACAATTTATTTGATTGTGTGCTTAAAGTAAAGAACAAATATCTGTTAACCCTTTCACTCCAATTACTGGGGACCTAGTGTTGCTATCAGGTCAATTTAATTTTGAGTAAATATTGCACTTTAATTTATTTACTCCAAAAAAAGTATTTCTGTCAATTCTAAAAGGCTGATTTTTTTTTTAGTTTCTTCCTATGACTAATTATAGATTGGTATGAAAGAAACATATATTTTTATTTTCAAGTATATGTTTTTAATTTTTATTTATTGAAAAAAATATAAATTTGTGACAAAAAACCGGAATAAACAAGAATTTTGGAAAAATTTTCAATGGAAAGACCTATATTTGTTGCTTGTTTTTTTTTTGTCTATATCATTATAAACAAAATTAAGTGGTTTACACAAGTTTTAGACACAATAATAAATTATAAAAAAATTATAATTAAAAAACAAGTTTTTTATAAAAAATTAGTTTTTATGAAAACAATTAGTTTTGACACCAACTTGTACAAAATTGCCTTAACTATTTATTTTATTGCTTAACAACAGTATTATGTAGATCAAAACTAGTAAGAAATTTTTTTTTCAAAATTGATTAGTAATATTGGAATCACCAGGTTCGAAACAAAAGTTCCATCGCCACTAACGTCATTTTGTAACAAACTGCCGTCATCTTCGTTCATTTTATTTCACAACAATCATTATTATATAAATATAACAATATTCAAAAGTAAACTGTGAAATTGCTCACGATATTCCTTTTCTATTAATTTTTATAACAATATTGTCAATGTTTGTCTTAAAAGATGGAAATTCTTAACCCGGATATAAAAGAAAACATTTAAATATATAGGTCAGATCTCACCCAACTTGTAGATTAGTTGTCCTGGATGAATATTTTATTTATTATTGTTCTCATTACTTTCTCAAATTCTGGTAGTTTTTTTATTTTTTACAAGTTTTCAACAATTTTCATGATCATTCATAACTTCATTGTATTAAAATAATAATTATTAAAGTTGTGTACATTCCATGAACTGATCTTTTGCTTATATCATTCTAGGCCTCTATTGAAAAAAATCCCTCTCTGTTGCACACATGTTTTCTGCTTTCACAAATATTCTTTTCTTTTACTTCACTTTTCGATATTTATTTATTTTGTTTCACCTTATTATGTTATTTAAATTAACACTTAACTTTTAAACAAAGTTTTTTTTATTTGTTTTTTTTTTAATATTTAATTATTAGACTCTAATATTTATTATAACTAATTATTTACTTTTATTAGGTTAGGAAATTTAGGAATAATAATTGGTATTTTGTATATTATTATTCCTTGGCCTTATGGAACAGCTGTTTTATAGTTTTATAATTTTGAATAACTTAAAAAGGGCTTAGGTTGAAATATTGAAATGTTTAACACTAGGAGGGTTATAAAACTGTTGGTTGAAAAATAGAGATTCCATTATATACACTCTGCGTTATTGTTTGTATATTAGCAGAACTGTGTTAACATAATGTTTATAATTAAGGTAATTTATTGATAATTTAGTTATTTCACTAGATTTAAATAATATACAGCAATTTTGAAATGATAACTAATTTTGAAAGTTTTTAATGTTAAATTATTATTATTTGTAATGTTTTGCTTTTCAGGAGAACCAAGGATTAAGAAATAAAATAGAAACTCTTGAAAATGAAATAGAAGATCTAAATGATGTAATCAATTTGGCAGAAGAAGAAAAAACAAAACTCGCTGAAAAAGTATCGAATTTGAACAAGCAGTGCATTGATGCAAATTTTGAAAATAAAAAGTTAAAAAAGGAGTTAGAGGTGTGTATATTATTATTTCAATAGCATTGTGTAGTGGAATAGGGTGTCCAGCAGCCTTGACTTTAAAGAATTATGCTTGAGAACCATTGGGTATTGTTATAGATGTGAAATCATTTTTTAACTTACTCTTGAACATGGAAAACAGTTTGTGACAGTTGCAGGAACTATAACTCGGTATTAAATTGCTGTTTGGTGTCTTTAAAAAAAGTTCTGTTTTGGATAATTTGAATTCGGTCGAACTTTTTTTGTGAATCATAAGAATTAAATCACAACCTGTCCGAACGATTAAATTCACAAAATTTAAGAACGACCACGGTATTTTCAAAAGCTTGAATTACTGCTGTGCTTCTTTTTGTGAAATATTGAAATTAAATCGCAGTCTGAGACAGTTTCAATAACTTATTTGACCAGGCTTATATTGTGAAATATTATAAATAATCTCAGAATGTTTGTGGCAATTGTGATAACTCAAACTTAAAATGTACTCTTGTCCGAGCTTGTTTTCAACAGAAATTATTGTGTTGTAAACTAAACTTATTTATTTACGAACTATCCATTATAAATATATAGATTTTTACTAGGGGAGAGTGTTCTACCTTGAACCTATTTTTGGTTTTTGATGGTTAACATTAGAATGACATTTGATAAAGACATAATTTTTTTTCTCTTAACTATTCTATATTTTTTATAAGTCATATATTTTTTTCAAAATTTTTAACGCAGTAGTTAGGGAGTTTTCCCAAATTAAAAAAAAAGTGCACCGAGGTTCAAGGTACAAAGTGTGTGTTGTACCTTGAACCTGGGTATTTTGTACCTTGAACCTATGTGTAACATACCTTGGATTCTGTAATAAAACTCTAATTATTAGGCCTACACTTGGATATGCATTTATTTGGCAACACAAATAATAATAATATGATTAGTAGGCCTACAACACAACATCTACCCAACCAAGTAATTTGACAGATCTAAACTAATTGTTAATTTTTGGAGCACCTTTCAGATCCGCAAGATAACATGGGATGAGGTAACTTAAAAATAACATGAGTTTTTTCTATTTCATAAATATCAGGATCTTGCTTTGTAAATTTTTGAGAAATTACATCTTTCTTGGGGTAGGCTATTTAACGTCATAATTGTCACCGTTTATAGGAATAATTTCAGCTACAAAATACTTGACATTTTTCTTTGAACTAAGTTTTATAAGTACAAAACTTTCTACTTCAATGTTCACATCATCTGAATCCTCCAATTCAATAAAATCTTCTTCCGACAGGCTATCCTTATCACGTAAATTATATATATATGTACGCTGTTCGCTGTATCTGACTCTGACCTCTCATAAAGATTTTTTTTAACTGTTGTAACCCTGGCTAATTTTGATGTCTTTTTGGATGGTTTGAGCTTTTATGCCATCTTGTTAGCTTCTATGCGTTCTTTTTCTGGAGTGTCTGTCAAAATGAGAGATTTGACTTTAGGTCTTCCGTTTCCAGTCGGTTTTCTGGGTAAGGCCTTAGGACGTGGTCGGATATCTTTAGGGAAAGTTATTGTTGACAAAGAAGAAGAAATTGGAGTGCTTGGAGCAGGAAGATCAGTTGAAGCCAAAGCACTATGATCTGAGCGTGAAGGTATAATGGTTAAAATTGAAGGTCCGTCAGATGAAGTTGAAGGTCCATCAGATGAGGTTGAATGTCCATCAGATGAGGTTGAAGGTCCACCAGAATTATTCGAACTATACATTTTATTTGATAATAATATTTCAAAAGAGAAATTCAATAAATTTCATAAGAAGTATTGTACCTTGATCCGGTTCAAGGTACAACACTTTGCCTAGGATTAAGGTACAACACATGGTATCAGGATACAAAAATGGCTCTTTGCTACTTTGAGATTAACTTTGTAGTGGTTTTGTACACATGTAATTCTAGCTAATATAATGATCTACCTATCATGACTATTATGACAAAATAGATTTTGTTTACCAACAAGTAAAAAAAATTGAGAAGTTGAATATGAAAACTTACTTTTGATGGTTGATTTCGCTCTTTTATTTTTTGTTAACTGAAGCTTGTAGTTCAGACCACATAAACAGCTTTACATAAATCTCTAATGGAAGTAACATGAGTTACATGTGTTATTGTTTGGCTACTCTGATAGATAGAGCTGTAATCTATATAGGTTCAAGGTACACATAGGTTTAAGGTACACCACTCTCCCCTAAGTTTAAAAACAACAAATATAGCCCAGTCGGTGTAGGTCACAACTATCAGTAATTTGCGATACGGCTGATTTTTTTTACAAGTACCTTAAAACATGTAGATTAATATAAAAAAAAGTTTACCAGTCTATCAATTTCCCAAAGTCGAAAAAAAAATCGAAAAACTTTTTTTTCCATATTCCTTAATATTTCGAGCTGGGATGAAGATAAAGGAAAATAAAAAATACCACCGTGTAGGGGAAGAATTTTTCAATAAAAAAGGTCTACGTATTTTTTTCTCGTCCGAGCAATGTTTTGTCTGGAAAAAATCCGATAATGCAGGTATGTATTTCGCAGCAGCGCAACTCGGCCGCACGGCTGAAGACCTATTTTTTTAAGCGAGGCCCAGTACATTATAAACATTATACATTATAGTTATAATGTATTAAATAAATAGTTGTAATGGGACGTTTTCAAGAGGAAAGTGTCAGCTTTACGATGGCATTTTTTTTTCTTTTCATAACACATAATCATCTAACAAATTTTTTTTTTGTTATTTATTGCCATTCCTTCAAACATACATTCGAGGACCTATAGGAGGTTAATAGCCCGTACATATGAGGAAATACATTACCCATATATATTCAAATTAAAAAAATGTATCTCAAAGAAAAAGAAAGCTGGTTATTTGGGGTTTTTAGGAGGAACTGACTCATATAAAATATGAAAACTAAACATGGCAGATTCAAAATAGCTTTAAAAATTCAACTTTTTCATATTCAAAATAATACAATTTCGTTAAGACTAGCGTAGTAGCCTATAAGCAGTCTCGATTAACTTGTCTTCAATAAAAATCAATTTTCTCTAAAGATAATCATCCAATTTGTATGAAATTTAAAATATACATAAACAATATATGTATAAATATAATAAACAAAAATTATACATCTACGATAATTTTAAACTAAATAGGCCAGCAAATTTATGAACACATAATTATCAATGAATATGTTTTTATATGATCATTTCCGTCCATACGTATAGCAGATCTAAGTTGGCCATTTTGTAGGATGTTATTTTTAAAAACGAGGTGCTTGAAAATAGTCTTCTGTTTTACCTATCTCGTTTTAACTATAACACCTTTGGATTCAACGACACCATTTTCGACATTTTTGAACATATCGATTTAAAAATCGGTACAGAAGTTACAAACACAATTGGTTTTAGCTATACTTATTTTAGGGATGGGTCGATTCCACCGATTCTCGGCACTGGAATCCGCATTGAGTGGATTCCGTGAAAGTCAATTCCGAGCCCGGCCACCACCAATCTCTGCAAATACATTTGGTACGCCGATTGCCACGGCCCCGGTTTATATTTCCTCGTTATATTAGTCGTTACATCCCATTTCATTCCAATACGAAGTATTCGGAGAATCTACACTGCATCAAAGTAATAGAGTAGCCGAAGTAGCCGTACCGTTACTTCTAGCCGTTAGTAGCGATTACTTTGTGTGTTTGCAAACTAGGGTTGGGCGATAACGATATATATCAACAAAAAACGGAATGTTCATGGAAGAAATTAACACTGAACACAATTAGCAGTAATTTCATGAAATATAGGCGTTAAAACGTAATTTAATATACCACAGTGAGTTTTCATGAAAGATGATGAAACCCGAATACAATTAGGCAAAATGTATGAAATATCAGTTAAAAAACATAATTTAAGTACCACAGTGAATGTTCGCAAAAAAATCGATGCCCGAATACAATTTGTGCCAAATATGATGCCATTGGTGAAATATTATTTAAAATAAAATGACGAATGCCCGCAAAAGAAAGCGACGTCCAAATATTATTAGCGCTAATTTTATAAAACGCCGGCATTCGATCGCAATTATACAACAGCGTATGTCCACGAATAAACCTACTCCCGAGAACAATGGAATGTCCTTATAAGAAATTGTTACCCAAATACAATTAACCTAGTCCAATTTAATAAAAACAATGCGTTAAAACATAATTTAAGTACCACAGTGAATGCCCGCAAAAAATCGATGCCCGAATACAATTTGTGGCAATTTTATGAACATGAACTACCATTGGTGAAATATTATTTAAAATAAAATGACGAATGTCGTCAAAAAAATACGACGCCGAATATTATTAGCGCTAATTTTAGAAAACGCCAGCGTAAACCTTAATTTAAATTACAACGGCTAAGGTCGGCGAAAATGTAATTTAGATGATAGTTGTCCAATTCGGAAAAAGTGGAAATTAAATGTAGCTATTTTCGGGAATGAATAACAAGTAAAACAAAGGCATTCCGTCGGGACTTCTATAAAAATCATAAATCACGGGTAACATGTCCCAAAAATGTACAAAATGTTTTACCCGAACTAAAACAAATAGCATTATTATTTTAAACTTTTGTTACCGATCTATAAAATGTGTTAGTTTTCGTCACAGTAGACACCCTAATTCTATAAATAGACACGATACGAAATGGATCCAATACACACGATAAGAAACAAAACCATAAGTGATTGACCTTGAGCCTACCTGACTGGCCTAATAAAAATATGAAAACTCGCACCAAGACTAATCAAAATAGAAACACGCAGTCAAAAACAAACAAAAATTGTTTTTTGTATCAACGCTAAAATAACAATTGAATTCAACCAACTTTCTAAAATAAAATCACAATCTGATAAACAATACTTGAATATAAGCCTTGATTATATATTCTACAGGCAAATTAATAAGTCGGTTTGTTAGCAACTAGCCGTACTGCCAAAACCCATCATTTCATATGTTCTTTGAATTATATTAGTATTATCTATTTATTATTCAAACAGGTGAAACATCATTTGGGAATTAGTGCTATCATGCGATAAAACATCGAAATAAGATCAGTAAACAGATTTTTATCAGGCACGTGATTCTTCTGTACATCTAATGATAATGGCTCTAGCTACACAATAGTTTTAAATTAAATGGGTTTAATTGTATTTTTTATGTATTAACGGATGTTTTACCCATCTAGGCTGCCAGATCAGATGTACTTGAGTTGTTGGAGTTGGACCAAGATAAACAGGCTGATAAAATCACAGTAAGTTTAGTTTTAAAACTTGTTTTAATGTTATCAAATATAGTCTCATAGTCCAATAAGCTTAACCCTTAATGCAACATCTGTGGTTTGTCATACTGTTAGAGAAATTTAAAATGATGCTCTTCTGTTAAAGAAAGGATTTTTCTCAGATATAATTAAATGTTTTGTCATTGCTGTGGAAGTGTACACCAAACCTTGTGGTGTGGCTGTTACTGTTCCTTGTCTTGGATTCCATGTTTTTGTTTCGCTTTTGTGCTTCACCAGTTTTATAATAGAACGATTCCACCACACAGCTGAATCGCTGATGTGATTTTTGAGCGAATTTCCAAAATTAAATTTATATAATTTTGGAGTTTCAACCAACTATTTAGGAAATTGATCTACTGACGAAGGAGCTGAATAGCCGCCTGTGTGTACGATAATATTAGTAGAATTTTTTGTTTTTGCACCTAAGCCTCCAGCTTCGACACACGCGCTACTTTGTTCCACTCGCTTTGCGAGTTTGCACCTTGACCTTGCGGCCTCGGGTTATGAACTGCTTCGCTTCGCTCGCAGTTTACAAACTCGAACTCGGATCATAAGATGCCCACACTGTAAAATCCCTCACATGGATTTGAACTTTTAAGGTATTTTACGTTTTGATTGATATTGGGAGAACCAAGCAAATTATAAGATGTGTAGAAGTAGAAAAACAAACTGTGCGCAATCATTCATTTTAAAATATAGCTGTTAGAGTGCAAACACATATACAGGTTGTCTCATAAGTAAAGTGCCAAACGTCGGGGAATGGTTCTATGGGTCAAAATAAGAAAAGAAAACGTTCATATAAACACAGACCAGAAAACGCTTCGTTTTCTAGATATCGCCATTTTGTTTTTTGTACAAAATAATTCTTATCTACAGAACGGTTTGACTGACTGAGTTCAAACTTGACATGAAGTTTAACCTAACAATGATATATATCCAGGGTGTCTACCAACCTGGAAAACCTGGAATACCTGGAAAAGTCAGGGAATTTCACTCAACCTGGAAAAGTCAGGGAATTTTGTGAAAAATTGTTGAAAGTCAGGGAATTTTATTAGAGCCAGAAAAATGTTGTGAAATGTTCTAAAGAATCTTACAACAATACCAATGTGAATAAGTATATACATACACTTTAGAAAGTCAAGACCATTAGTTTATTTGTTACAGATGGAAAATAATAATAATAATTTTGAATCCAAGAAAAGAATTCGGAAAGAACCGGGGAAACGATGGAGCAAAGAAAATAAACATTTTCTCTTATCTTTAATTTCCGGGAATCCGACGAAGTTAGAGATAATTTTCTTTCTTTTTTTACTTTTTTGTTGACCCTCTATCTGGCAGTTGAATATTTCTATACTGGCAGGCATATTTTTACTACTAGAACACATTTTCATCTAAAAACCTATCTAAACCATTTTAGTAAAGTACATTTATACATTTTCGTGTTCAGAAAAGTGCAGATAACATTTCTGTGTATTTGATTTTGTTTGCACAAATATGTTAGCAAAAAGGAACCAAAAAGAGGCCTAATCTTGTTATAAATATAAAAAAATGTAATATATATATTATTTAGTAAGTAGGGAAGAAAATCTCTTTTACAAACTAAAGAATATGGTTAAGAGGCATATTCTAAACTTTAGTGATTTAGCCTAGATCAGGAAAACACAAAATATGTTTCCAAAAAATGCAGAAAAGAGGCCTAATTTTATCTAAAATATAATTCACAAATTATAAAGTGCGTACGGTATTACAGTTTCAGTCTAAAGAACTGTAAAAAGAGGGATGTAATCAAAATAATGTAATAAACTATATACCAAATCAATCTTTAGAATGTTCCGAGTACAGTAGGCCTAATACATAAAAATATAACAAGTAATTCTTATTTTCTAAAAAGAACCCCTATGAATGAACCCATTTCATATTAATTATTATGCCAGTAATAAATTACTCAGGTATAATATTCTTCAATTTATTATTTTTCGGGTAGTTGGGCCTACAGTAATTTCTGGAACCTCGGAGGGGACAAGGCTGCAGCGTAGGCCTATCCTGGACATATTTTTATTGTCATTTTTTTGTTATTAGAAATCCTTCTTTACAAAATAAATAAAAAATATATCGATTAATTATCAAAATGGTGTTTTTATTTACAATCAAATTGAACAATTAAATGAGGAGGACTTTCCCTTTCTTCTTCTCTTTGGTGTTTCAATTAAAAGTTATTTATTTGATCAAGCACACAAACTCACAAAACCTGAACAAGGTCAACCTTACTTTAGCAAATAACACTTTAACACATTTGCACAAGGGGTCCTTCATTCTAAATTCAAATAGCAGTTTACCATTTTAACACATTAAGCATTTACAACAGGTTGCATGAATTTCCCTACTAACATTATAGTGCGTTATTTTGAGAACCTGGAATTTTCTTAAAACTGGGTATGGAAAACCTGGAAAAGTCAGGGAATTTGGATTTTGAATTTTGGTAGACACCCTGATATCTCAAGAAAAATAAGCGATTAAATCCAATCATGAGTTTCAAAATGGCAACTGTTTGAAAATTTCAAACCTAAAGCGTTTTCAGGTCTGTGTTTGTATGAACTTTTTTTCTTTGACCCATAGAACCATTCCCCGAAGTTTGACACTTTACTTATGGGACACCCTGTATATATATTTATATGTATATACAAATTTTAATGACACCCCAAAACGTGTTATGGGGACCATGATCGTTGCTCATTCACTACTCCCAGACCTTAGGTCTCACCATAAGGGTCATTGCAATAGCTCATCTTTCCCATGTAAATTCGCTAACAAGAGATATAAATGGTCATCTAATCCATTTCATAGTAGAAACATTAGGACATATTTACATTACTATTAGCAAACTTCCAGGACTTGCTCATAATTAAGGTACAAAAGCAGAATCAATTCACCCATGAAATCTAATCATAAAGGTAGAATGTTGCAACTAGTTATTTATTTGACTAATATAGGTCTTATAAAAGAGAACAAGGAAAGCAGGAACTGGTAAACTGCTGAAATGACTGCTTTCATTTGTTTGCTTCTTTTTTCAGCTATTAGGGTATCTACCAGGCCCTGAAAGTTCCCAAAAAGTCGCTATTTGTTGTCTAAGCGTTTGTACCATTCTTTTCCTGCCTGAAATTAAATTTCCCGCATCCCACAGTTTGTATCGTACGAATCACCCGTGTAAACATGTGAAAACTCTGACTTAAAGTTCAAATCTATTTAACCCTACAACTGTTCATGCTAATTTTTTGCAATGCCAAGCCGTTTCGGTGCGTGTTGCAGCCATTTTTTTTTAAATTTGCCAAGTATAGTAATTATACCCCAATCCAAAAGTGTCCCATAGCTTTTTTGTAGAGAAAGGTTCAAAGAATTCATATATGCCAGTAAAAAATGTACTTATGTAAAATTTACATAGTTATTAGCTCAAGAAACAACAAATGTTCAGTAACAAAAAGAAAATGTTCAACTTTAGGCCTACATAAAAAGTAGTAAACGTGTTTTGTAATTTTTTCAAAATGTACAAAAGTTTTGTAATTTAGTTCTAAATAGAACTTTTTAAAAATATATATTAATTTCTTATTTTGAAAACACCAGTTTTTATGTTCCTACTACAAGACTGCTAACAAAACTAGGCCTAGCTTGAATAGTAAGTTAGGAATTATATGTTTTGCCCAAAAATGAAATATTATTATAACAAAGTGTAGAACATAAATGAAAAAATTTAATTGTATACTTGTAAATTATTGTTCATAAAAGTATTTGACTTAGCTTTACTTGAATCACAAAATGAGATCAAATAAATGAAACCTCTCGCGCAGTTATCCTATACAAAATACCGTGTGAATGGCACTTACAACTGTCACTTCCAAAAGGTGGGAAAGACGAGTTTTGAATTTACCACTTGTCTGTATTTCCCAGGACTGTACGAATAAAACCGTTACAGTAAATATGATTTGCTTTACACAAATCGGAAGATTGAACTGTAGAGATATAAACATATCTATACAAATATATTGAATTGTAAGAGTTAAGTCGAATCCAAAATGAGCTGTTTCATTGGTTGAAAATTGTGAATTTGCAAGGATTTGCAGAAACCTTTATATTTTCAAAACTATAAGAATGAAATCTGATTGGAAGACAGTTTTAGAAAATGCTAATCTTTACGAATCCAAAGGTATCTTTATATTATTGTCAAAATATTTCTGTCGAGTGATATGGAGCCTAAGAAAAGAGACATATTTGTGTAATTTGGTATTGCTTTCTTGTGCGGCATCAATTTATTTAGAAAACTACATTTTAAAACGATTATGTATGTTTTAGAACAACTTTGTAAATACTAAAATGAAGGTTTAAATCATTTCCTTTCCGTGTTTTGTTTTATTGCGATTAGATGATTTTTAATGGATGAAATATTGATACAAGTTGAATTGTTACAGACTACTCAATTCACTATTGTGGCAAGCTGAGACCACTCAATTGAGTAGACAAACACTTGTAGGGTTAAAAACATTATTTAAATCATGCGTAGGAGTTTTGAAATTTAAAAATGTTCAAACTGAATATGTAAAAATGATTGCACGCTATGTTATGTTTTACAGGAAAATGAAGATCTGCAAGAGGAAATAAAGGATCTGGAGAACCAGGTTCAAGGTCTAACCCAGCTGGTCAATATTACAAAAGAGGAAAAGACAGAACTTGTACAAAAAATGTCATATTTAAACATCCAGTGCAGTGCTGTCATTACTGAAAACGAACAGTTGAAAAAGGCTTTGGAGGTGTGTATATTGTTAATTTTATGGTATTGTATATTTATACTGTTTTGGGTTTCCTTTTCCAGAATGCTCTGGGTGTTTAAAAAAATTGCTATATTTAATTATTGTGCTGTAGTTCTTTGTTTAATCCTAGAAAGTAGGGATGGGTCGATTCTCGATTCCGAGCCCGGCCACCACCGATCTTTGCATATACATTCGTGTAAGTGATTGCCACGGCCGCCGATATTGCCCAGCAATTGCCGGGTTTATATTTCCTCGTTACATTCCATTTCATTCCAACTCCACCGTTACCGGGGCTATTGCGAATACGCTATCGTACTGGACTGGACTCACAATGTGGATTCGAAGTATTCTGAGAATCTACACTGTACCAAAGTACAATTGAGTAGCAGAAGTAACCATAACCGCTACTTTGAGCCTTTAGTAGCGATTACTTTGTGTGTCTGCAAAGTAACGAATACAAAATACTGATTACAGTACTTCCGACACACCTCTACTACGTTTGTGCACGTAATTCACATTTATAGGTTATGGTATGAATGTTGTTTAAAGAGTAATAATTTTATGACATTTTAAGCGTTATTGATTACGAATTTGTTATTTGTTTGTTACCTCATTGCGTTTGTGCGGTTGACTATAATTTCTGTATTGTTTAGGTAAATAGGGTTTTTTCCGTGGGAGCATGATAGTTCTCGCGCGAGGCGTAGCCGAGTGCAGGACTTTCATGCAAGCACGGAAAAATTTATGTCACTAACTAAATCACTGTAGAGTACGGTATGCATTTGACCTTCATTTGTACAAGTCCACTTGTATTCACACAAAGGTGTGTTGTACGGAAATCGTGGAATAAACGAGTGTACAATTCGTACAATAATAATTACAGTACATACACTGTAATAATTTATCAATTTTGCATGTACTTTATTGCAATTTTCTTTTTTTAGCGACCGCGAATATCAAGTAGGGTACGCGATTGTCGGGTTTTTACTTTATAACATTTTTTTTTATAAATGCGCTTTCAAACATTGTTATAATACAAATATATTTGTTGTTAAAAGAGAAAACTTTGTCTCCTTTGCCTTTTTTATTAAATAAATCATCTTTCAGATATTTGATGTTAAATGGCTGTCTCTTTGAAACGAAAAAGGAAATCTGTTGAATATTTTCCTCCGGTTGGGTCTTAATAACACCAAGTAACATACAAAATTACAAATCTACCATTCAGTTTAAAGATATAGTGTTTGTAGCTTCTTTAAAATAAAAAATGGCAGCTACATAAAAATTGTAGCATTTTAGGGCATATGTTTAAACCTTTTTCTTAATTTTGATCTATAGAACATGTCCTAGAATTCTTTCCGTTTCTCTATGAAACACATTGTGTATTATGTGGATAATCAAACTGATAAGAAATAATCAATTCCATTTTGTGTATTTATTTTTTAATG
>JAGFPH010000603.1:14689-47782 GCA_018207615.1 Philaenus spumarius | reverse complement strand
CCTAGTTTATTACTAATTACAGTTCAGGAGGCAAACAATCATGTATAGATCTGATCACAATCAAGAAGTTGAGGATCACATTGGTTAACGACTCAACTGCAAAGTTTTTTTGAGACCATAAGTTAATAACTGTCATGGTGATTTGCAATATGCTTAATTAGAGAAACTGAAGCATGTGAATCTACTCTTTGAGTGTGAAGTTGATGTCCACAGGTTATAAAGAAATTTAAAAAGTAGTTAAATACGTAAAATAATATCTTTGTAACTCAAAAAATAATATACTTCAAAAAGTTATTAACATAACTGTCATCCACGATGTTAATTTATTTTATACAATTTTTAATTTGTTTTAGACTCGTGATGAATTATTGGAGGACGCAAGAGCTGACCTCGAATTTGAAATAAAAGAGAAGTCAGCTTTAGAAGAATTTGTTACTAATTTAGAAAAAGAATTGGCAGGAACTGTAAGTTTTACATTATGTATTAAATATCTCTGTGTATAAATATGTATATTTGTAGAGAAATTTAGAATTGACATTGGGACTACAGCAATCCCTCGCTATTCGCAGGGGATAGGTTCTGAAAAATTGGCGCGAATAACAAAACCGCGAATAGCGAAAACTAAATCTTTATGGGAAAAGGGAGATTATGTTCGTGACATATAGAACATTTTAAAACATTATGTACTAATACCTATAATTAATTAATTTAGATATGATAATAAATTTCATGTTTACTTAAATTTTATGTACTTTATTTTTGTAGAAAGTATCCTTGTTTAACCCTCACAGAATTATAATTTCAGTTTCATAAAACTAAATAAAATACATAATCATCGACACGGTTCATTAAACTCTTAGACCTGTACAATCCACTCTGGATATATTTATCACTGTGAAATCTATAACACTACAATTACTAAAATAAAACTAAACAACTTGTAATCTTTGATTGTTTTTTACTTTCTCCCGATATACCATAGTATATGGAGAAAGTATTGTATTCGTCAAAATTTTCGAGTTTGAGTTTTTGGTGGAAATATCCGTTTTGGGCCCCCCTGGACCTAAAAAAGTGGTTTTTGGAGTGATGTCTGTGTGGATGTTATCAGACCTAGAGCCTAAACCAGTCGTCCGATTTTGATGAAATTTGTTATGGAGGTACTAATCCACGGTATCTCCAGGCGTTTTTTTCATTTTTGTGAATTTTTTATTTTTAAGGGTAATTTTCCCATAAAAACCCTTAAAATAACGGAAAAATCAACATTTTTCAAAAACGGCTCTAACGCTTTTGATTAAAATTTTATAGTTTATTAGGGACCTAAAGTACTATAAACTGTAAAATTTTAATCAAAATCGTTCGAGCCGTTTTTGAGAAAAGTTGGTTTTTCCGTTATTTTATGGGAAAACAACTTTAATACAAAATCACCTCTCCTACCCTACCCTACAAGTCACCGTTAATCTGTTAAATAATTTAAATATGTTTGTGAGAAAGTATGTACCAGTTCCTGGTACCGTTTATTTATTTAGTTCTAGTTCTTTTCGCACTTCGTTGTACGGCGCTAATGCCATGTCAAGTTCTCGACTGACTTTCATTGACCGTTCGGTTCGAGAGAAAGATCGACTTCGGAAACTTTCGTAGCTAATTCTTTCGCTAATCGAAAAATTTCAGTCACTTCTTTTAAATTAATGTGACTTGCTGTACACTAAATTGATGTCACTAACTAAATCACTGTAGAGTACAGTATGCGTTTGACCTACATTTGTACAAGTCCACTATTTAATACAGTATTTTTCTTTTTTTAACAACGCGAATATCAACCCCGCAGATTTCGAGGAATTACTGTAGTACATAGAAATTAAGGACTTACTTATGGACATATGTTATTAAGCAAAAAGTTGTTCAACATTTGCTTTAAATATAAGGTTGTGTTATAAAATAGTATGAAGCATTTTTGGTAGCGTATAAAATTACAGCAATTAGTGATTTTTAGGTTATAACTTTAAAGACCTTTTTAAAAACTAGATCTAGTTTTAGTGGAACCTATTTTTAAACTGAAAATTTTGCAATTTAAATCATTTTAAAATTCTCTTATTTACAAGTGACTCATAAAATAAATATAAAAACTATTTAAATAAGGGTTTATTTTGTATAGTACGACAACTATACCCCATTGGTGGTTATTAATGTTGATTTAATAAACTTCAATTTTTGTTACACAGTTATTAAATTGTTTATTATATTTGTATCCCTTTTTTTTTTGTTGGCACTGTTTATATTCTTTTATCCCCTTTAATTAGATTCATTAAACTAGGCAAGCTTTGGTATGTAAAACAATGAATTATCTATTATTCATATAATTTTAATTGTAGGATTCTGATACTATAAAATAATTAGTGAATAGCTATAAATGTATTTTTCGTTCATACTTCTATTTTTGAATTTGTTTTGTTTAATTTTCAGGTACAAAAATTAGAAGATATGGAAGTAGAACTGAAATCGCAAAATGACATTTTAAACTTGAAAAACAATTTGATCGACGAATTAGAATCTAAACTACAGGTACTTCAAAAATTCTTTTATTTACAGTTTTCCAATTATTGCTTAGTACTCACCTTTACAACAAAACTTATTTTATCCAAGACTAATAAGTGCATTTTTTTTATTATAGACCTCTGGCTTTGCAATGCTGTAGGCAAATTCTGGCTTTGCAATGCTGTAGGCAAATATTTTTTTAATGTGACTTATATCACAATATGTACAGTACAACCTCGTTTATCCGGACTAGTTGGGACCGGACATGATCCGGATAATCCTGAAATATAGAGAGAAAAATAAAACAAAATGTTAAATGATAACTTACCATTTATTAATTTTCTTTTGGTCATGAAAAAACACAATATTTACACATTTATTTAATTTACACGATAACTGTACTGTAAATCACACAAAAAATAAATATTTACACACATGCTTATAATTTATACAAGGTTAATTTTTATTTACAAAAAAGTCATTAATCTTTCTCTGTTTTAATTTTGTGTGACGTTTCAATGAGGCACGATCACGTAAACGTTTCACCATCATTAGTTCAGCTGGCGTTGTGTCTTGCTGTTGCTCTAAGTACGCCATGATGTTGTCCAGCTGTGACGTCGCGTCTGCGTGCGTCAATTCCGGCCGTGCGCTGTCTCCCTCTTCCTCGCTCTCGCTGTCTTCTGCTCCCTGCGTAGATGTACACGCTACAATTATTTCGTCATCTGTCATGACACTATAACCTCCTTCGTTGTTGTCTGTTAACCAATCATTGACGTCGTTAATATTGTAACACTAACGTCCATGTCACAGAGAAAATAATAAAATAAGAAATAAATCAGCTGTTTCCTATAATGACTAAAGATACAGAGGTTTGGTCTAAATGAATAATGACGCAATACATAAATAATATTGACCATTTATAATTTTTATATATACATTTCTAAATGACGCAAAGTAGTTACAGTAGAATCATTTTTTTTATATAAACAAATAATAAAACATAAAAGCAGACTGTAAAAGTAGGTAATATAAAAGCAGACTTAAAAAACATATTAATATATGAGCGTGTGTAAAAGGTGAAAATTGTACAGAAACTTTGTTTCAACGAGTGGTGCGTTATAAGCGAACAATATAAAGCGGTATATGAAATTATAAACAGTTCGATAAATAAATAAAAAAGAATATAATAACAGGACATAGCACAATTTAATATGTATCGAGAACTTAATATGATAGTATATACAGTGATCATGGAAGCAATTAGAAGAGAGAGAGGGGATCAATCTGTGTATGTGAAAGAACACAGATATCAAAAGATACGGAACGCAGCAGAACGTACTGGTAGCACTGGAACGAAACAGAACGTAGAGAAGCAAGCAGGGACTTCTATCAAGATGGCGATATAGTTAGTGCGAGTTGCACAAAGTCGGCGAATAAAAGTGTAAGAAAATGTAGTTTTTTCTTATAACAGGGTGACAAATTTAGTCCCAAAGTAAAACAAATGTGTCTTCGAGTTGGTGTAGTTATCAGAAATTGAATGGATCAAATAAACTAAGTGTTTTTCAACACATAACTTTTTTCACGTGCTTTGGCGGGATGATGCAAGATAGGCTTCAGAGGTGAATTGTGTAATCGACGAAAAAATCCTAGGTAAAGAACAGTGCGACGAACATAATAAGTGAAACTGTAAGTAATAATGGCCATAGGACATATTTTTAGTCTGCAAATATAAAATTTTTCATTTTATTAAAAAACTAACTTCTTTTAACTTCTATTGCGTCATCACTTAGGATATGGTTCATGAAACTTTGTACAACTGTAAATAATTTTTTGACTTGTTTGTATATTTGTATCACTATGTTTATGTTTCTTAATTGCTGTAAATATTCACTTTTAATCATGTTTGAGTAAATAATAGTTGTCTTGCTGCAATGCCTTGAATTTCTTTATATAGCCATGAATGTCCGTTTAGCCACTACTTTAATAGCCAGGTATTCACCCCTAAGAAAATAGAATTAATTAACAAATATTTTTCAGTGATTAGTAATTACAAGTAAATATATGCAAACAGAGCATAAGTGAGGTTATATGTGGATTAACGCAAATTATCATGATTGTTATTTTTTTTTTTATTAAGATTATGGGAGTCAAGTGAAGGTGATTTTTAAGGTTTTAAGAGTAAGGTGAGTTGAAGTAAGGTGAAAAAATAATATTGTTCTACGTTGAAGTTGGGAGAAAGATGTTATGGAGAGTTTAGGTGGGTGATGATTTATTATTATTGAAGTAAGGCAATAGGCCTAGGAGGTACATACGTGATTTTAAGTATTACATGAGCGACGATTTTTGTTTTTAAGGTGAATAGGTAAAGGAGGTGATGAAGAGATATTAATAATTATTAGATAATCCACATATAGCGTTTTTATTTTGATTTAAAACATATTTTTTTAATTTTTGAACTTTTTACCGAACCCCATTTTTTTTAACACACAGTATAACTTATACTATTTTTATTTTTTGTAACCTTCCGTTACAAAATGAACATCGGAACATGCGTCAATTCTTGAAAACTTGCCTAATAATTGTTCTGTAGTGACTGTGGTGTCATTTGATTCAATTATTTGTGGATTAGGGATGACCTTCGATAGCCGATGTTTTCGTGTCGATGATCGATGTTTTCTTCATCGATGGCAAACAACCGATGTTTCTCTCCACCATCCATGTTTTAATTTACATTATTTTTATGCATTCATATTGATAAATTGACATACTAAGTCAATTTTATAAAATTATGACTTTCTAATTACAACATAACTATTTTATCTTTATATATATAAAGGAAAAAATCTCAGATTATATTTTACAATAGTATTTAATTATCTCTTTTGTTATTGTATAATATAAAAAATCAAATTGAATATTTGAAAACAAATTATCTATAGAAATACAGAAAAACTCTTTGGGTTAGAATAAGAAAATTAATTTAATAATATCCCAAGCTACTGAATTTTAGTTTGTGAATAGAAGCGCGGAATGAGCTCATTTAGATAAAAAAAATCGGGAATTCATCTCGGGTGGAGACTCGTGCCGGTTCATTCAATAGAAAGGATTATTTTCCCTTTTGTTAATTACTAGGATAAATTAAAGAATATTTATAAAATGAAAAACTATGTACATAACCTAAAAACTATAAAAACATAAACATATAATCTTCATTCATAAAGTCTTAAAGAAAATTAAAGAAAAATTAAATCAAATTATTATTTGAAATTCGAAATTATTATATCCACTTAATAAAGTCTCTGTTCATTTATTTATCATTTAGTGTTTATTTATTCAAGTCACCTATATATTTCGAATTAACACTTGCTTTTAAAATATGGTAATTATACACAAAAAAATTATGGAGCACATAAAAGTAAGGTTAGATCTCACCCATTTTTCTGAAGGATAGTTTCTGAATAAGTATTTTATCTAGTGTTATTTCTATTAACCTCTTTTTTTTTACTTATGATTTATTCCTTTTAACAAAGTTGAATAATTTTCTAATGTTCTTTTCTTGCCATTACTTCTCTTGGAACTTATTTTAGAAAAATTATTTCACCATGACTTTTTCTCTATATATTTTTCTCATCCAACCAAATCTTTTTGTTGAACATCTGGCAGTTTCACTGAATGGAGAACATCTGTTTTTGGTATATTGCACTTTCTATTAAACTAATTTATTTCTTCTGCTGCTTCCATTTTATTTCACAGTAGTTTTGGTTTTGACCACATAAGGCCAAATCCTTATTGGAGTTGAAATATTGAAATATTTCATAATATATATCGATGTTTTCGGTCTAAATAGATCGACGTTTTCCCTAGTGCAGAGGTCATTGCTCCTCTACTTTCTCTTCCCAGCGCATCAACAAACCGCCCTATTACAGTACTTCAAGGCGACACTTTAGTGACCAGGAAATTACGTTTTTATAAAAATTAAATTTTTTTATTTTTCGTTCTAGATCGATCCGGAAATCCGGTTCAATGAGGTCCGGATAAACGAGGTAGTACTGTACATATTTGTTATTGTATTCTGTACTTATACATATACAAAATAAGATTTATCTGTTATCAGTTTACAAAGCAATTAAAACGAGTGAAAAACATAGGTGGTTCTCACCACCTTTTCTAAAATGTTGAAACAAAGTTCAGCAAAGTTTGTATCATTAGAAAAGTTAACTGCATTCATTTTTAGGGTTCAGTGCTTTGAAAAGAAAAACTGAATAGGCTGTATAGTTAAATTATTTTTGTATTTTTTATTACCTCTTGTTTACAATGCAAGTTATGGTAATAAGGTGTATTGTGTCAGAAAAACATATAATTAAAACTAGTAAATTGATTTGGGTATTTAAACATTTGGATAGAAATTTCTGAAACCCTAAATGTAACTACAAAATAATAAATAAAAATCTTAAGCATTGGTATAAATTGACAAACATCTGCTAAGATTAAAGGGAAGGTTTAAGAAATAAATATAGATAAATATAATTAAAATAAAGTTTAGAATAGTTTAGAATTTACTAGCCCAAGACGAAGACACAGAAAGTGGAGCATCATTATGTAATAGTGCAAAATGTTATGAAATAGCTGACTCGAACAATTTCATGTTTTGTTTTTAAATTTATTGTACTTGTCCAATCTCTTATTCATATTTTGGTAGATCATCGCATAATGCAGTTATACAATTATATTAATGCCAATTAAAATAACTTAAGTTACACGTGATTCAAGATGGTAGATGGTATGTAATCATTGGCTTGTATGTGATTTAAAATCTAATTCTTTGTGAGCCGCTGCTTTTTAAATGAAAAATTGTGTATATTGTGGATAAAATTTAAACAAAATGCTATGAATTGGGATGAGCCGATTCTCAATTCCAAAAGTCGATTCCACCGATTCTCGGCACTGGAATCGGCATCGAGTTGATTCCGTGAAAATCGATTCCGAGCCCGGCCACCACCAATCTCTGCAAATACGTTTGGTACGCCGATTGCCATGGCCTCGATTTATATTTCCTCGTTATATTAGTCGTTACATCCCATTTCATTCCAATACGAAGTATTCGGAGAATCTACACTGCACCAAAGTATTAGAGTAGCCGTACCGTTACTTCTAGTCGTTAGTAGCGATTACTTTGTGTGTTTGCAAACTAGGGATGAGTCGATACCGATACCTATCAACAAAAAACGGAATGTTCGTGTTCAAGAAATTAACGCCCGAACACAATTAGCAGTAATTTCAAGAAATCATTAAAACGTAATTTAATATATCACAGTGAGTTTTCACGAAAGATGACGAAACCTGAATACAATTAGGAAAAATGTATGAAATATAAGTTAAAAAACATAATTTAAGTACCATTGTGAATGTCCACAAAAAAAAATCTATGCCCGAATACAATTTGTGCCAAATTTATGCCATTGGTAAAATATTATCTATATATATAAAAAAGAATTGCTGTTCGTTAGTCTCGCTAAAACTCGAGAACGGCTGGACCGATTTGGCTATTTTTGATCTTAAAATGTTTGTAGTAGTTCATAGAAGGTTTATACGTAAAGAAAAGTTTCCCGAAAAAGTTTCAAATTTGGAAGAAACTGAACAGCATTTATTGTATGAACTCAAAACCATAGCTCACAAAAACAGCTGTTCGTATAAAAAGCTTATGTTTGTTTACATGTATTACCATAGCAACATTACTTAGCAAATTTATAATCACTTTAATACTCTTCAAAACCAACAGCTTTTTAAGGTTAAATTGAAAAACTATAAACAAACACAGACTATAAAATGCTTACAGAATTATAATTCAACTCAAACATTGTTTATTAAATATCTATATAGGCCTACTTAAAGATATGCTGCTTAAAATATTTTTTATATAAAATATATCATAACTATGAAGTTTTTAATACTTTTCAAAACATATTTTCGCTAACAATAATAATAATAACAAACAAATTATTTGACACCATGCATAACAATAAACATACACGAGTTTAAACATATTTTATTGAAAACTAAACAAACCATCTGAATTAAACTAAATATCATTAAAATATCACATTCGTAGCTTTATTTTGATATATACTGTATATTGTATATTTAAATACTAAACAATATATATCTTATACTAATTAGGCCTATACATTTAAAATTACAAACTCTATTTGAACCAGTTTGTTACATCCTAAATTAACGCGGATGTTACAAAGTGATTCAAATATCTTTTCTACCCCCAGCTAATTTAAACCCTCGCTAAAAAAGGGTTAAAAGAAATTCGAAATTTTAGGGTGGTTTGGGGAGGGGGTCAAAGTTACTAAAAATCCCTATAAGAACGAATTGGAATGAAATTTGGTACTTAGCTTCCTCTAAGGCCGTAGGTGCTCGCAACATTATCAATGAAATTAAGTGAAAGTCAAACTTAGTAAAAACTATAAATTAAAACGATATATTTAAAGCTTTTTCATGTTAGATAGTAGTTTACAGGAATACAATTTTCAGTGCTTTCCTAAATAGCGTAGCTGTTTTTCATGACCACAGTAGGATACGCTCAGGTATTCAACGAACACTTAAAAAGAATTACAATTACGTCAAAAAGACTGAAAATACCAACAACCACGGGCAACGCCGTACGGGTCAGCTAGTTTAAAATAAAATGATGAATGTCCGCAAAAGAATGCGATGTCCGAATACTATTAGCGCTAATTTTATAAAACGTCGGCATTGATCGCAATTATACAGCAGTACGTCCGCGAATAAACCTACTCCCGAGAACAATGGAATGTTCATAAAAGAAATTGTTACCTAAATACAATAAACCTAGTCCAATTTAATAAAAACAATGCGTTAAATACAATAGTAATAGCGTTAAACATAATGTAAGTACTACAGTGAATGCCTGCAAGTAATCGATGCCCGAATACAATTTCTGCCAATTTTATGAACATGAACTACCATTGGTGAAATATTATTTAAAATAAAATAAGGACTTGGATATATATCTACGTCTATGTGCACAGGTTTAGAAAACAGCTTTTTCGTTGCAGTACAATGAAAAAAAAATGTATACATTTTTTAATGAATTCAAATCGGCAGTTTTAAGTAAGTTCCTCTTAGCTCAATAACAATATTAACAAATAACAAATTTATCGATTCTGATTCCAAGAAATCGATTCCTATACCTTGTTCACTGAGAGTTTTGGTCCAATGAGGAAAACGAACATCACATAATGTGGGACGGGTGACTGCGTATGATTCACAGTAGTTCTTAGTAAACAAACTTTGTCTTCTCTAGCCCACCCTAACGTTCATGTTCTTCCCTGCGGTGTGACACAGTCTGCCCAGCCCATATTGTAGGGGGAAGTGCTTCACTTTAAACTCTCGGTGAACAAGGTATAGGAATCGATTTCTTCAAATCGCAATCGATAAATTTGAGAATCGACCCATCCCTACTATGAATTATTGATTATTGTTTGACTTCTCTACTTGTTAAGGAAATTATTCACATTGATGTTTTATTTGTTTAGGAGGAAACTGATAAATGTAAAGTTTATGATGGATTAAAATCTACTATTGAAGAAGAATTAAATGAATTAAAAACCAGGAGTCATCAACAGGTATGGAATAAAATTTAAACTGACTATTGTAGAACCTAATAATGGGATGCAGGACTGTCCAAAGGGGAAAACATCGTGGCAAATTATAAAATGTTTATCAGAGAAATGAGTCGAAAATCATAAATAAACGCTAGTCATTTTTGTTGGTTAACGCTCCTGTTATTTTCGATGTGTCTCGCTAAAGTTAATGGACCCACTTCCATTCCTGTTTGGTTGCATTCAATTGTGGTCCAGTTTGACTCGAAGTGGCTTTAGTTCTCTTTGATCTCAGTAAAATCCAGGCAGATCTATTCTTCACAGCTTCGGTTAGTCCAGGTTAAAGCAGACTAAATATTATTCCATATTAATTTTTGAATATTTGATGCACAGTCACATAGTATGCATTTATAAGAATCAGAAATGTTAATCTTATTTAAATATTCCGTTAACAGTTGTGTCCAGTCGAGAGATGAAAAGCTGCAACAGACACTTTTCTCAGTAGTCTCATATAAAATTGTTTATCAGCTGCACTAACTTACACTACATATTTACATTATAACTATAAGTTGTGGTGTATTCATACCAATAGTTAAGGATTTGGTTATTTTAATTTGTGGTTACTGCAAGTACACTTAAAGATGTAATGAGTTGCAAACTAAAATATTGCATGAAAAGTATCATATTTTTAACCTATGTGAACAAATTAAACGATATTTACTTAATCATTTAGGTTAATAAGCTATTCTGTATTGAAACACAAACATGTGTTTTCAGCTTTACTAATTACTTCTTCATTTATAGGAAGAAACACTTGCAATGATAGAAATAAATCGAAAAGATTTAAGCGACCAAGTAGAAGCTAAGAATGAAATTATAAAACAACTGGAATCTAAAATTCAGGTAGGCCTATAGTATAACAACAACAATATTTTAAGTTTTTTTTGTTATCTAAAGTATCGAAAAGTTATTTAATAAACATCTTTAAAATATTTCTTAAACTAAGATCAAACTTCCATAAAATAGTTATGAATATTGTTGGCACCAACAACCACAGATAAAGCATTTTGTATTTTGACCAGTTTTTTAATTTTTTTGGAAGACAATCATAGCTTTTTTCTTTGTAGAAAAATTCAAATAATACTGTTTGAATTGGTAATATCCAACAAATCCCTTAATATAAAGATTTGAGTAAAAATATACAGACTTGTACCTAGTGGCCGTAGAACACTAAACTCTGTATTGAAGTAATTGAACTTTTAAAATTGTACTGTATTATGCAGATGAAAAATTTATATACAGTAGAGTAACGATATTTCGATTTGAATGGGACTGATTGTGAAAAACTCGAATTACACGGAGTATGCAGAGGTCAACATACAACTACCATTTATAGTCCTCGTATAACCGGAAAAATGGAAGTTTCATTAAATATGCAGTACAAAAATAGAAACTTACTATTTAAAGAAATCATTTATAGTTTTTTTGTTTGACTACACTACAACGTTTACGAGCAGTGATGTCACACCAACAACAGAGAAATACGGTATCTGCTGCAGCAACTTCGGGTTGTTGTTCAATGTAGCGTAGCGCTGCATTCAAATCAGTGATTAAAAAATGCTACACGCAATACAGTAGTGGGACTGGTTTATGTTTAGACACGCCCGAATTGGTGTCGAGTGACTTTGAATATGGCAGTGGTGGGAAATGTTTGTTTCTATGGTATTTATGTAAATTAAAGGTGCTATTTGTGGCTCGGATTATCGCGACTCTACTGTATCACACTACAATAGAAACTATTTTTTTGTCACCCATGACTTCTCAGGCCATAGGCAATCTGCTAGGTAGGTGATTTCCCAAAGTACTGCATGTACTAAGTGACTCCTATTTTTGTATTAGTATTACTATTTTTTTTTTTTTTTAGAAAGTTGTGAAAATTATTACTAACTAAAACCAGTTTGTAAGACCCCATTGCTTCATCCATCCCTATCTTTTATCCTACCGCCATTAATATAAATATGTTAAGAATATTTATTTTTATGTGTTGTTTTTAGATTTATTGTACCTGTCCAATCTCTTATTCATATTTTGGTAGATCATCCCATAATGCAGATATAAAATTATATTTAATGAAAATTAAAATAACTTATGTTACAGGTGATTCAAGATGGTTAATGGTATGTAACCATTGGCTTGTGAGGTTTTATTTGATATATTATTTAAAATCTAATTCTTTATGAGCCGCTGCTTCTTAAATGAAAATATATTATGGATCTAATTTAGACAAAATGGCTGTACATTATTGATTATTGTTGACTTCTCAACAATTTGTTAAGGAAATGATTCACATACATGTTTTATTTGTTTAAGGAGGAAACTGATAAAAATAAAGTTTATGATGGATTAAAATCGAGTATTGAAGAAGAGTTAAATGAATTGAAAACCAGGTGCCATCAACAGGTATTGAATAAAATTTAAACTGACTATTTTAGAACCTCACCCAATAATAATGTGATGCAGGACTGTCCAAAGGGGATAACATCATGGCAAATTATAAAATGCTTATCCGAGAAATGAGTTGAAAATCATAAAAAATGCTAGTAATTTTTGTTCATTAACAATTCTGTGTTTCTCTAAAGTAAATGGACCCGCTTCCGTTCCTGTTTGGTTGCATTCATTTGCGGTCCAATGGCTCGAACTTACTTTAGTTCTCAGTAAAACCCAGGCAGGTCTATTCTTCACAGCTTCTGTTTGTCCAGGTTAAAGCATACTAAATATTATTTCATATTCATTTTTGAATATTTGCAGTCACATAGTATGCATTTATAAGAATCAGAAATGTTAATCTTATTTAAATATTCCGTTAATAGTTGTGTCCAGTTGAGAATATTTACATTATAAATTGTGGTGTATTTATGCCAATAGTAAATAATTTGGTTATTTTAATTTGTGGCTACTGCATTATAAAAAAGTACACTTAAAGATAGAATGAGTTGCAAACTAAAATGTTGTTTGTATTTACTCATATTTAGAGATTGAAATTGCATGAAATGTATATCACTTAATCGTTTTAGGCTAATAAACTATTCTGTATTGAAACACAAACATGTGCTTTCAGCCTTTACTAATACTTCTTCATTTATAGGAAGAAACACTTGCAAAAGTAGAAATCAATCAAAAAGATTTAAGCAACCAAGTAGACGCTAAAAATGAAATCATAAAAAAGCTGGAATCTAAAATTCAGGTATAGTATAACAACAACAACATTTTAAGTTTTTTTTTTTTTTTGATCTAAGATATCTAAAAATTATTGTATACATATGTTAAATTATTTCTAAAACTAAGATTAGACTCCATAAAATAGTTATGAATATTGTTGGCACCAATGAACACAGAAAAGGCATTTTGTATTTTGGCCAGTATTTAAATATTTTGAAAGAAAATCAAAGTCTTTTTCTTTATAGAATAATTTAAATAATACTTTTTGAATTGGTAATATCCAACAAAACCCTTAATATACAGACTTGAGTAAAAAGGTCCCTAGTGGCCATAGAACACTAAAATACACAAGTTTGTATTGATTTAATTGAACTTTTAAAATTGTACTGTATTATGCAGTTGAAAAATTTATATATATTACAATAAATTATAAAGAGATTTTACTACAATTGTGATAATAAATTTCTATTAATACCACCTTATACAAATTTCTTTTGCTTTTCATACTAAAAGCCACTAATCTTTATTTTAAGGTTATGTCTGAAGAGAATGATACACTGCAAGCGGAAAATTCTAAAATCTTAAATAAGAAGTGTGAAAACTGTGAGAAAGGAAGACTTGTGTACGAAGAGCAACTGTCAAAGCGAAATAAAGAAATCAGTGTGTTGGAACAAAGTAAGTCTTTTAAAATTTGTATTACTAATTAATTTAGATTCTAGTCACAAATTATTCATTTGGTTTATTATAAAATACAGTAGACTCAAAAATCCGGACTGATAGGGCGGATGGCCGATCCTGATTTCGAAAAATCAGGATTTCCCGGAGTCGGGCATAAATTGGCGTGCGGCCGTTAAAAACGATGGAAAGACGCACGTACTATCACTGCCGCGCCGTGCCGATACCCAACGGTACTTTAACACTCTGGCACATCAACTAGTTGTACTGTGATATACATAATACAGTACTAGACTACAATTTAATAAAACACAGAAATTAAAAAATTAAGTTTGTGAACAGTATTGAACGGTTTTAATCAAAAATAATCTACATTACTGTTCCAAACACTTTAAATAAACATAAGAAACACAGTATGTAAAAACAACACTAAATGTTGGAAATTTATTTATAAAACATAAGGAATGAAAATTTAATCCTAAAGATTTATTGCAACAAACTAAAAAAAACGTACAACTAACGTAACTAATACATTCGCGCCGAAACTTCCACTGCCTTGTGAATCATAAACGACATCAATTTTGTTGAAACATTGAGCACCCGAAGGTACAAAATACATGTCATTTATGCTATGCGGAGTAATCGTGTGAGTTTTACCGATTTTTGATTAAAAACAAAATATATTTCCGATTAGCGGTCCGGATTGTCAAGATCTGGCTTTATGAGAGTCTACTGTACTTTATACTACATAGTTTAGGACCCTTGTTACCTGAACGGTGTCCAGTACCTTGTGTCAGTTCCTATAGTTCTGATTTTTTTGCTGAGATTTTTATGATGTTGGCCCAATGAATAATCCATGTTTCCGATCTTGAGCGCAGAATGCATCCTTGTAAAAATCCCAAAAAAGTATAAAAGACTGAAATACTCTACTTCTTTTCAGTTTTTGGCGATTTTAACCTTAACTAGTTTTACGATGATAACCACATCAAAAGTTTTCTACATAGAAGTGGACTAAATTTGTTAAAATTTCAGACAAGATCCACCTCTGTATACCAAATAGTTTCCGAAATACAGCTTTTAAAGTTTGTTTTCTATCTCAGAAATTTTTAGCAATATTATTTATATTTTAGTTCTGTGGGAATTTGACAATTCCTAAAGAAGAATGAAGTAGAGAAGAAGCGAATGGAGGATTTCAAATTAGTTCAGTAACTGACCTTGTAGGCCTATTGCTATCAGTAGTAAAAGTAGGCTGTTGAACGACATTATAATGGGTACCTACCTGAAAAGGAGAATTGGTCATCTTTCCTGTTCCGTTTTAGACAGCGGTTGAGTGACCATCTCCTTACTACACCCCCTCAAAGCCAGGCCCTTCATAGCACATCAGTTCTCGTCTGGCTGGCAGGCCCATGATTGTGCGTAGTCTTCCATGGCATTTGAATTAAAAATCTACAGATAGTTGGATCACGGCCAGAGACGCAGCTCCACAACACCTCTTGTGGATTATTCCGTGCGGCTGCCAGAGGGGTTGTGGGAACACTTGTAGCTGCAAAGAAGACAGGGTTGAAGTGTTCTTTAGTCTGCTGCCACTACGGCAGGGTCTCATAAGACAATATCCCAGATCTCGCACTTGAAGTATAAAGCAACGATCTGCCCGTCTATTGTTCACAAACAAAGTGTATTTTCATTCTGAATAATTTATTTTCCAATAGAAATTAAAATAATAATACATAATTCTGATTTTCTTTCATAAGATCCTATAATAAGTAAAACAAGCAAATCAATATTACTTGACAAAGATTGTCCTCTTCAGAATTTTTGACATTGATGGAGAGGAAGGGAAAGAGATTATGGTCATGAAACGTTCAGACCAAAGAACAGAACGTTATTGTGCTTCAATGTACCAAAGAACAGAGGTAGTAATGAGAAATATGAAAAATTTAGAGGGTGGTTTATCTGTGGATCCCCCCAAACTTCTTCAACGTCCTTTGGAATATGGGAGGGGAAATTTCACAAAGAAAATAAGCCTGCAGAGTCAAAATTCGGACAAAACAAAATATTTTTAAAATTTTCAAATTCGAAAAAAACAACAAATGTTGAAAAGTTGTATTTTGGAAACTATTTAGTGTACAGAGGTGGTTTTGGTCTTAAATTGTAACAAATTAAGCCTACTTTGAAAATGTTCAAAGAAGTTATTATCGTAAAATTAGTCCTTCATGGTTAAAATCTCCAAGAACTGAAGAAATGTCAAGAATTTTTGATTTGTGATAATGTTGCGCAATGTTTGACAAGGTTTGTGTATATTGTTACTGTCTAAAACGAACAAAATATTTTATGAAAAGTAAGAAAAAAGTTATAATTTGTAGAATTTAGTCATAGATGTTTATGAATTGAGAATATAAATCATAAAACTAGTTACTTGTATTACAAGAAAAAAATTTTGTTTTTCCTTATTATTTTAATTTAATAATATGTTTATGTTACCATTCTAATTATTATTGACCACCCCTTAAAAAAAATTGGTAAATAGAGTGATTTCAGTAATAAATAAATCTGTTTAACCCACGTACGGCCACGGTTAAAGCTAAAATTGGCCAGCCCGTTTTTAGCGTTTTGCAAGCATATTTTTAAAAATTTGCCAAAAATAGTAAATGAACCCCAATCCAAATGTGTTCAATAGCTTTTTTGTAGAAGAAACTTCAAAGAATTCAAATATGCCACTAAAAATTAGTTTATTTTGAAATTGTAAAAGTTATTAGCTCAAGAAACAAAAAATGTTCAGTAACGAAAGGAAAAAGTTCAACTTTAGACCTACATAAAAAATAGTAAACAGTAAGCGTAAAAAAGTTTCGTAATTTAGTTCTAAATAGAACTGTATAAAAACATTTATCAATTTCATATTTTTTATTTTGAAAAAAACAGTTTTTATGTTTCAAGTACACAACTGGTACCTACCTAGGCTTAGATTGTAACGTCATTTACTAATATATGCTTTGACCAAAAATGAAATATTATTATAAGAAAGTGTAGAGGATAAATCAAAGAAAAGAACGGTGTACTTGTCTTTCCTTAGTTCACAAAAGTGTTTGAGTTACATTTATCTGAATAACAAAAAGACATCAGTCGAATAATAACTCCCGAGTCAACACGTGCATGTGGGTCGCGTCATTTGAATAGCGTGGGAACAAACGCCCTAGGCGATCTCACCAAAACGTCACTTTCCACTGCTGTCTAGACAATCACAAAACCGGTTATATCTGGATTACTTGGCACCGTTCGAAACTACAGACTTTCCTCTACAAAATGGTGTCAATAAATCTGTCAAAAGATAAGGCGTAGCCTTTACAATATCTGTTGACAAAATGGCCTGTTTATTGGTTGAGAGACTGTCCAATCGCAAGGGTTTACAGTATCTCTTCACTGAAACAGTAATTGTACTGTGACATCTGATTGGAAGACACCAACAGAAAGATGAAATCATGACGAATCCCATGGTATCGTTATAAATGCCAAAGGAATATTAGTGTAGGCGGAGAAATACGTTTAAACAGTGGGAATTAACAGTACAATTGTATGCAGATTCGCGCGCGGAAATAGCTGTAGCCCGATATGCATATTTTAAAACGATGATTACGTATGTAAATATACGTTTTACGAAAAAGTTGTAAATACAAAAATTGAAGTTTAATTCATTTCCTTTCCAATGGTGCCAGTTTTATTACGATTGGATAATTTTAAGTTGGTTAAATTATCGTTTATGCAAATATATGCAAATTTTTCGCCACTGTCTAGATTGTTGCGTTTGCGCCGTGAAACATGGTGTTGTGGTGTCGTATGGCCGTTAGTGGGTTAAAAAGTAGAAAATTTGCTAAAATTGTGCAGGTTTATTACATCAACTGTATGTCATTCTTCAGTCTAGCTGCAACTATTAACAGGTTGTTGGCTTCCTTCGCTGTTTGAAACAAACTAATATAACACTCCCAGCATATTTACATATAGCGTAGTACTCACGAGTGTGGACCTGAGATTTGCAGGCGCTAACACTGGTGCCGTTGTTGGCCATAGTTGTACTGTCATGCGGGTTACGTTCTTTCCAGGTCCACACTCGTGAGTACAGGACTGTACTTGTTAAAACGTGTGTTTTTGCAGCTTCGAGTGGTGTTATTATTATTTTTTAATTTTCCGCTAAAAAGAATTAAAATTGTTTCAATGTCGTATACACGAGAGATGCAGTCTGTTAGTCCAATAATTGCAGTAAAACCGTCCAAGTGAGATAACATCGACCAATATCTGGAGTGATCAGGATGGCTCAGTTGGTAGAGCGTTACGACGGAATCGTAAAGGTCCCGGTACCAAATCCCGGTCTTCGCTTTCAAAAATTAGGGATTTTGTGGACAAATGTTGGGGATATTACGTGTCTTTCAATCTCTGTCGTGATTACATTATGTACAGCCCACAGCTACCCCCACCACCCAACTTAGATCCAAGTGCCTCTGTCTTAATCAATCATCATTTTCGTAAAAATTTATATTAAAAAATGTAAAAATTATGAATAAAATTTGGGATTTTGTGGACAAATGTTGGGGACAGTACGTGTATATTTCAACCTCTATCTTACATTTTGTACAGTTCACAACTATAGATACCGGCGCGTAAGCTGGCACTTGAGCAAACCTCTACTAACCTGACTGAAAACATCAGTTGTGACACATACAGTCCATGTAACAGAAATATTACAAATTTGACAAGTAAATTCCCATAATGACTAAAACATAGAAGGATGGTCTGGTAGATAAAGAGACGCAATATACAATAATAAATATTTATAATTCATATATACATATATAAATTCATTTAAGACGAAAAATAGTTAAAATGTAATGATTCAGATAAACATAAAGTAAAAAATAAGCAGACTATATAATAAAGAATAAAAAGCAGACTTAAAAACATTAATGAATAAAAATATATAATGTATATAAAGTGTATAAGAGTTCATAAAACAAAACCAGTGGTGCGTGTTAAAAGAACAATTTGAACAATAAAATAAACAAGTCACACAATAAACATTTGCAATGTTTGAAATTATATAATCGTAAAAAACAACTAACGTAAAAAATATAACTATTTAAGCAGCATCTATATATTGGCATAGAACACAAATTGAAGACTTGATCACGGAAATAGTGAGGATGAATATCTCAAGAGAGCGTTGAATGTTGCTGGTCTAGGTGGGAAGAACACTCTAGAAGGAACAAGGAAAGATGGTGGACAATCTCAGCTAGTTATGTTGTGTTAACTGCAGTTTTTAGTATCAAAAATGTAATTTTTGTTGGAGGAGTGTGAATTGAAGCTCTAAAATGTAAAATATTAGCAAGGTGTTATATGTGGAAGGTTGATTTGAGTGATTCGGCGAGTTAACATGGAAGAGAAAGAAACTTTGAATTTTGAACAACGTGGTTTGTGAAATTACGCCATAGGCTAAGTGTGAGTGACTTTTTTTTTAATCGGAATAAATCCAGAAAATCCTAGGTATAAACATCAATTTGAACAATTTCGTGAGTATAGATGGCCATGTAATATAATAATTCCGGTCTGCATTTGAAATTTTTAAACTTTTTTATAGATAGGCCTAACTTCATTTAATTTTAAATTGCGTCTTAACCTATTCAAAATAATTGTAACTTATATCTTATGTAGATTATTGATAGTTTGTTCTATTTTGTTTTCATGATAATGATTAATTTGTGTCTGTATAATTATTCGATCAATATGAGTGAGTAAAGAGCATAGTTGTTTCGCCACAATGTCTTAAATTCCTTTGATTAGGCATGGCTTCCCATCTAGTGTGTACCTTCACAGTGAAGAACGCATGACCTGAGAAATTAAGAGTAAATAAATAAGAATTTTTATAAGTAACGATATGCATAGTAAGTCAAGAAAGCATAGAAATATGTTATACGTGGAATATTAATATTTTTTTTAGAGTTAAAGTGAAGAAGTTTTGTAAGGTTAAATAAAGGAAGTTTTTTAAGGTGAAAAGTGGATTTGTAAGTTGGAGTTAAGGTGAGTTACATGGTAAATAATTTTTGTAGTGGAGTTTAAAGAGAGAGAAGTATTATTTGTAATTAAAGTTGAATAATAAGCGACGAGTATTAAAGGTAAATAAGAGTAATGAAGTGTAGGTGAGTGATAATCCACATATAACGTTTTTATTAGTTTGAACATTTTTTTTTATCTTTCAAGTTTTTCGACGATCACATTTTTTTTTTTTAACAGTTGTAATCTATCAAATTTTATTTTTGTAACGCTTCCCGTTACACAGTACTCCCGGCGGGTATAGGTAAACCAGTTCCAAAACGGTGTGGTAAAATGTTTTTTTCTCCGCTTCCGTCCTTTCCCCACTCTTCTGGCCCACCGCGCCAGAGCTAGGTCAAGTGCCAGGATTCACACCGATATCTATACCCTTATTACCCAACTTATTTCCAAGTGCTTCTGTCCTAATCAATCTTTATTTCCGTAAAAGTAACATAATATACAATAATATGTTTGCATTGGCATCACCACGGGTCGCCGCTGGGGTTGGCGAGCGAAGCAAGCAGGGCCTAAGTAAATTTACGTCAATCATTACACTTTGATCTCATACCCATTTAAAGAACAGATAAAAAATCATGTATTATAATATATTGTATTTTCTGTGTTGTAGATATAAAAAAAATGTTGAAAGACTGGGCTATTAAGGAAAAAGAGGTTAAAGATAAAACTGAAGAAACAAATATTCTTCAGAAGGAGTTAAAGGTTGCTATGCAAGCTGTAAAAACAGAAAAAGAACTGGCAAAACAAGTTATACAGTAAGAGTTTTTTTACAAATTATTTATTAAAATAATGAAATTGTCATTAATGTTAAGCTAGACATGTTTTAAAAGATAAAATAACATTTCTTAATATACATAAATGAAGATTACCATAGGAAAATTGAATTATTTTACTAATATAGGGCCTCATAAATTTTGTCAGTTTGTTTCTCTAATGTCAGTATTGTAATAAATGCTAGGTGATGTTTATATAAGCCAATGGAAGAGAGTCTTTGTGTGGCCTGTGATCGCATCTAGACGATTGCCAACACCTGTTTAATTTTAGCTCCAACTCAAAGATAAAAAACTGATATTTATAAGATTTCGGTGTACTCAGATGTTGTAACATTTTAATACAATTAAAGGGTAATAATAATTCATAAGTAAAGAGTCCTGGCTAAGTGTTTTAAAGAACAATGAAATATGAGATTCAGAGATAAAGCCTAAGAAAGTAAATATAACCTCAAAATTCGTATTTAGATAAGAAATAATTTTAATGAAAATTTAAGTATTTCGGTATTTAAGAATAATAATTAAATAACAATAAACGCACATATCATAACCAGTTAAAGCTAAATTGAACTAAACTCACCTTTTTCAAAACAAATAAATAATACAACCAAATTTTATTCACTAGCCTAAAGTTAGCAGTAGGAACTACTGTATTCATTGTTCTTACGATGTTAATTCAATCATGTTTAGTGTAAATAATATTAAGAATTGATTTAAAAGTATTGTATATAATTTAAATAAATAATCAGTGTTAGAAAATTAAGAGAAGGTTATAACATATCCAAAAACGAGTGTTGACTGTAATGGTAAAATAAAATGCAGCTACTGAGGGGAGGGATCGGTTAGGTAGTTGACAAATACAAAGCGCCGGATCGATATATTTGCAATGTCGTGGACGAAAGTACATTGGGTATATAAGTTATTAAAATGTACATTTTCAAGTTCAAAAGAAACAGTTATAAGTAATTCGAAGTTGGATGTATATTAATTAACAATTTAAAATATGTAAAATCTACAGTTTCACAACTGTTAAACATATTTTGGAAAATAATGTGTAAGTGACTCTAGAAGTGTGCCTGTTGTGAATAGGATATTCAACCCGAGTATAGTAATGGCCATGAGGTATTGTTAGAGCGCCGTATCTGAATTTTTTGGGCATCCCTTTTTAGCACTTCTAATTTAGTATTCACCAAGTACAGACGTATTTGCCAGTTTTAATCAAATTACATAAAAAATATAAAGAAATAGTGAACATATTGTA
Source organism: Philaenus spumarius (assembly GCA_018207615.1). Lineage (NCBI taxonomy): Eukaryota > Metazoa > Arthropoda > Insecta > Hemiptera > Aphrophoridae > Philaenus > Philaenus spumarius. The sequence goes on along the minus strand of JAGFPH010000603.1, from coordinate 25,601 downwards.
CTTACCTTGCAGTAGTATAAGCAATACCTTCCAGTGTAATGTTATTTTTAAATGATACAACCAATGAACAGTTGTAAAAGTATTAAAAGATAGTCACTAACATTAAGGTAATATCCAGCCAATTCTGATATCTATACCCGGGCTTATAAATAGTTTTGAATCAGTAAAAGTGAATAGACTTGTATCTAAATTCAAATTTAACCAATTGGACATTGTTTTTCTGAACATTTGAACTTTGGAACACAATAGAAATTAATTTTCAATAATTCAGTTTGTAATATAGTTTTAAGTATAGCTTGACTTTAACAGCCAGGGATTCTTTAACCCGAGAGAAAGAGATTTGTTTGAATAATTTATATGTCAGTATTAATTTTATGTTAAATACATCTGGAGGAGATAATATAGAAAATGTAAAGATAATTCCATTTTAAGTTAATTCTCAAAAGAGAAATGTTGTACCAAAATAAGTAACTAAAACACATTGATTAAACATAGAGTTTCGTTAAACAAAAAGGAGTCAGTTATTTATGGTTTTAACATTATAAAATTAGCGTACAACGTGTGTTATCTTTTGTTTTTTAACAAGGAGGAGAAATTAATTACATTTAAAAAGTAATATAATGTATTTAATAAAACATTTTAGGTAGGCATGAGTCCTCGAATAATAATCATCCTTAATGTTCGAGATTCATGAATCCAATGGCAGAGTTCAAAAATTTCTATATAGTGTGAATTTTACCATAAGTTAAGAAACACGTAACAAATCAATTTCTTTTGCAGAGTTTGGCCTTTATGTTTAGAAATGTATTTTATCACCTGTCATTTATAAAATTAGCGCAAATTGTATTCCAGTATTGTTTTCTTTTGTTGCCTTTCGCCGAATGTCGGAGTACTTTAATTGAAAGTTGGTGGATACCTGCAATTTTAAAGTAAAAACAAGCATGTGAAAATATTTAAATTTCATTATCATTTTTTCACTTATGGCTAATCTTATTAAATTGTAACAAATTGGTTAAATTGAATTGTATTTAAAAGTAATTTGGTTAAATGGTATACATAATAGTATACAGATAGTAAACTATGATATAAGTGAATTTTTATTAGAATTTAGTTTTTTAGGTAAAATGTAAAAACTGTATCAGATGCCTCGATTCAAAACAAACAATCTTCAAATGAGAATAATTCTAAATTATTAAAAATCTATCTTTTCAGGAAAAGTACAGTAACAGATCAAGAATTGGAAAGTTTGCGCAGCAAATTAATAGCTTATGAAGACACTGCAATTATAATGAAATCATATAGTGAAGAAGTAGAGAAAAAGAATTCAGAATTGTCCATGTTAAGGCAGCTAACTCAAGAACAAAATATTATCAACCAACAGCTGGTAAGATTAAATATTTATTACAAGGGGAGATACCTCCGTGCTTTGTACGTCAACCCCGTGCTCTCCTTACAATTTAATTTAATGCAGAGATTCATTCTGGCCTGAGCACTAAACGCATATTTCTAGAGCTCTAATGGAAGAATTTCAATTAATTTGGTGGTGGAATATGTTTCTCAAGTACATTAACAATAACTTTAAGAACCGACTTCTTGGAAAATTGCTAACTGAACCAACAGTTAAGAACAGTTTCATAGCTTTTTGAGTTTTTAGCGAGAAAATGGATCATTGGGAATTAGTATAAAATTTAATTATTTGACTCCAACATTGACCTTTTTGTGACTGAGCTAGATCCCTATTTGATCTACATCACCCGAATTTGAAGTTAGGATAGACCTGCACAAACATTGTCCAGATGTTACTCTAATGAGATTTCATCCAATCACATGTCAGAATACATTGACCCGAATTCCTCTTCGTCTAAGATATACGAAGAACATATGTGATATAATAGTGCTATAATGGTTTATCTTTATGTCAGGAAATAACAAATAAGTAAGTGAAACCACAATTGTGTTCATTACTTGTATACATTGGGTAGCAAAGTGGTTAAAGTTGCTTACCGTCTTGGCTACAATTGTTTAAGTTTGAGTCTAGTTCCTGCAGATAATCCCACGTTTTCATTAGTCTAATTGAGATAAAGTTTAGATTTTAAAGATTTAAGTAAACACCTAAATTAATAGTACTACTCCTAGAAATAAGCTGAATAAACTTCACAACATTCAATCGTCACAAATACTTTAAATACTTCTAATAGAGGAAACATATATTTAACAATACATGAAATTACGATTATGATTTAGTAATTTAGTCATATTTAAAATGACTAAATCGAGTTTATAAATTTACTTTCACAATTTCCCAATTACTATTTATTTTCACCAGATTTAATTTCTACAATATTCCAACATGAACAATGATCAAATACATAAATGTGATTCCTACCTTTTGTCTCCCGTGTACACCCTCGTTGGTCCGACTTCCAGCAACAATCAAGTCAATGTGCCTTGACTGATAAAGCGAAGAAACCAGGTGAAATCGTAACAAAAGCCGAAAACCTCACTTAGTTTAAAAAGAAGTGTCCATAATTGGAATCCGTTCACCCAATTTCTGTTAATTCCGTCCAACATTGATTAGTGGCCAGGAAATAAATTGAAAACCAAAGTGTGTGGATGGGTAAGGCCTACCTATATCAAGTCAGTGGCTTATATATTGTTTGGCAATTCTATCTCCTGCTACTGATGACATGATCAAGCTAATATCTTGTTTTTGCAAAGGACATTGTTTATCAGCCCATTGCTGTTGTAAAAAAAAAAATCAGAATAACCTGTACTTTAGTGTGATCAATTTGTGAAGGAATAATCTGCTGCTTGAAAATGTAGTTATGGTCCAAACTAAAGTAAATTTTGTCAACCATGACCTCGAATTTAAGGCAGACTAGCCTGATTTTGTTGATAGGTATTATGAGGACAGTTAATAAATTTAAGATGATTTAATAATATGATACAAATATATAGTTTTGAACGTAATGGATATGTCTAATGTAGGAAAGTATCACTTTGTACGAAGGAAATTTTCTTGAGGGCGACTAAAATACTTTCTTCCCCTAAGGCACACAACATTTTTCCTCTCTAGTTTTTGTAAATAATTTGCATTTTAATATGGAACAAACTTTATTAAAACATGGACTTTCATATTTACAAAAACAAATGAGGTTATGCCAAGAATACACAGACACATTGATGCTTTGTTGGTTCAGCAGCTGTTTTACTAACACATGTTTAGCTGGTGGAAAAGTGCCCATATAAACAGCATTGAGTATAATTTTCAGCTCCCCTATATAATATGCGGGCAACAAAGTAAACTCATTGCTTTTTGTTCGGGCACTTTCCCGCCCGCCGAATGATAAGTGGTTCTTTCTACTCTATTAATGAATGAGAAAGAAAAGACCTCTTAAAGTATTAGCAGGAGGAAAAATAAAGTTGTGCTTTCTCATAAGATGTAGTTTTTATTTATAAAATCTATTGTAACAACTGATCTTATTATCGACTTTCTAATAATGTCATTCATCATTCAATGAAGCACTAAACAATACTTGGAGACTATATCCAACCCAAAAAATGACAGTTTTTCTAAATCACCCCATGGTAAATCAATTCTTTTTATTTGGAGGCTCGTCGTATTTTAATTTCTGGTGTTAAAACAAAATATCTAACAGATTTTTCTTAATGCACACTGGTTGCCATTCTCAAACCCTATTTTTCTTTCACTAACATCACATTTATAAATATTTGGAAACTAAACTATTTTAACTTTTTGAGAAGAAGTAGCTAGTCCTCTATAAAAAATGTTAACCTTTTTTGTAAAGAATTAATGTACAGTAGAGCCGGGGTTATACAAGGTAATGTGGACCAAGGGTACCTCGGATAACAAGGACTCTGTCAAAAATCGAGAGGGAAACGTACGGTAAACTGGTGAAATCAATGAAAAAAGGCATCTACTGTATTATCAAATGAAAAAACTAACGTCCAAATGAAAATAAAATACAAAATGATAAAAAGACATACATAGGCTATAGTACATGTTCTAGCAAAAACAACTTTTTACACATGCAACGTTTTAAGAGCGAGGGTTTACTTGATACTGAATCAATTTACTGTATTCACAAAAACTAAAGGAGACGTGTGAGAGGGGCTAAGCCGGGTAGGGTAGAAATTACACAATAGAAGGTCGGACAGAAGCAGGTGCAAGCCAAACCAAGATAAGGAATGATGACATCACCATCGCGTAATCAATAATCACAGTCATATGTCTACTCTTACTACGGTACTAAGTGTATCCGACTGTCCGATCAATATTGTTGTTTATTCAAGTCATTTGTTGATTGTTTATTTAGTCCACTACTTATAAATAAATTAATTATGTTATTTATTTAGAAAATCTATTATTCTCTTGAATAAACAGTAACTGTACCGGTCAAAATACCTTAAATCGTTAAAAAATCCTAATCCTATTGATGATTAGCAAAGCATTGAAATTACTGCAATGTACAGAATTTAATAATGATTAAAAACAGTGTGTTTTATTTACCGGAACCATTTTTGACAAAACATTATGTGACTAATATAAGTACCGGTCAGTAGATTTGGCGCTTTATGGGGATTTTATTTTGAGTGGTTTATTTAATGCATGCGTCTACAGCAAACAGAACTTCTGAACTTTTTTTTTTTTACTACCTCGGTTAACCCGGAACTTGGTTTGGATAACCGTGGCTCTACTGTAATAATATTAATTGTAATCTCAATGACCACTTAAATAAGTTGGAAAAAGTGTTTTTGTAGTTTGCGTGCAGCACTCGTACACACTATTTTTAATAGTGCCAACGTTGAACTTTTGTTTCTTCAAGGCTAAACAAGAGATTAAGACCAATGTCACTTGCATAATAAAATATCCCATGGATTTAAATTTGATAAGGGACCAATGTACCATAACTCTTGTCTGGTGATATACATTCTCTATGTTTTTAAATACTGTACATTTCACTCAATGTAATACGGATTAAAAGTCTCAATATTAGGACAATTTATTTGTTGTACAGGTCTTACCATAAAGAAGTATTAAATCTGTATTTTGTAATATTTTTATCTTGTAACTACATCATTCAATTTATAGGAGCAGGAGTTGCACACATTTCAGTCAAATCAGAAAACTATCTGCGCTAGATATGAAGACCAGTTACGGAAATGCAAGGAAGAAATTGAAAGGGAGAAGAGAGAAGCTACTTCATTAAGCAATACTTTGTACAAATCCACCCCTACACCAAAGAAAGATTTACAGGTTGGATAGTAATGTTTTCACAATTTGTTATCATTTGAAAGAAAGTGTTTATAAACTTTGTATTTATTTATTTTTCTATAAATTTTTCAGGCAGAAAATGAGAAGCTGAAACAAGAGTTAGAAGCTGAAAAGCTTTCTAAAAGTTCTCTGGTGAGTGTAAAACTTATTAATTATTTTTGAAACTCCATTTTCTAACAAAATGAAGAAAAGGATATTGACGGATAAAATAATATGAGAGAGTGTATGAAGTATTTACAGTTGTATGAATTATTTACAAAATTCTCTCTATTAAAAATAAGAATTTTATTAATTTGCTTATTCTTTAGAAAACGTTACAATAAATTATAAACACTAAATTTATTTAATATGCTAATACTAAGTGTGTCATTAATAATTTGAATTTTACTTCTTCATAAATAGAAGTGCATTGCCCCTACTGAAAACCAAGTTGGTCTGTTTTTTAATGTATCAGTTTTTTCTCAATTAGGAAATTTATCAGTCAACTAAAATATGTTTAAAACTTATAAATGACATTAACCACTTCACAGCTTTGCTTATACTTTATGTTGTGCCTTTTCAGCTGCAAGAAGTATCATTATTGAAGTCTATTAACACCTCTTCTAAAGAAAATGAGGATCCTATAAAGGTAAAATGTTTTTAATTTAATATACCAGTACTCCACTCAAGTCACTTATTCTGCCCAAAAAAAGCAAAATTTACAAATATTTCAACTCAACGTGATCATATGACTAATTTTAAAGAATGCTTCCAGACCCATCCTTGCTTGTATCTTTAGAGTGGTTTATATATATATATTAGGGATGGGTCGATTCTCAATTTATCGATTCCGATTCCAAGAAATTGATTCCGATTCCATCGATTCCAATTAGCATAATTCATTAAAAAAAGTATACTTTTTTTCCATTATACTGCACCGAAAAAGCTGTTTATACCTGTGCGCATAGACGTAGAAAACACAGACATGCAAGTCCTTATTTTCTGTGCACAATACTGTAAAATCAGCTGTGTAGGGATCAGTAAATTTACCGTTCTCCATCTGATTTTACTAATAAGAATTTTTTCCTTCCGCTTATTCACATTTTTTGATTTCTAAGCTAATAACTTTTACAATTTTAGAAGAAACTAATTTTTAGTGGCATATTTGAATTCTTTGAAGTTTGTCTACAAAAAAGCTATGGAACACCTTTGGATTGGGGTTCATTTACTATTTTTGGCGAATTTAAAAAAAAATGCTTGCAAAACACTAAAAACCGTCTTATATACACTTATTTACCCTTATTAGATTCAGGGTAGCTCAGTTGGCAGAGCATCACGACGGAAACGTGAAGGTCCGGGTTTAACTCCCCCGGTCTTTGGTCTATGTTTTTTCACTTGTAATTTAATTTAATAATTTTAAGGCTCAAAACTTGTTAAAATGCATTTAACTAAAGATTTTACATTTGTGAATCGTCACAGCAATAAAATACCAGAATAACTTAGTGTTATTTTTCTCGATATAAATTTATTTTTCATTTAGAAAAAAAGTCTTTTATTGTTTTTGTTTTTCATATTCTGGCCTCTCTTTTGCTGTTATATTCTTTGGATGCTGGGCCGGATAATCCGAGGGGTCGGATAAAACGAGGCCGAATAAACCCGGACTTTACTGTATTACACATCTTAGGAATAAATCGATTTCTGATAGTAAAAATCAATTTAAAAAATGATTCCTTACTGGCCTAATTTTTGACCAATGACAAGCCTTTATTCTAAATTCTATATCTCGAAACCTAATGTAGTCACAGATGATTTAAAAATACCACTTGAAAGATAAAAGTCTGATGAATCCAATGCTGCGATGATCTTTGTGATAATTGACAACTGTGAGGAGTTGCAAACCGTTGAAAATGACGAAGTTTTACGTTCTTAATGTCACGATTTCGCACGGGAAACAGCTGTTTGACACTCTTCAATTTTGAAACGATGATTACCTATGTAAATATACGTTTTACGAAAAAGTTTTAAATACAAAAATTAAAGATTAATTCATTTCCTTTCCAATGGTGCCGGTTTTATTACGATTGGATGATTTTAAGTGAATTAATAGAAAATACAAATTTATGCAAATTCTTGCTAATTGTCGAAGTGGCTGCATCTTGCACCTGAGAGAACATCACTTTTGGCAGTCTGGCACTGTGAGGGTTAAAGAAGTTGCTCTCCAAAGGGTTAAATTATATCATGAGTGGGGTTAAAGTGCGAAGCATGCATGGATCTTTTCTAGTTGTGCAAGGGCAAATAATGTATTTGTTATTATGTTAACAACAACTAAATTATCCATTAGGTAAACAATGTTTCAACTAGATTCAGTAATTTCTAAAATATATTGTTATTGAGTATTGACATATTTTTTATGCAAAAATTACTAGTGATCGATTGTGTTTGTCATGCTTTGTCTTTCTGATTTTGTGAATAGCACTACTGAAATTGTTGAACTTGGAAAATTAAAATATGAAATCAAAATATCGTCCAAATCACATAGCAACTTAAACTACTGTGTCTAATTATTTAGTTTATAGTTCTATTGTTTTATTTATTTTTTTAATATATATTTTTTAGCGCCCGAAAGCAAAATCTAAAAGGATTGTCACAAAAGCTTCTGAAAGGCCTTGTAAATCAACTAGTAATCTGGAAGTTGAACATAGCGACGGTGATGATGTGTTTGTACCAAAAAGTGAGAGAAGAATAAATTCTACTCTTCAAGTGAGCTCAAGAAAGTAAGTTTTTGGGTGTATACAAAATTTTATTCAATTTCAGAAATAAAAATTTTTTAAGGTAAGTGGAGTTGGTTAACCCTCTCCCTGGTAACCCGTAGCGATTTATTTTTTCCACTCCCTGGCTTTCCGTACTAATCCGTAGCAGAACTTTAAATGCGTATAATTTCGCCATCTGTTGGAATATTTTAAAACTAACTTCAAAAACGTGTTCATAGAACATTTTACAGTACAGTTGTATTTGATTTGTAATTTCTTCCAGCTGTTAACGGTTTTAGATCTGTGTTTATAATCATCTGTAGCACAACTTTTGTAAACCAAGAGTCACGTAAAACATAGCTAGACTGAATTTCAAATACATGGTTAATTTTTTGATTTATGCAAATAAAACAGACAGTTTATGGCCCAAGAAAATAATATAAAGTGTCTCCTAACATTTTTGTAAAAGTTATAACTGTGAGTGAACTTATTTTTCAATTTGTTTTTTATTTGGACTTAGTAAGTAAATATATAAATTTTGTTTACCAATATATTATTAAGATATGGTAAACATTTCATGTATATTGAACAAGTAGTTAATTAGTTATCATAGTTTGAATATAAGTGACAAATTTTGCCGTTTAAGAGGTCTAGTATGAGGCACTCGGTGTCAATTATGAATACCAGGGAAAGGGTTAATACATAAATAATGGCATACAAAACAAAAATGATGTTAAAACAAAAATATCTTAAGGGTAGGCTCTAGCTGTCGGCCATGTTGGCTGACACTCCATAAGACCAATGTTAAATTAAAATCCAAATTTTTCCTTTATTTTTGATCGGAAAATTATAAATGATATGTCATTTTAAAGCTATGGTCAATATGCATGCAAATGGCTTTTTAAAAACTAAGAAAAATATTTTGTTTAATAATTATTAACAATTTAAAACATTGATTTTTAATAATTTTTTATGTTGTCACTATTAATTATAGCGAAAAACTACCAAGCCATTCGCCTGAAAAATTTCGTCCCCAAGATGTTCGTATTTTTTTTAAAACGTTATTTGAACAATTGCGGGTTTTAAATGGATTTAGGCTGAGCAATGTCCGTGTAACCTACCGCCACTATAGTGTGATTTTAAATATTTTTTACATTGTAACTATTAATTATAGCAAAAAATTACCAAGCCATTCGGATGAAGAATTTTGTCCCCAAGAGTTTGGTATTTTAAAAAAGAAACGCTATTTGAAAAGTTGCGGGTTTTAAATGGATTTAGGATGAGCAATGTCCGCGTAACCTACCGCCGCTATAAGGAGTTGCAGGTTGCTCTCTGTTTTACTAGAGCCGACCCTTAAGAATAGAATGTACTAATTGTTTCTGTTTTCAAGTAAGCAAACAAAATAATAAATTATTGCAGGGTGTTTACCAAACTGGAAATTTAAAGTTTGTATAATGGACGACCACAGAATAAATTTTATCCAAAGAAATGATTTACTTTTTATCAAATGTCAGAAACAGTTTTATTATTGATTCATAATTTTCGAAGGAACTTGAGGAAAAGCGATGGTCTCTTTCATCAGTAGGCGTTCTTGAGTTCTTGCTAATATAATTTTTATGCCCGCAATTTGGATTTAATTGCGATATTTTATAAAATAAGGGCGATTGAGTTTTTGATCCCACAACTGATGCGGTCATTAAAGTTGTAAAGAATGTTTGTTATTGTATTAATAATACTGTGTTTGAAAGATTTCACATTTCACTGGTCGCTCCATAAAATTGATATACAGTACAACCTCAGTTAACCGAGGTTAGGGATGGTTTCGGATAAACAAAATTTGTAATGGAGTGTAATTTTTTAAAGATTAAGGTAAAGCAATTGAAGAAAAAAATCAAAATTACGCTTTTAGTTTACGTAACGTATTTTTATTTTACATAAGTATACATATTTTACATTAGGTCTTTTGTTTTTTTATAAAAATCTGTCTTTCTCTGTTTTTTCTTCTCACAGTATGTTCTAGTAGCCAAATCCTGTCATCGCTTCATTAACAAAACTTCAGCTGGCCAGCTTCATCCGATCCTTCCACAAACCATAAGGCAACCTAAAAGTATTAAAACTTGGTTAGATAACCGTGTACATAGCACACATAATCATAAACTTTCCTTGAAGATGTTGTCAGCTATTGTTATGGCTGCACTCTGCCTCTGCTTCATCCTCACCCTTGGCTTCTTTGTTGGTTTGATAAAACCATATCAACAATGTCTTGTTCAATGAAATCCATTTCTGAATAATCACCATTTACTTACTTAATTCATCTTGGTTGATTTTTTCACATTTTGATATTTATTCAACCCAATTATGAAGATTTTAGACATTTTCACTATCATCTTCAATTAAAATCCCATCAAAAGGTTTATTCCAACAGTTCTGCAAAGTTGAGGAATTTTCTTTCTCCTATGATTGAGTACACTACGTGCTTTATGTTGATTGTTTTTAGAATTTCAGGTTCACTCCTTGATTCGTTTGTCATTACGTATTAATTTTAGTATTTAACTTTCAAGGATTCTGTCATTACATAACTTTACGAGAGTTATACTCACACTTTGCAATTTAATAACTATTTTAAACTTTATATATTGATAAATAAATATCAAACAGATTAAGTACACTTGTTCAGATTGTATTTGCTGCATTTAATTACCGTTTAATGTACTGGATTCTAATACAAGATATTTTTCTTTTCAGAACTCGTGGGCAGAGACTTAAAGAGAGTATCCATCCACTTTTACCTGATATCTATGTAACACAAGGTAAGAATATTTTCTTTGAATTCTTTATTGATTTACAGTCTTATGACTGATTAAACTAATATTTTTTATTTTGTTAG
>JAGFPH010000602.1:471580-482083 GCA_018207615.1 Philaenus spumarius | reverse complement strand
TCCCTTGGCAGTGGTCGCTTTGTTGGTTCCCTTGGCAGTGGTCGCTTGTTGGTTACGTATTTATTCTTATTCCTATTACTTTATAATTATGAGAAGAAGAAGTAGAAACACTTTTTTATATAATAGAGAGAAACTTTTAATTCTGATGATAACAAGAGAGATGAAATTTTGCATATTGACACATAAAATTTAGAGCTCTTGTATTTTGATTATTTGCATTTGAGAGATGAAAACGGTTATTACAAACCACAAATCCAAAAATATTTATTATTTTGCACTTATTCATAATGGTAGATTTATTTCATACTTCATACATTTATTTCATATTTAAATAATTGTGTACCTAAACCAAATTTGACTGTTTTAATAAAAATTTTAACATAACCAACGCCAAAGTTGTTTTTAACTGTTACCAAAATATTAAAAACTGTAAAAATAACAATACATTGTCCCACTTAATTGAGTGAACACTTAATTGAAATAGAAAATATTTAACTGTATTTTAAGTAACTTGAAAATATGTGTGTGTGATTAGGTGTGGGAAAACAGATTTGGTGTGTAAGAGTTGGTGAGGGAATGTGTGTGTGTGCACAGACTTTATATGTGGGTGTGTGAACATGTGTGAAGGTATGGGGGTGTTAGAGGAGTTCTCGTGTGTGTTTAGTTTAGAAATCAATTAGGAATTAAGTTAGTTTTTGAATAATTGTAATCAAATATCTTATTGTTTTAAATATCATATTTAAAGTAATTAGAACAGGAAGCTTTTTTTAATAACCTTATGTAAATTTATCTTGCTGGGTTCGGTTTGTCTACTTTTACACAATGTAAATTAATTGTATAATATTATTTTTTTACGTGTAGTTTACGTTAAGTGCGCAGATTTAGTATTTATTGGTGTTTAAGTTTATTCATAAAGCCCCTATCAAGTTTATAAACTCGGGGTAACATTTATTTGTTTGTAGTTTAGGGTTTTTTCTGTATATTTTTTGTACATACATTTTTTTTTAACGAACAAAGATATCTTTATTTTGTAAAAGAATAAACGGTACCAGGAACTGGCACAAACATATTTAAATTATTAAACAGATTCACTGTGACTTCATAATTGTAGGTGGGGTAGGAGAGGTGATTTATTAAAGTAGAAGATTAACTAATAAATATTATTATCATTATTATCTAGAGAGAAAACTATTCGATCGATTTCGAACACATTTGCACCAAACTCGTCAATTAGGCCTGCATAGATGCACGAAAAAAGGTTTTGAAACAATTTGAAAAACAACCCCCTTTATGGCCAAAAAACTCCAATAATCAGTAATTATTATTATTAGCTAAACAAGAATTTTTAGAAAGATGCGGTTTTTTGCATATGGTAGGGTACATTAAAGGCTATAAACAAGCCAAATTTTATCAAAATCGTTAGAGCCGTTTTTGTTATAAAAAAATAATAACTGATTTTTTGGTGGGTTTTTGCCAAAAATTGGGTTGTTTTTCAAAATATTTCAAAACCGTTTTTCGTGCATCTATGCAGGCCTATTTGACATGCCTGGTGCAAATTTGTTTGAAATCGATCGAATAGTTTTCGCTCTAGCTTTGTATACATACATACATACAGACAGACATACATAGGCTACATACATACAGACATACAGACAGACATTTTGTAACACTCACTTTTTTTTACTCAGGGGGTCCCAAAACTGATATTTCCACAACAATCTCAACATCGATTTTTTTTGAGATTACTATACTTTCTCTATAACTATAGTATAGTGAGAAAGTAAAATAACAAACAAAAAATAAAGTTAATTCATTCATTCATATGTTGTATAGAAAAAGTAAATCCTTGAAATTTCAGTCACAACAGTTTAAGGGATAGAGATGGTGAAACTACCCCTTTACAATATTTGCAAATTTCATCAACGTCATACAACCTAAAGAGCTTAAATTCGGTAGAATTATTCCTAGGTGATAGGCTATACAAGAAAGAAATACTATTTACACTTCGATTACTTGAGTCTAAGTTATGAAATGAGATAACTACCCTTAAAAAGAAATATTAATCCATACACTCGCTATGAAACCGCGGGTATCTGATAACAATATTATAGAATTTGTATTATATGTACATAGATCAACCGATAGAGATTGTTTCATGTTATTAAATTTAACAGCAAGTGACATCCACAGTAACTTTAAGGGTAGCACACAGGTATCTAAAATACAAAAATTATCAGGCAATTAGCTTTGGCGCATTTTTATAAACAAAAATAACAATAAAATAGAGTAAATTTGCGACCAACTGCGAGAGAGGCAGTGGTAGTGGGGGAACTAGCAGCGGAGGAAACCCTAATACACACAGCCTGCCGATCTCTTCTTCTCCACAGTTGGTTCCCCCACTACCCACTGCCTCTCTCGACGTAGGTCGCAAGTTTGCGCGTTTCGCGCTATGTTCGGAAGCATTTTTATCATACTTTATCAACCTTAATCAAAAATCGAAGATATACGAATTGTAGATTTCAATGTCTACTTTCAGAATCCGTTTGGTAAATTTAAATCTGGCCACTCAGGTTAATATGGCGCATTATGCAAGATTTTGATCCAATATGTTTATACTGCAATTATTGTAGAAAACTTATTAATGCGACAAATTTCAAGTACACAAAACTTCCGCCTGTTTGAAGTACACATAACAAGCAATAATTTTCCGAAAGCTCTGCCCCTAATATTGTAAATTAGCAAAGATATGATTTTTTTGAAAATTAGTAATTTTTAATCTTTTTTTCTACTTTTCTCTGTGGAAAATCGTCCTATTGGGGTCTATAAAAAAAATTATGTTTTTTAATTCTCTACAAATTTCCCATCGCAAGTATCGTGATCCATTCATAAAATTTTATAATATCAAAGAAAAACCCCAAAATGAACTAGTTTATTGTTATTTTTGTCTATAAAAATGCGCAAAAGCTCATTGCCTGATAGTTTTTTTTTTTTTTTTTTTTGTATTTTAGATACCTGTTTGCTATATCCTTAAAGTCACTGTGGATGTCGCTTGCTGTTAAATTCAATAACAAAATTAGCCTTTTATTTTGCTCTATTGACTGGTCTAACAATGTATTTTCTGCATTTAAGGGTCTGCTCCAGTAAACGAGAAAGCAACCGGAAACGAAAGCGCTTCTCACTATATCAATATCTTGCAGCTGAACGCTTTGACATTGCCTCATTTCAAACCATTTTATAAGTCTATCTTTTGTAATTGAGTGTTGCAAAAAAAACTGAATATTCTTTGTAAAATTTCGAATCCGGCTTGCAAAATATTTTTCATTATTATTTTGTGTTGTGTTAGGAAAACAATTCAAACTTTGTACTTAAAAAATGTCAATTACATGACAAGTCAAAAGCATTAAAAAAAATGTAAATTGCAAGACGTATGCGTATTGTGACTGTGCTTTAAAATGAGACCTTGCAAACAATTTTACGATATAAACGAAATAAATGGTTTGAAATTTAACATTGCTCTTATGGGATAAAAATCCAAGTTGGCCGCCACTACAGCAGACCCTTAAGTTGGCGAGTGAAGAAAGGGGCTTTCAGGGCAATTTGAATACACGCACGATATTTTAATGCATACACAGTAGCAATCAGGGGCTAAATCTCAAGAGTGGTGGCATTGTTGAAAACCAGATACTATTTCAGATAATAATAAAATACATTAAAATAAATCTGAAATTTCTCTAAAACATAATTAATAATAATAAATTTAGAGATTTACAGAAAAAGGTGCATATTATTTTTAGGTGATTTACAAGAAAAAAAACTATGTGCGTTCCAATTACTTGAGTCTAAAGGGCGAAGTGGATAACCTCCCTTACAAATAAATATAAATTCACACATCCTATGAAACAGGAGACCTAAAACTTTTTAGGAGAGGTTGAGGTGCAAAACATTCTACTAATGTATACATTCAATGCCTACGTGAATAGACCAATTTCTATAAATTTTAATTCCAAGAAATTTCTTTTAGAAACTTTAGAGCATATGTTTTTAAGATTGTATAATTCCATGTACGATTTATATTACCCAAAAAATAATTTTTATCAAAGTATAAATAGTAAGCAAAAATAGTGTAGATTTCGTCTTAGGCAATACAAAGTTTATTTTATTGCACTTTAGTTCTTTAAATATTTTTACTTTCTCACTATACTATAGTATAGAGAAAGTATAGTGATCGCAAAAAAATCGATGTTGAGATTTTTGTGGAAATATCCGTGTTGGGACCCCTGAGTCCAAAAAAGCGGTTTTTAGAAAATGTCTGTCTGTATGTCTGTCAGTATGTATACAAAGCTAGAGAGAAAACTATTAGATCTATTTCGAACAAATTTGCACCAGACATGTCAATTAGGCCTGTATAGATGCACAAAAAAAAACTTTTGACAATTTTTGAAAAACAACCCACTTTTTGGCAAAAAAGCCCCCCAATAAAACAGTTATTACTTTTTTATAAAAAAAACCGCTCAACCATTTTTAAAAATATTGGCTTATTTGTAGCCTTCCCTTAATGTACCCTACCATATGTAAAAAAATCGCATCTTTCAAAAAATTCTCGTTTACGTAATAATATCTGAATTTTTGGTATTTTTGGCCAAAAAGGGAATTTTTTTCAAACTTTTTCAAAACCTTTATCGTGCATCTATATAGGCATAATTTTGACATGTTTACTGCAAATTTGTTCGAAATCATTGAATAGTTTTCTCTTTAGCTAATAATAATAATATTTATTAGTTACTCTCCTACTTTAATGTACCATTCCCGTTTCTACTTTAACACAGTCACAGTTGGGATTACATAGTGGGGTTGGCGTGCGAAGCACGCGATGCACTGTGTGTTGAAAATACTCCCAACACTCGGGTTGGCGTGCGAAGCACGCAATGCATTTTGTATTGAAAATATTCCCAATACGGTGGGTTGGCGTGCAATGCAATGTGCGTCGGCGTCGGCCGCTTCTCATAGAGTTCAGTGTCAAGCTTACATGTGCGTCCTTCATTGAAGTGAATCTGTTTAATAATTTAAATATGTTTGTAAGAAAGTATGTGCCAGTTTCTAGTACCGTTTGTGTATTTATTAACGCAAAAATAAATGTATAACATTATTTGTATAATTTTGATGGTTACGAATAGCTAAGTAATTTAGGACTACGAATATTAGGTTTTCACAAATAATAGGTTTAAGGGTCTGCTCCAGTAAACGAGAAAGCAACCGGAAACGCAACCGCTTCTCACTGTATCCGTATCCAAACCGTGCAATTTCTTGCAGCTGAACGCTTTGACATTGCCTCATTTCAAACCATTTTATAAGTCTATCTTTTGTAATTGAGTGTTGAAAAAAAAACTGAATATTCTTTATAAAATTTCGGATCCGGCTTGCAAATTATTTTTCATTATTAATTTTTATTTTGTAAGGAAAAAATTCAAACTTTGTACTTACAAAATGTCAGTTACATAACAAATCAAAAGCATTTAAAAAAATGTAAATTGCAAGACGGATGCTTATTGTGACTGTGCTTAAAATGAGACTTTGCAAACAATGTTATGATAAAAAGTAAACGAAATAAATGGTTTGAAATTTAACATTGCTCTTATGGGATAAAAATCCAAGATACAGCAGACCCTTAAGTTGTTAAAACTATACAAAATAGCTAACTATTTTAGACGCCAGTATACAGGCGTAATATTATACTCAGTAGGATCTTGTGACAAATAGTTTCAGTTGTTATTTCATTATTTATTTTATGTTTAAATAAAATAATAATTCAGCATATAATAATAATAATTTTAATAATAATAATTCAGCAGTCAACTGAATAAAGACAAACTAGTAGGATGCATGCGGACCATAAAATTATATTTATTATAACTCTTTCAGTAAAATCAGTGACTTTAGTATTTTTTTTAATTTGTATTGTGTTATGTGTTTGTGTTTTTAATGTGTGAAGTTTGTATTCATGACGAGAGCAAAGCCTGATGATTTCCCTATGTAGATAAAACGGCCGTAGCTAATAACATTCAAATAGGATTATATAAACAGACCTAAAAGGTAAATACAATAAAAATTTTAAAAATTAAATGTTATTTTATAATGGCAATATAGTATAATGTAATTATTTTCATAGCGTAGTTAAAGCCGAAACATTTATGTTTGGTTAAGGTTTAATAATTGTATATGTAAACAATAACAAAACATTTTCTGGTACATTATCAACATTCACGGAGCACTTCTGTTTAGGAAGCCTTGAGGGAAATTAGAAACTGTAATTAAATAGGCATCGCGCCCTTCCTCATCGTCTAATGACATTAAACACCAATTAGCCCAGAGGGGAGTGTTGCCACTTTATTATACACTTAGTTTAAACTTCACTTCCATTTATTTTAATGTTGAAGTCTTGCTGCAATCTATTAGCGAACATACAACATGGACTAATTCTGAATTATCGGGAAATGGTTGTTATTCTTACTTAGATCTTTGAGGGAACTCATACAATACAATTATAACATTATAAATTATCTTTTAAAATAATAATACAAATTGTTTGTTTTAAAATGTATTTTCTTTCACTTATTATAACTGATATATAAAAAGTAATTAAGTAAATAAAATCAAATATTAAGATACAAAATGCAGAACACAAACAAGAATTAAACAAAATTAACTTCTACACCGAATACAGCATAGATAAAGGAATATGCAATAACGTAGATTCCGAGGGTTTTCCAGTTTTGACGATGCTTTTCTTTTAACAATTTAAGGAATGTATTTAAGTAAAACATAAAGGTTAATAGCATCAGTGAAATTATAAAAATTAAAAATAAATTGAAAACAATTTGTGTAATATACAACGAAAAATGCAAAATCTTTCAAAATTATATCTAATACTAGTTAAAAGGATACAAAACAATAAATAGAACCTAATCTTAATTTGACTAGACCTGAAACCTAAATCTACAAACAAAAACTTAAAAACCAAAATCAAAGATACAATCTGAAACTAAAATATAAACAAAAGGACAAAAATGAATCTATGAAGATATATATAAATTATTGTTTCTTTGTCCTCTATAGACTCAAAAACTATTCAACCGATTTCACAGTGTATTACATTAATAGGAGTGTTTAACGATTACAATCTAAAGGGTTAAAATGGGTTAGCTACCCTTATACAATAAATATAAATTAAACTTCTTACACGCAATGAAACTAAAATGTTGTGTTATTTTTAAGTGATAAAAATCTATTCCAATGGATTTCATAAGTCAAAGAAACGAAACGGAACCTTAAAAATTAAATAATAATCCATACTTACTTTTTCTATATGCTCAAAAACTACTCAAATAATTTATAAGAATTTATCAATAGTCATAGAACTATTGTATCCGTTCACTCTGGCTATATGTTTAATCGAATTTAATTCGTCATTGAAATCTTCTTTGTTAAGTGGAATACATACAGGGTGGTTATAAAGTCATTACCCCGTTTAACTTTTGTGTTTGTTAAAACAAACAAATATTCTTTGGAGAACGATACTAACATAACCCAAAGTCTCTTTTGAAGCAATCGGAAATTTTGAGTGTCCCCTAAAAATGGGGGATTTTGGGGGCAACTCAAAATGTTTAAATGGGAAGTATAGTATGGGAAGTATAGTATAGTATGTGATACCTCATTTTAAAGGTATATTTAAGAGTAAGAAAATGATATAAATAAAATAAAAATCAGACCACCCAAAACAAAATGGCTGCCCTAAACGTGTTGAAATAAATCGACATAAAGTTGCAAATATCTCGAAAAGGAAGAGTTTTTAGAAAAAAATTTAGAAGACAAAAAATGTTTATTTCAAAGTTTTGACCTAAAATTTTTAATCGATTTCTTAAATTTTATTTTCACTCCTCCATCTTAGAAAATTTTGTAATTATTTTGAAATATTTAACTCTCCCAATAGATCAACATACAGAAAGTAAGTTTTATCCAGAATGTAAATAAAACAATAAAATTGTCCCTTTATTTTCCACAATCTGTGGCTTCACCTTCACTTTGTCCTTGTAGCTGCAGTTCAGCTTCCTATTCCTGACGACCACCTAGGCTGGCCCACCTCACGAAAAAACCTCTTACCTCTCCTCGACGTCCAAGCCGAAGTTTTCACCCTGAAGACTCCTCGTTTCGCCCAAGGACACATCCTTGCTAATACTTTCCTTCTATTTAAAAACTCTCACAACCACCCAATTTTCCCCGCCTTGTCTTTTTACTTAGATGGTGGCTTGTAACTCTGCGGTTACATCATTCCTAGTTACATAAGTACCTACTCTATACTATTGTGATATTACATAATTGTGCACACAAGAGTAAATCTACCATTTTCCAATTGTTATGTTTGAATAGCAAGTATATTGACTCGTTTGATTTCCTAACACAAGTTAACCAATTTTAAAATAGTAGTTAATTAGAATTTGTATAGTTAAAATCCCCAAAAAACCATACAAAATTACATACTACAATACATTTTTGTGTCGGGATTCTAGCAAAATATTTGGTTTACAGACAGACAGACTGGCCGTGAAAGCATTTAGTTTTTCTTATTTTAAGATACGGAACCGAAATTGCGAACCAGATTTAGAATGAAAATGATTGGCCCGGTCTGACCACGCTCGACCATATTCGTTCAAAGACTATGCTCAATCAGACTACAGATGAAGTCGAGTTAACTTGAGCGACGCAGTAAAAACATTGTGTGGTTATTTAACAGCCTGTTTGATTACATCACCAATTGGCATCATCACACTACATTCTACAATTTGAAGCATACTAATTTACAACGCACGACCGGATGGAATCACTGTCCAATAATCCATCTTCTTGCTGAATTTACATAATCAGTTCATCCAATCAACTGAACATTCAGTGATCCATGTTACTGCTGCTACAGTATCGCAAGGTATTAGTTTGATCAACATAGAGTAAGAGTAATGGTTATAATATAATGTTAATATTAAATATTATCAGCTGTAAAGATACTATATTCCGTCAGCACTGTTACTTAAACAAATTGTAACTCGGTAGAGTCTGGTAAAATTGTTCTAGCCAAATGAGAATTATAGAAGAATTTGCAATTTAATAAACGGTACCAGGAACTGGCACATACTTTCTCACAAACATATTTAAATTATTAAACAGATTCACTGTGACTTCATAATTGTAGGTGGGGTAGGAGAGGTGATTTATTAAAGTAGGAGATTAACTAATAAATATTATTATTATGTTGAGAGAAAACTATTCGATCGATTTCAAACAAATGTGCACCAAACACGTCAATTAGGCCTGTATAGATGCACGAAAAAAGGTTTTGAAAAACAACCCCCTTTATGACCAAAAAAATCCCAAAATCATTTATTATTATTAGCTAAACGAGAATTTTTAGAAAGATTCGGTTTTTTGCATATGGTAGGGTGCATTAAGGGCTACAAATAAGTCATTTTTTCAAAATCTTTAGAGCGATTTTTTGATAAAAAAATAATAACTGAATTTTGGGGGTATTTTATGTTTCAAAACCGTTTTTCGTGCAACTATACAGGCCTACTTGACATGTCTGGTGCAAATTTGTGTAAAATCGATTGAACAGTTTTCACTCTAGCTTTGTATACATACAGACATACATACATGCATACATACAGACAGACATTTTGTAAAAACCACTTTTTTGGACTCAGGGGGTCCCAAAACGGATATTTCCACAAAAATCTCAACATCGATTTTTTTGCGATCACTATACTTTCTCTATACTATAGTATAGTGAGAAAGTAAAAGGTACGAACTTTTGAACGAATGTACTTTTTCGAATATGAACTTATCCTAAACCTTCCCGAAGAAATGCTGCGTCTAATGACTCAAACCCCGGCTTTATACGTTCAGCCGTTCTCAGTTGACGCCGTTCCAAACAGACAGACACGATTTTATTATATGTCGACTATAGATTTTCCCTATTTGTTAGTGGATGTATGTGTGCCGTCTTGGGGTATAAATTTATCTTTCAAAAATTACAAAATGTCAGACGAATAACGACGATGGTAAAATTACAATGTTTATATCTGAAATTTAATCCCCGGTACTATAGCGTGTTACGTGCAACACATAATTTCAATAGAATGTTCACTAATATAAATTCGTCATGTTAAAAAAAAAATATCCAGTCATCTACAGAACACTTTGTAATATTAAAAATCGGAGACAAAATATAACTATAAACTATGTCGTGTACAAAACCAATTTCAGGCAGAAAGGTTTAGAGTAGCTTCTAGATGTAATTGCATCACGTAGAATCTAAATGTTAGGTTGGCAATAGTGTTACATCCAGAGTAAGCAATGAATACCAACAGCCTGTAAAAAGCTTAACGATATAAGCGTAGTACTTTCAAGTAATATCCTGAAGGCTAGGTAAAATTTTACTTTTAACAGTTGGTAATT
>JAGFPH010000602.1:460782-471480 GCA_018207615.1 Philaenus spumarius | reverse complement strand
CTGAGGAAGCGTGTAAGCAGGTAATTTATTACAAATTAAAAATAATATTCGTTTAACTTCGAAAACGTTCGTACGTTTTATAACATATTCGAAGATTAATTCTTATATTCGGTTATTAATTTCTCCATTATAATATTAATACTGTCTAAATATTTGATCTATCAATATGAAGTTAGAAAGCCATTAAAAGATAATATTTTTATCTATATTTAGATATGTAATAATGAATATAAATAAAAAATTTTAACAAATAGGCCTACTTACAGTTTTATAATCCTTATACATTAGATTGTACACAGTTATCAAGTTAAAAATCCCCGTCAGCATAGGTAGGCCTAGATAAAGTCTGTTGTTGTTAAATGCTATTTTTTTAAACTTTATATTTCTAATGTGTATCTAATAAATCTGCCTGTGTTTTTCACGGGGGCTTACTAGTAATAGCAATATTTATCAATACAAAATTTGGTCTGGTTTTAATTTGTATAGGGCTGGGAGTGTACACCAGAGTTTTTGTTATTTTTAAGCTTTAAAATTTATCAAAAATCAAATTTTCGTATTT
Source organism: Philaenus spumarius (assembly GCA_018207615.1). NCBI lineage: Eukaryota > Metazoa > Arthropoda > Insecta > Hemiptera > Aphrophoridae > Philaenus > Philaenus spumarius. The sequence goes on along the minus strand of JAGFPH010000602.1, from coordinate 470,921 downwards.
TTCGTAATTCTTGCTCTGCGTTGATTCTATGTCAGTCGGTCGGTCAGGACTAAGCTCTTTATAACCTACTAGGGGAAACCACTGCATGTTCCGCACGCCAATCCCCGACGGATCCTTCTATACACAAAATCATGTTATGTTTTCTTTATAATAAAGGTGTAGGATTAATAATAACCCCAAAGCTAAGATGGTAAATAATGTTAAATGTTCTAATCAAATTATTTCGCATATTTTATAACAGCAGTTATAAAAAAGGTTAAAAGAACCAGTAAGGCTCAGGTCTACACTTTAATAAAAAACCTAACCTAAAAGTTAGAAATACAAAGTTTGAAATTAGCTGTTAATGGAAATAATAGACCAAACAGCGGTAATATGTTATTTTATTCAATTGGTTGCTATGGTAATAAATGCAAATAAATGTGTTGATTTATCTGCCTAGGCCTAACCTAAGAATTTTTCCTGCTAAATTTACAAATATTGAAATAAAAAAATGTTTTTATCGAAATGAAATATAGCCTATGTTACTCAGGGATAGTGTAGCTTTTTATTAGTAATACTATTTTTACAATCGGTTCATTGGTTCTAGAGATTACCCCCTACGCCCTACATACAAACAAACAAACAATAAAACAAACTTTACCTCCTTATAATATTAATATAGATAACGTACTACATTTAAATGGAAGTATATAGTAACGGAAGTAAATTTATAGATTAGAACTATTCCATAAATTAAAACTTATTAGACACTAGGGGAGACCTATGCGTGCTCCGCACGCCAACCTCCGATGGAACCTTCTAAAAACATATGTATTTTTTTTATTTATAATAAAGGTGTAGAATTAATAATAACCTCAAAACTAAGATAGTAAATAACGTTAAATGTTCAAATCAAATTATGTCGTATATTTTATAACAGCAGTTATAATAAAGGTTAAAAGAACCAGTAAGTCTCAGGTCTACGCTTAATCAAAAACCTAACCAAACAGTTAGAAGTAAAAATAATTGTTTCATATTTTGAAAACAGCTGTTAATATTGGTTACTCACTATCAATTACCATATATTATCAATAAATAGGCCTACTATCACATACATTATTTCTAATGGCCATTTTTTTGTCGGTACGCCATAACTTCCTTAATACATCATCAAATTACATGAATGAGGCATCATTTGAAAGCTTTTCTTAACCGCTACACCGGAAAAATATACAAAATACAATTGTACGAAAAAATACAAAAAAAAATAAATAAAGAATCCGAAAGTAACAATGATGTAAAATCAAGTAAGTTGTAGGGATATTTTCCTGGCGTTGGCAACACTGATGGTAACAATACCCAGCTGGAGAGCTACCGTGACGCCACTACATTGCTATTTTTAATTAATTGTAAGAGTGGTTATAAACAGCATTGTGGATACACCTATTACTTTAATTAAGTGGGATTTAAGTAAGTTAGAATGCGAATGCTTCGCACGGGTCAGGTAGTTAAATTATAATATGTCTTAATTATTTTTAATTAGTATGTAACATAATTGTTCTTATTTTTCTTTTTAAATTAGATAACGCAAGTTTTTATTGGTTTGTGTGTGTTGAAACATGTGTTGGTTCAGTTATATTAATATTATGCCTAACTTAAAATATTATGTTGCACTAAGCTGGACATCCGAATGTACTATTTTATCTGTTATTTTATTCAATTGGTTGCTATGGTAATGTATGCAAATACATTCAAGAAGTTGGTTCATCAGTCCAGGCCTAACCTAAAATTATTTTTAATTTATTTTACCCGCCTTAACGGCAACATACACATATAATTTATATTTTTGTGCAAATCTTTGAATAATATACGTTTTATTTAGCAATAATTGTCGTTTTTTACTTTTTCATAACGTTGCTTATTTATTGGTATTACAGCTGTTCAACGCTATGGGTTTAACATCCAACTTGATCCTGTGAATTTGTTAAGACTAAATGTAATGGCGCTAACATTTTTGAGCTAACATATTGAGTATATTTTGTGTTGCTTTTATGTCCAGGAGCAGTTTTTATGTGTTTCTTTTTTGATGCTGCAATTTTTCAAAAGTATATAAAAACACGCTTGTATTCAAATAAAAGTTTGTGTAAAAATTTCAAAGCAATCGGTGAAGAACTTTCGGAGATTATCGATTTTGAACAAACGCACATTTACATTTTTTTATTTATATAGATGAATTAAAATATTTTTAAAAAGAAACATGTTCTGGGTCGCAAGTAAATTCTGAACTTTCCCCATTACTCCTTCAGTAATAAATATCCCAAAACTCTCATCTCAACGTTATGAATCTCTGCAAAACACACTCAAAACTTTCCTTTCTAATATTATACTAGTAAGATGACTCGCTGGTTAGTTTGATACAGATGAGAAAATATATAACGAAATGTTATCTTTAATGTGATCTAGAACTAATTTAGGATATATGACTTGTTTTAAGGTTAGAAGAATTTGGCAATGTATATATTTTACGGTTTTGTTTCTTTTCTTGGTCCTTTAAAAGAAACCACTCATTAATCCATCAACAAACAAACGGTACCAGAAACTGGCACATACTTTCTCACAAACATATTTAAGTTATTAACACGTTCACTGCTAAGGACGCACATGTGAGCTTAACACTGAACACTATGAGAAGCGGTCGACGCACAGTGCATTGAACGCCAACCCCCTATTGGGAGAATTTTCAATACACAGAGCATTGCGTACTTCGCACGCCAATTGTATGCCTATGTGCTATGGAAGCACATGTGTGTCCGCTTTAAAATATTAGTGATCATTACATAGATAGGTTCAAAAATAAAAAATAAAAGTAATTTCTGCTCATTTAGGCTGTAAATATAAAAATAAAAGGTCAGCTCCTAGCATAGGAAGTACGAAATTTGCGTAGCAGTGAACGTGTTAAACAGATTTACTGTGACTTCATAATTGTAATAAAGTAGGAGGGGGATACGATAAAGTAGGAGAGTAACTAATAAATGTTATTATTATTAGCTAAACGAGAATTTTGAGAAAGATGCGGTTTTTTGCATATGGCAGGGTACATTAAGGGCTACAAATAAACAAAATTTTATCAAAATCATTAGAGCCCTTTTTTATAAAAAAATATGACTGATTTTTTGGGGGTTATTTGGCCAAAAAGAGGGTTTGTTTTTCGTGTATCTATACAAGTCTAATTAACATGTTTGGTGCAATGTTTTTCGAAATCATTCGAATAGTTTTACCTCTAGCTTTGTATACATACAGACAGACAGACAGACAAACATACAGACATTCAGACAGACATTTTGTAAAAATCACTTTTTTGGACTCAGGGGGTACCAATACGGATATTTCCACAAAAATCTCAACATCGATTTTTTTGCGATCACTATATTTTCTCTACTGTATACTATAGTATAGCGAGAAAGTAACTAGGCTTAATCTAACTGGATTAATATGCCGTTAAGGACGTTCAACATGGTAAATGTACAGAGTCTGAAATTAAACATGTTTCTCAAAGTCTTGAAATAAATTTTGGAAAACAAAAGATCGTCAATTTTAATCATACCATTCACAAACAACAAGAGTTATCTAGGCTTATCTAACTATACTGTGAGGGTTTTTAACACGATAAATGTGTTCAATTATTAGGATTATCATTATAGTGTAATACCATTGTAGGACTACCCTAAAATTATGTTAAGGTTTTTATCCAAATCAGCTGTTTTGTTTTTAATATGTAACAACAGATGTTTGAATTGAATTACAATCAACTCCTATAAAAGCGAGTGTACGTCCGAACGTACACTACTGTATAACTATACTAGGTGTATGCAATGCAGTTGTCTGCTTGCAATATTAAGCGGAGCAAGTATTTTTTTAATCAATACTTTGGAGAAATATAACCACGAATCGATTTTGCCCTTAAATAATATTCATTTGATATCATTTGATTTTTTATTCAAGGTAAACAAACCACTGACTTAAACAAAACAACAATTGCACAGAAAACTATTGTATTTACAAACAGCTGATAGTAACAGTCTGAAGTTAGATGTGATCCTTTAACAGCTGTATAATCAACATACAGTAAATAAACCAAATAAAATATTTCTCCTATTAAAATAACATTATAACTTTAAAGGGCCGTAGGGCAAAACCCTGACGTCCGATTTGGACCATTTCAGATTTATACCTTCCCATAGGTGGTTACTATGAACGTACCAAATTTCGTGCGGATCACTTCAGCCGTTCAGGAGGAGTACGTGGAATAAAAAGCCAGAGTGTAGTATAGGAGCTTCGCTCACTCCGTTCGCTCCGCTCAATAATATAACAGCTGATTTCAATCATCATCTGTAATTACAAGCATAGATTACTTTGAGGTTATGTTTACAACTTCAATCAATAATACAATGTCTTATGAGGTAGGCTTTTTTTAAATAAGAGTTAAATAACTAATGTAGCTATAATATATGTTATTATATTTGCTTTGAGGTTGTAAACTGCATATAAATACAACCTTTTATCATCAATATATTTTCGTTTTATTCGAATTTCCTATTCGTTTAGCTTTGGAAACATTCGTACATCTTCGTATAACATATAAACATATTAGATTATTAATTTCTTCACTATAATATTAATACCTTCTAAATCATTAGTTTTGATCTACCAATATGAAATAAAAAGCAATTAAAAGATATTTTGTATCTTTCTTTAAATATATAATAACGTAGACTATGTAAATAAAAATGTTTAACAAATAGGCCTACAGTTTTATAATTTTTATTATTGTACACATATACCGAGTTAAAAAAAACTTCCTTCAGCATAGTTAGGTAGGCCTAGATAAGTACCGGTATTCCTTAATGTTGTTTGTAAATAGTTTGTTTTTTTAAATTATTAATCAGCCTGTGATTATTACTAGTACAGTAATAATGTTTATTGATTATTGTTTGTGTTTGATTTTATTTTGTTAATCTGACCTAAAAATTCTGTTTGTTGTGAAGAATAATAAACTACTTCTAAATTTTCTAAGACAGTTGCTACGTTTTAATGAATGCAAACAAGCATGTATATATAGCTAACCTTTTGATCCAAACAACAGATTTATCTGTAATAGGGCTAGGAGTGAATCACGGAATTTTCACTATGTTTATGCTTTAAAATAAACATTTTTACAAAATTCTTAATGTTCGTCCATAATGCCATACAAATACACTTTTAAATTTTCGTATTTGTATCTTAAGTAGCTTTTGCTCTTCGTTGTTGATATGTCGATCAGTCTACTATTCAGTTATTATATACATATAATATATATAATTTTATATTTTTCAGCGTTTCTAATTGGATGACAAAATTACACGAATGCCAACTATTCAGAAATACACAATTTAAACCTTAAAATTAGAAGTCAGGGTATTTCCGTACCCTCCTCTTAGTAAATTTGCTAATAACGAACTTGTGGTAAAATCAAAGGCAAGAACTGGGTTAAGTGCTCTTGAGGCAGGAAGTGCTCTTCTATTAAAAGTACTATTGAAGCCTAACCGAGATAAACAGCGTTCGTTCCTGAGGCCTTTGTTCCTAGTCTTGCAATATTTACATTCATGGATTCCCGTACAGTACTGAAATATACAAAGAAACTAAAGTAAATATATATAGAAAGTAGCTAACGGAAACCAAAGCATGTATAACAAGCATGCATTAGTTAAGGGTATAAACTACTTAAATATTCACATACCCAATCAATCTTTACTTTACAATCTCTAAATATAACATTTTAAGTCAATCGTAAGAAGGCATAATATACGTTATTTTTACCACTTTATAAATTCTATGACCTTTGTTCCTTTTGAAGGAAACGTGTATGTTAGTTTAGTAATTATAACATGTCCTATCATCGATGATTATAAAATAAACGGTACCAGAAACTGGCACATACTTTCTCACAAACATATTTAAATTATTAAACAGATTCACTGTGACTTCATAATTGTATTAAAATAGGAGAGGGGACACATTAAAGTAGGAGAGTAACTAATAAATATTTTAATATTATTAACTAGAGAGAAAACTATTCGATCGATTTCAAACAAAGTCGCACCAAACTTGTCAATTATTAGGCCTGTATGGATGCACGAAAAAAGGTTTTGAAAAATTTGGAAAAAACAACCCCCTTTTTGGCCAAAAAAAACCCCAAAAATCAGTTGTTATTAATATTATTAGCTAAACGAGAATGTTTAGAAAGATGCGGGTTTTGCATATGGTAGGGTACATTAAGGGCTAAAAATAAGTCAAATTTTATCAAAATCGTTATAGCCGTTTTTTATAAAACATTAATAACTGATTTTTTGGGGTTTTTTGGCCAGAAAGGGGGTTGTTTTTCGAAAATGTTCAAAACCTTTTTTCGTGCATCTATACAGGCCTAATTGACTTGTTTGGTGCAAATTTATTTGAAATCGATCGAATAGTTTTCTTTCTAGCTTTGTAGACAGAAAGACAGACAGACATACAGACAGACATTTTGTTTAAAAAACACTTTTTTGGACTCAGGGGGTCCCAAAACGGATATTTCCACAAAAATCTAAACATCTATTTTTTTGCGATAACTATATAGTACAGTGAGAAAGTAAAATATACTCACCATGTAAGGTAAACAAAAATTTAACCGGTAATTGATTATCATGGAAATACAAATTATTTTTGAAAACAAAATTTAAATTAATTATAAATATTATTCGTTTAAAAAAAAATATTATTTTAACCATTTTGAATACGGGAAGTTCTATAATCACTTTGCGCTTAATCGAGCTTTTAGGTAGTCGTGGTAACAAAATTACAAAATAAAAGTAATGTTAAATTCAAATTACTCAACCTCCAGCCCCAGCTGACGCGCTCCTTCGTTCCGCTTCACTCGAGTTTCCACCTCTATCTTGCTACCTCAGACTAAGGACTGCTTCGCTTCGCTCGCAGCTTTATAAAACCAACGTGTGTACCAAATTTGAACCAAATCGGACGGAAAATGCGGCCGTTAGAGTGCGAACACATAAATACGTAAATATATATATATATATATATATATATACATTTTAATTACATCCCAAAACGTGTTCTGGGGACTATGAGTGGAGTTCATTGATCACTAGCTCTTAAGACTGACCATAAGAGTCACTGCAATAGCTCATCTTACCTATGGAATTCGCTAAAAATGTGTTTTTTTAAAGGTTTTAATAAATATTAAAAAAATGATTTATGCATATACAAATTTTTGAAACATGAAACATACTTCTAAACCAACTCTTATTTTCTAGAATGCACGTTAAATATTTCAGCGGATAATGCAATAAACTAGTAGTTCTGTGAACAGTAGACCTCGCTCGTTGAAATAACAAATGTGGTTTTGAGCTTAGGTTAAAAATATTGTTCCAGTTAGGAAGTAAGCAGAAGGTTTAGCCAGTGAAACATTATTATGCAATTCCCGCGATTCCGGGGTTTCTAGTTTTCGTTTTTTTTTTCTTTTCTTGAGCTTTAACTGCTAAAGATTTTCTTTTAGGGGGCATTGTGTTTTATGTAGGTTAGTAATACGTAAGGTAGCTAAAAATATCGCGTTATTGAGGGAAAACATAGAATTAAATATTTACATACTTAAATAACTCAAACTAAGCAATGTATTTACGGTTCCATATCATATTCCAATATTAGAAATAACGAAAACAAACTATGTTAAAGCGTCGTGATAGTGATCTCAACCCATGTACCGATACACTTCCTACGCTGTCCAACGGTCTTTTTTTGTATGTCCTTTATCGCCGCGAGGTTTCATTTGCTTCATCTCATTTTGTAATTCAAGTAAAGCTGAGTAAAATACTTTTATAAAATAATAATTTACAAGTATACAGTTCAATTCTTTGATTTATTCTCTACTCTTTCTTATAATAATTTTCGGCAAAGGATACATTCCTAAATTACTATTCAAAACAGGTCTAGTTTTCTTAGCAGTCTTGTAGTAGGAACATAAAAACTGGTGTTTTTAAAATAATAAATTTGAAATTGATAAATATTTATATACAGTCCTATTTAGAACTAAATTACGAAACTTTTTTACATTCATGAAAAAAATTACAAAAAATGTTTACTACTTTTTTTGTAGGCCTAAAGTTGAACTTTTTCCTTTCGTTACTGAACATGCTTGTTTCTTGAGCTAATAACTTTGATAATTTTACTTCAATAATTTTTTTTTTTTTACTGGCATATATGAATTCTTTGAACTTTTATCTACAAAAAAGCCATGGAACACTTTTGAATTGGTTTAGAATAAACGTATAATAACATGGTTAAAATACACAAACTTGGACGATTTTTAACAAATTTGAAGTTGGCGGCCGTTTGGTGAGCTTAGGCCTACCGTTAGAGATACTGGAAAAAATCAAGAATACAATTTTGTTTAAAATCTAATTTGCTATTAGCAAAATGTTATTACTTTTTAAATTAGACTTACGGTTAAGCCACAAACTGGCTCCTGAAAAAATCTTACATTGAGAGAAACGGTGCAGCCGTCATTTTTATTTTATTTAAGGGGTTAAAAATGAAAAATGGAAAAAACGTATTTATACATCGCTTGGCCTAGAAATAAGGAACATTCGTGCAAAAAATCATCACAATCGGTCAAGGCGTTTGGCCGTAATAGTGAGACAGACAGACAGACGAAATGCTGAACGGTAGAGCTAAAACGGAGACCTCGCTCCGCTCGGTCAATAAATAAAGCACTTCTGTTCAACAATTGACGTGCTACGTTCCAAATCAATAAGATAAATTAAACCGACTCAATGAACTACATGAACTGTTAAAGGTTCCCTATATTATTACAGTAAATAGAAACGCTATACAGCTATTTAGCTCACTTCCGATCTAAAGCTATTATAGCAGCTTTATCACTCTACAACATCCACGTTTAATATTTCCAATTTTGCTTACACTCCGTAAAGCATGTAATTGCTTTTTTAAATTGGATACCTCCATGAGTTGAATAGCTTTACTGAATCTATTCTTACGTTTACAATTCAGAATTTCTCGGAAATATTTAAATTGAAAAGTATAACTGTATCACGCGAAATCTTTCAAGTAGACGGGAGTTGCAATAAATATTGGAAATGTTACAGACAGACGGATAAGTCTCGGGAGTTACTCTTTTTACGTTCGTTCTTAACAATTCTTCCCCGATTGAAGCCTTTACGCACTTTCAGTTATATTGGTCAGGATTGTAATCATATTATAATGGTATTATATTATAAACTAGTAAGCCCCGTGAAAAATCTCAGGCAGGTTATTTAGATACACATCATAAATACATAATTTAATTCAACACTCTTTTCTAGGCCTACCTAACGATGCTGACTCGATGGATTTTTAACTCCGTAAATGTGTACAATTAGAAGAATTATAAAACTGTAGGCCTACTTGTTAAACATTTTTATACGTCATTATTTTAAGGGGGCACTCCACCTTAATATTGATAAAAATGACAAAAAATTTAAAAAAAATTGTTCAACTAGTTTTGTTCCCTGTGATTTTCTGAACAATTTGATATATAACAAGTATAGATAATATGCCTATAATTAGTTTATTCTATCTAAAAACGAAACGCGTACATGTATATTCTCCAAATAACTGAGTCTTTTTCTAGGCCGTTTTCCGAAAGTTTTGTTTCTCACGTTTTCATTTACTGTGGCAGACATAACTCAAGTTGTATTTGAGATAGCCTCATAATTTTTTTATTTTTTTTATTTTGAAGAGGACATTTCATTGTAAAACCTGTAGTATGGATATATATTATTTCCTATAATAAATATTTTAAGAAATGATTAAAAAAAGATTTTACTAAAATTGTTTATAAAAAAATGTAATAACATATTTTGTACAGAAATATTTTATATAATTTAATATCCATACTACAGGTTGTAGAATGGAATGCCCTCTTCAAAATAAAAATAAAAATATGAGGCTATCTCAAATACAATTTGAGTTATGTCTACCACAGTGAAGCCTAGTTAAATCCGTAAAAATTACCCCCCTGGGGGAGGGGCCAAAAATTATGGAAAAGTCACTATAACCAACACTCATATATA
>JAGFPH010000602.1:411463-437165 GCA_018207615.1 Philaenus spumarius | reverse complement strand
TATGGCCCTAGAGGAAGCTACATACCAAATTTCATTCCAATCTGTTCGGTAATTTTGGAGAAATCGTAATTTAGTAATTTTTACCCTTAAACCCCCCTAAAATTTTCAATTTTTTAAAACCTTTTTTTAGTGAACACTTATGGCCCTAGAGGAAGCTACATACCATACCAAATTCCATTCCAATCCGTTCGGTAGTTTTTGAGAAATCGTGATGAGTGAGTCAGTGGGTTTTGGCTTTTATATATATAGATGGTTACACAAACTGATCTATACTAATATTATAAAGAGGTAAAATTTGTTTGTTTGTTTGTTTGTAGGGGGTAATCTCTGGAACTACTGAACCGATTGAAAAAATATTTTTACGAATATAAAGCTACACTATCCCTGAGTAACATAGGCTGTAATTCTTTTTGATAAAAACATGTTTCATTTCAATACTTGTAAATTTAGTCGGAAAAAATCTTAGGTTAGGCCTAGAGTGGTGAACCAACACACGTATTTAAATTTACTACCATAACAACCAAATGAATAAAATAACAGATAAAGCAGCTGTTTGCTCCAAAATTTCCATTAACAGCTGATTTCAATCTTTGAAGCAATTATGTTTGTATTTCTAATTTTTATCGTTTTAAAGTGTAAACCTGAGCCTTGCTGGTTCTTTTAACCTTTATTATAACTGCTGTTATAAAATATACGAAATAATTTGATTTGAACATTTGACATTAATTCCTTCCGTCCATTCTGTCTGGTAGCTGATAGCAGCTGCTAGTATATCAATAAGCTGTTGCATAATAATTCTTATAACCTTGAAGTTGTTATCTGTTTATAAAATATATAACCAGTACTGTTTCAGAACTACTTACATTACAACCCTATAAATACTACCCTCTTTTAATTAAACAGCCAAGTCAACTCGCACTGCTGTGCAATTTATCAATGTCAGCCTTCAACTGATGTGGAGCTGCAAAGTTCTACGTTCATTGTTGGGCACATTTACCTATTTATTTTAAAATGATGGTTGATTCTGTTATAAATGTATGGCGGAAACTTTTCAGTACAAAGTCGTCGATTTATATTTTTTTAATAATAACGTTTCTAGTTAGCGGTCTTCCATAGGAAAAATGAGCTTTGCAGGGACAGTTATGGTGAGACTTAAGGTTGGTAGTGGTAAATGTGCACCGATCATGGTCCCCAGCCCAGGACACGTTTTGTGGAGTCATTAAGCACTATAAATATATATACATTTTTATGTGCTCGCACTCTAACGGCCGCATTTTACTTTCGATTGGTTCAAAGTCGCTCGGACAGGTTCGTTACCCGAAGAACCTACATCCAGGAACAAGTTTTTTTTACTGAAAGTTAAAATTAAACCATATTTGTATTTTATACTGTGCTGCTAAGTGGTGAAATTGTGATAACAATCCCAAAACAACACAAATTAATTATTATACTTCCAATAAAGCTAGAGAGCTGGAAATGGGTACATTCATTTCTTACAAGATATATATAAAAAGTAAATTATATTCGTATTTTTCAGTGTGCTGATAATGGGTGAAAATGTAACAACAACCCCTAAAACAATGCGAATCAATTATTATACGTCCCATAAAGCTAGAGAGCTGGTAATTGGTACATTTACTTCTTACAAGACATTTAAACAATGTAAACCATATTTCCTTTTATTCACGTGTTGCTTAGGGGTGAAAATGAGATAACAACCTCTAAAACAATACAAATTAATTATTATACTACCCATAAAGCTAGAGAGCTGGAAATCAGTTCATTTATTTCTTAAAGATAATATATAAAAAGTAAACAATATTTGTATTTTGTAGTGTGCAGCTGAGGGGTAACAACCCTAAAACAATAGAAATTAATTATTATACTACCATTAAAGCTAGAGAGCTGGTAATTTGTACATTTATTTCAAACCATATTTCCATTTTGTAGTGCTCCATCAGCTTCGATTATATTACAATGATTTGGAGGTTTTTGATTATTTTTTCACAAAAATCGTCAATACCTCGAAAATGGTGCGTTCTAGATAATTTTTGTTGACTCTCGACCCCTCTTTAGGGAACACCATCTTTGCCAGTTATGGGCTTACAACGGTAAAGTGTATTTGCCCCTGGGGGCTCTACCCCCCCCCCCCAGTCATATTTTGATTGAAGCTCGATCCTTCCTTAGGAAACACCATCTTTGCAAGTTATGGGCCATACAATGGTAAAGTGTATATGCCCCTAGGGCTCTCCCCCCCAATTCGAATTTTGACTTCTACAAATTAGGTAAAACTAGCTGACCCGTGCGAAGCATTCGCATTCTAACTTACTTAAATCCCACTTAATTAAAGTACACACCGTATATTTAGTATCATATAGTGCGTATTTAGTGCGTCATGTAGCAATTTAGTGGCGTAACGGCAGCTCTCCAGCTGGGTATTGTTATCATCAGTGTTGCCAACGCCAAGAAAATTGCATTTTTTCGTATAATTGTATTTTGTATATTTTTCCGGTGTAGCGGTTAAGGAAAGCTTTAATATGAAGCTTTAGTAATTTGATGATGTATTAAGGAAGTTATGGCGTACCGACAAAAAAATGGCCTTTAGAAATAATATATGTGATAAGTGAGAGATGGGTCAAAATATATGTTTTTAATGCAAAAGAACACGTTATCCCGTCAGCTTAAATATATTGCAATGATTAGGAGTTTTGTCATTTTTTTTCACAAAAATCGATAATTTTTTTTTTTTTGTGTTTAACGTCCTACTGTTTTGCACTTAAGGCTAATGAAGACGGGATAAATAATAAATAAATAATAAATAAAATAAATAAATAATAATAAAAATCGATAATATTTATCTCAAAAACTGTGCATCCTAGAACATTTTTTGACAATTCTCGATCCCTCTTTAGGAAGCGCCATATCTGCCAGCTCTCAGTCCTTTATTTTTATTTTTTATTTCCTGGTGACGTACGTTTCGCCTTTTCTATTCAGGCATTATCAAACCTACACTTCACTAGTACTTTACATTTGTTGATGCGCGTCAAGTTTTTAAAATGAAACAATCACACGAAAACATTCAATTACGTGAGCCGAAACGGTAATGTGTTTATGCCCCTGGGTGCACTCCCCCCACAAGTCGAATTTTGATTTCTACAAATTGGGTAAAGTAAGTGAGAGACGGGTCAAAATATATATGTTTTTTAATGCAAAACAAAACACGTTATGTTCCGTCGGCTTCGATTATATTGCAATGATATGAAGTTTTTTCACAAAAATCGTCAATATCTCGAAAACAGTGGGTTCTAGAGCATTTTTTGTAAATTCTCGACCCCTCATTAGGACGCACCAACTTTGCAAGTTATGGGCTATACAACGGTAAAGTGCATATGCCCCTGGGGGGCTCTATCCCCCCCCCAGTCATATTGTATTATATGATTATTATACCGATTGTATTATGCTTCTGCTTACACCATGAATTATTCCCGTGCGAAGAACTGGTACAACAGCTAGTTTCATTACAAGTCCTACTTCATATTAAATATGATAAATAAGTGCTATACCACCTGCCCTGATCATAATAATATTATTTGAACCACAAGGCATTTCAAAATAAATTTTTAATGCAATCAATAAATTGTATTCGTCAATTCAATCTAAATATTATATTTTATTTTTATATACTCAAATCAAGTAATATAGAAGCATTGCCGGGTCATCTAGTTTTAAATAACCTCGTCACGTTTGGAAATTATACTTTGTTGCCAAGAAGCTGTTGCCCTCTATAGACATTGACTAACAACTTGGAAGCAATATTTTTCAAACTTTGTTGAAGTGTGTGTCGTTTCATCGCAAAGACATTATCGCTAATGTAGGGCAGTTATGTCGTGTTGTAGTTCCAAACCTGTAACTTCAAATTTAGCGCAAAGTGTAGACGGCTCCCTAAGTCTAATGGATATTTCATGTAAGCAGTGGGAAGGTGGTTGATTTAACGGATGGCAGGGTTCTGCGACCCACAGGCAGTGATGACCATACACATAATGTACGTAGACTACCTATATAAACATTTTTACATACGAATATTATAAAAGGAAGTTTATATGTTTGCTTGTAAGTCATTTTGTTTAAAGCTAGTAAAACAAGAGATCAATACTGTTTAAAATTAATATGAGATTTCCTATTGTATCATTTATACGTTCTGCGTTAAGATTCGGCATTACACTTTCATTTCATACTGTACTAGAGGGCTCGATGCTCTCGCTTCGCTCGCCAACTTCTGGGACGAATCAAATGCAAACAGATTATTGTATACTGTGATATTTTCACGGCAGTGACGATTAATTAGAGAGATTTTTTTCTATTTTTACATAGAAGAGAGACAATCAACTCATATAAAATCGAGTGTACGTACGTACGTGAGTAACATATAATATAACAGCTGATTTCTGCCATCATCTGTAATACTTAACAAACCCCGGCGTAGATTGTACTTACTTTGGCGTTATGTTTACAACTTCAATCATTATAATTTCTTGTGAAGTTTTATTTTTTAAATATGAGTTATAGAACTAATGTATGCTACAATACGTTATAAGATTTGCTTTGAGGTTATAAACTGTATATAAATACAACCTTTTATTGCTTTTACAATCAATACATTTCTTTAAACAAATTTAAAGAAGAGATAATTATTCGTTAAACATCCGAAACATGCGTACATCTTCGTATAACATATTCGATTATTAATTTCTTCACTATAATATATTAATATCTTCTAAGTCATTTGAACTATCAATATGAAATGAAAAGCAATTAAAAGATACCATTTTCATCTTTCTTTAAATATATAATAACATATATTATAAATAGTTAGTTTTAACAAATAGGCCTACAGTTTTATAAACCTTATAATTGTACACATTTACCGAGTTAAAAATTCTCTTCAGCATAAGTAGGTAGGCCTAAAAAAAATCTGTTGTTTTTAAATAGTATTCTTTTAAATGATTTCTGATGCGTATCTAATTATTAATCTGCCTGTGATTTTTAACGCGGGCTTACTAGTTTTCAAGTTTAAAAAATGACCAAAATGTGATACGGCAGTATTTCGAACTGGCCAAATAGGCCTAGTAAAAAATATAAAGTGGCATAATTTTAATAGTGATATGTGGTTGAATTATAAAGTAAGACTTTTTCGTTTTTTGTTATTGACCTAAAAAATCTGTTGGTTTTGAAGAATTTGTTTAGTTCTAGATTTGAAAATTAGGTTTCTATGGTAATAAATCTAAATGCTTTCAAGAAACTTTTATTGGTTCAGTATAGGCCTAACCTCAAATTGTGCTAAGCTTAGTTCAATTTAAGCTTAAATATGTATTTAAATAGATGTGCCTTTAATTAAATTTAAGTGCTCAAATATGTAAATAGATGTGCCTTTAATTAAATTTAAATACTCAAATATTTAATTAAATAGATGTGTCTTTAGCTGAATTTAAGTGCTCAAATATGTTTTTAAATAGATGTGCCTTTAATTAAATTTAAGTGCTCAAATATGTAAATAGATGTGCCTTTAATAAAATTTAAATACTCAAATATTTAATTGAATAGATGTGTCTTTAGCTCAATTTAAGTGCTTAAATATGTTTTTTAAATAGATGTGCCTTTATTGATTGACTTTAAGTGATCAAATATGTATTGAAATATTTGTTTCTTTGATTTTATTTAAGTGCATACGTATGTTTTTTTTAAATAGATGAGACTTTAATTCAATTTAAGTGCTCAGGTAGGTATTGAAATATATGTGCCTTTGATTTGATTTGATTTAAGTGCTCACGTATGTTTTTTTAAATAGATGAGACTTTAATTCCATTTAAGAGCTCAAATATGTATTGAAATATTTGTGCCTTCGTTTTTATTTAATATTTAAAACATATTTAAAATATGTTTTATTAAATAGATGAGCCTTAAATTCAGTTTAATTGCTCAAATATGTATTGAAACATAATATGTGTCTTCAATTTAATTTAAGTGCTTACGTATGTTTTTAAATAGACGTGCCTTTAATTCAATTTAAATGCTCAAATATCTATTTAAACATATGTGTCTTTGATTTCATTTAATTGTTTAAATATGTTTTTAAATATGTATGTGCCTTTAATTGGATTTAAGTGCTCAAATATGTATTGAAATATAGTATGTGCTTTCGATTTTATTTAAGTGCTTACGTATATTTTTAAATAGATGAGCCTTTAATTCAATTTAAATGCTCAAATATGTATTTAAATTGATGTGCCTTCAATTTCTTTTAGTTTCTTACGTATGCCTTTAAATAGGCGTGTCTTTAGTTTCATTTGAGTGCTTACTTCTACTTCTGCCTTTTTCCTCTTCAATACACAAATACAGAAAGTGTTTTTGTCTATTGAATACACTATGAAAGATCCATAAAACAGATTTCTCCGACGGCAATTTACCACTTCACTGGGTCTGCATTCAATTTTGTTATTTCGTAGTAGACGTATTCCATTTCGTTTTTAAAGAGTAATTACAAAAACTTTGAAGATTAATGGTATAAAGGCATTTAAAAACGTATATTCGATGTTATATCTCTGGAATGATAGATAGTAGACGCCTACTTGAATGTCAGACAGTTGTTGATTGTAATCGTCTTCGGTAGAGGGTTTGCGGTAAGTTTCTGAATAAAACAAAATATTATGAATCTTATGATTAAAGATGTAAAGATGTAACTTTCTATCTTTTTCTCATCGTATTTTTTGATTTAAATAAACAGTACTAGTTCGATGTATCATAAACATGCAAATATTAAAGAGTTGTAATATTTCATTGTTAAATACAAGTACATTTTAATCCGTATTTAACTAGAACTACAATGGTTGCTGATTGATTATATTGGTAATTAAAAAAATAAAATAATTTCTCTGGAAATCACAAAATATTATATGCGTAGATAAGATTTCAATTTGCAGTTTACATTTCCAACAACTCCTATAAAAGCAATTGTGTACGTCCGTACGAACGTACGTGAGTAACATAGAATACAAAAGCTGATTTCACCCACCATCTGGAATACTTAAACAAACCCAGTTTTATACATTATAGTACGTGGAGTAAAATTTAATATAACAGCTGATTTCACCCATCATCTGTAAACCCAGTGTATATTATAGTTTGAGGTTATGCTTACAACTTAAATCGTTATAATTTCTTGGGAAGTTGTTTTTTTTTTAAATATGAGTTATAGAACTAATGTACGCTATAATTATACGTTATAATATTTGTTTTGAGTTTATAAACTGTACATACAGTAAATACAACCTTTTATCGTCAATATATTTGTTTATACAAATTTAAAGAAAAATACCCATTTGTTTAACTTCAGAAACATTCGTACATTTTTACATTCTCCACCCTATACGTAGTATATGGAGAAAGTATTGTTTTCGTAAAAATGTTCGAATTTGAATTTCCAGTTGAATTATCTGTTTTGGTGCTCCCAGAACCCCAAAAAGTTGTTTAGTGCAATTATCTGTGTTGGTGCTCCCTGAACCCAAAAATATTTTTATTGGAATTTTTTGTTTTGGTCCTCCCTGAACCCAAAAAAGTGTTTATAACGTGGTGTCTGTCTGTCAGTGTGTCAGTATGTATACACGACCAGAGAGGACACTATTGGTCCGATTTTCATGAAATTTGGTATGTAGTTACTAAACCCTAATATCTCCAGGCGTTTTTTTCATTTTTTGGAATTTCAAATTTTTAAGGGTAATTTACCCCTAAAAACCCATAAAAAACGACAAAAATGCAAATTTCTCAAAAACGGCTCTAACGATTTTGATCAAATTTTCAGTATTTATAGTGCTTAAGATGCCAAACAAAATGACACCACCCGCTTTTATCAAAACTTCGGCGTTTTATAATTATGGGGAAATGTTAAAAAATAAACAAGTTTATGTTGTCAATCTAGCATCGCGGCGACGGCCGCATGAGGTAGCACAACTGTAGAGAGCACGGCCACTAATTCTAAGGTCGCGCGATCGAATCCCGCCTGGGACAATAATTTTTTTATACGATTGACGTAGGTAGAATATTATTTTTTTTTTGTTTTGTTCTAAAAAGTAGTAAATAAATGATTAAAAACAATATTATTTTGACTACAGTAAGTTGGGAGAAAGTTTGTGTCAGTTAACTGATACCGTTTATTGTATAATTCAATTATTAGTTTCTTCACTATAATATTAATAACTTCTAAATCATTTGATCTATCAATAAGAAATACAAATAAATTAAAAGATAGTGTTTGTATCTTCCTTTAAATATATAGTAATGTAAACTATGTAAATAAAAATGTTTAACAATATGCCTACAGTTTTATAATCCTTATTTAATTGTACACATTTACCGAGTTAAAAAGCCCCGTCAGCATAGTTAGGTAGGCCTAGATAAGTATTCCTTAATGTTTTTATTTAAATAGTTTGTTTTTTAAATGATTAATTTCGGATTTGTATCTATTTAGTCAGAGTGTGATTTTTTACGGGAACTTACTAGTTTAGTTTATAACTGTAAGTTGTAAGTATTATATTTTGCTTAATATGAAAAGATCACTGAAGAAAATTTTATTACAGAAAATTGTTTGAATTGATATATTCTGTATAAAAGAAATTCTGTCTGATGTGTGATTCATAATCCACGTACAACCTAAAGCTAGAGCCTTAATATTTTCAGGATACCTTCACAATACTACTTTCAGGAGTGCACTAAGAAAGGATTTAGCAAAATATTGCTTCTAAAGGTTGAAAATGGTCACAACACGGGGATTCACTTCCAGTCCTGTAACAGATAAAACAGGTGATTTAAATCAAAAGTTTAACGATAAAATTCAAGGTGTTAACAATCTGAAGCAACACGCGTTTTTTGAACGCATTTACATATCAAACCGCTTAGAAATTTTAGAATCAATTAATTATTTTTCACAACAAACAGTTTTTTTAGGTTAGGGTAACAAACTAAATGCAAACACACACAACAAAATAAACGAAATAAACGGTACCAGGAACTGGCACATACTTTCTCACAAATACATTTAAATTACTAAACAGATTCACTGTGACTTGTAGGGTGGAGTAGGAGAGTTTTTTTATTAAAGTTGGAGATTAACTAATAAATATTATTATTATTATCTAGAGAGAAAACTATTCGATTGATTTCGAAAAAATTTGCACCAAACACGTCAATTAGGTATTCATAGATGCACGTAAAATGGTTTTGAAATTTTTTTTAAAACAACCCGCTTTATTGCCAAAAAACCCCCAAAAAACAGTTATTATTATTATTATTAGCTAAACGAGAATTTTTAGAAAGATACGGGTTTCTGTATATGTAAAAGGGGGTTGTTTTTCAAAATTGTTCAAAACCCTTTTTCGTGCATCTATACAGGCGTACTGGACATGTCTGGTGCAAATTTGGTTGAAATCGATCGAATAGTTTTCTCTCTAGCTTTGTATACATACAGACATACAGACATACAGACATACAGACATACAGACATACAGACATACAGACAGACATTTTGTAAAAACCACTTTTTTGGACTCAGGGGGTCCCAAAACGGATATTTCCACAAAAATCTCAACATCGATTTTTTTTGCGATCACTATACTTTCTCTATACTATAGTATAGTGAGAAAGTAAAAGGTTTACTGTATTATAATTCAAACAAATGCTGCTACATATTAATCTACAAGTACAGCAGCTGATTTGTATCATGAGCTTAACAAAATGTTAGGTTATGCCTATACTGAACCAACACAAGTTTCTTGCAAGCATTTAGATTTATTACCATAGCAACTGAATTGGCAAATTTATAATCACGTAATTATTAGCGAATTTCCATAGAAAAAATTTACTATTGCAGTAGCCCTTATGGTAAGACCCAAGGTCGGGAGTAGCAAATGAGCACCGATCATCGTCCGCAGAACACGTTTTGGGGTATCATTAAAAATCATATGTATATATATATATGTGTGGGGGGGGGGGGGTGTGTGCCATGTCATATAAAATGTATATACATATATACAGTGTGTAAATTAAGTATCGAAACAAATATGTATTTCTCAAACTAAAATAGGTACAAATATTTTGTTTGTAGCATTGACTCTTAACAAACGCTCCTGATTATCTGACATAAAAAAAATGTCAAACCCCTGAGGGGGGTGGCGGATAGGGGGTAACTTAAATTTTTAAAAGGGAAGTATGGTAATGTGATACCTCATTTTAAAGGTCTATTTAAGACTAGGAAAATGACATAAAGAAAATAAAAATCGGACCACCCAAAATAAAATGGCGGCCCTAAACGTGTTGAAATAAATTGACATAAAGTTGCTAATATCTCGAAAAGGAAGAGTTTTTAGAAAAAACTTCAAGAGACAAAAAATGTTTATTTCAAAGTTCTTGACATACGAAATTGCTTCCAAATCGATTTCGTAAATTTTATTTTTTACAAAATTTTGTAAGATGGAGGAGTAAAAATGAAATTTATGAAATCGATTTGGAAGCAATTTCGTATGTCAAGCAATTTTAAATAAACATTTTTTGTCTCTTGAAATTTTTTCTAAAAACTCTTCCTTTTCGAGATGTTAGCAACTTTATGTCAATTTATTTCAACACGTTTAGGGCCGCCATTTTGTTTTGGGTGGTCCGATTTTTATTTTCTTTATGTCATTTTCCTCTTCTTAAATAGACCTTTAAAATGAGGTATCACATGACCATACTTCCCATTTAAAAATTTAAGTTACCCCCTACCCGCCACCCCCTCAGGGGGTTGAATTTTTTTATGTCAGAAAATCAGGAACGTTTGTTAAGAGTCAATGCCACAAACAAAATATTTGTACCTATTTTAATTTGAAAAATACATATTTGTTTCGATACTTAATTTACACACTGTATATATATATCTGTTCGCACTCTAGCGGCCGCATTTTAAGACCGATTTGGTTCAAATTTGGTACACATGTTGGTTGTCTACGTCGCTCGGACGAGTTCGTTAGCCAAAAAAATACAACAATCGTAAGCATGTTTTTTGACCGGAAGTAACTATTTTTTTAGATTTTTCCTACGAGAATGAATTTGTTTTTCAGATTTTTCTACAAATATAAATGCAAGATGTTATTCTACACATTTTGTTTTTTTACGCGACCTTATAGCTCGCTTGGTTCCCCCAAAATCGATCAAAACTTAAAATACCATAAAAGTACCCGGTTCAAAGCCATGTGGTGGATTCTACCGTGGGGTTGGCGTGCGAAGCACGCAATGCATTGTGTATTGAAGATAATCCCAATACGGGGGTTGGCATGCGAAGCACGCAATGTTTTGTGTATTGAAGATTCTCCCAAAATGCGGAATGGCGTGCGAAGCACTCAATGCATTGTGTATTGAAGATACTCCCAGTATGCGGAATGGCGTGCGAACCATTTTGCAGCTATTCAGCACCGTCGCGAACAGACCTATTTCCCAAATTGTTGGTTGAAACCCTAAAACATAGGCCTATAAACTTAATTTTGGAAATTTGCTCAACTCACGTCAGCGGTATAGCTGCGTGGGCGAATTATTCTTCGTAACCAACAGTTTTTAGGTTACGTGTTACCAACACAAACAACAGTTACTACATCTTAATTGAACACCTATCGCTATTACAATTATGCCAGTTTAAAATACTAATTTACAGTATCACATTTTGGTCATATTTTATTCCTTTAAAATCGCCCATTTTCTATATAAAAATAAAAAATCCCTGCGATAATCAATCGTCATTCCTGTGAAATTATTAGAGTACACAAATATATGTTTGTATTTGCTTCGCCGCGGGGTTGGTGAGCCAAGCGAGCAGGGGGCGGAGCCCTCTAGTAAACTATAAACAGTGTCTCTTCAAATTGTACGTTGAAAGTTTACTAATACAATTCTTAAACTAAAATTACCAAAAGAAACGAATGAAAGCTTTGGCAGTTGCTTGTACAAATCTTGATGTTATAGGCCAGCTAATTTAATCGCTCAGAGAGTGTCGGCAACTCAGGTCCATTGCACATTTCCTGGTACAACGTAATGTCCTCGAGCACTCAAGTACTTTTATACATATTACAATTACCACGTCTCTACGGAATACTTAAGTAATTGCTTAGAGTAAGGATATCAGGGTGTCCCTAGAGTGAATCCTTTTTCCCATTGTTCGGCACAAAACTCTTTTTTGTTTTCTCTGCACTCGTTTGTACAGAAGTAAGATAATGAGTAACTTACATTCCTAATTAATTAACTCCTGTAAAAGCGAGTGCACGAGCTTTCGTACTTATAATTAACAGCTGATTTCGTCCGTCATCTGTGGTACTTAAACAAACCCAGCATATATTATACTTTGAGGTTATGTTACAACTTCAATTATTATTATTATTTCTTGTATAATGTAACAGCTGATTTCACCCATCATCTGCGAAAACAAAACCTAGCTTAAATTATACCTTTGGGGTTATGTTTACGTTTTCAAGATTTTGCAAGCATGTTTTAAAAAAAATCTGTTGATATATCTCCTTATTGAAAGCAATAATGTATTATATACACTTTTGTTTCTGCAAACAATTAATAATTCCATAACACAGCTTAATTTCTAAAATTGTAGACTACCGGTACCTATTAAAAAATAAATTTTAATATAGTTATAAGCCTGCCCATGAAAAATTATAACTTTAGTTGGCATACAAATTGATAGTAGGCTATGCTCTCCTGGTCAGAGGTTATATTAAAAAGTTGTTTATTTATATATAACTTTTTCATTTTTAAGGGAGTTTTCATAAATTAAATTAAATTTTAAAAAAACATTAAAAACTAATTTCACCAAAATGAACAATACTAGATTTTTACTTGTAAATTTTTAAAAAATAGCTATTTTAACGTTCTTCTGTTATAAAGTTTTTACGATGCAATATATTAAAAGTATGGAACCTGTTATGGGAAGTAGGGCCTACCATTAGAATCGTATTTCTATAACAAGATACAAGGTTGTTACACCTGACAAATGGTGACGTAAAACGGACATCTTGTTATGTTAAGCTTTATCGCTGACTTGTGATATATCGGCTTTCTTAACGATGTATAAATCCAAGCAATAATATTGGTAGACTAGTTGGGGGTGGGGGGGGCTCATAAATGTCATAACAGCTCGGTTTTGTTTTAAACTAGAAACACCAAACACACGATGAACTAATAACACGATAACTACAAATAAACACAAAAATGAGACACCGAACACTACAAGAAGCGGCCAACGCACAGTGCATTGCACGCCAAACCCCGTATTGGGAGTACTTTTAATACACAATGCGTTACGTGCTTCGCACGCCAACCCGCATATTGGGAGAATTTTCAATACACAGAGCATTGCGTGCTTCGCACGCCAATTTTAAGCCTACGTGCTATGGACGCACATGTGCGTCCGCTTTAAAATATTAGTGATTATTACGTAGAAAGGTTCAAAAATAAAAAATAAAGCAATTTATACTCATTTAAACTATAAATATAAAAAATAAAAGGTCAGCTCCTAGCATAGGAAATACGAAATTTGCGTAGCAGTGAACATGTTAAGGAGTACCCTCCCCTCCTTCGGCAAAAGGAGTTCAGGGATATTTTTGACCTCACCAAGAAAACTTTTAGAATTTGGGAAGCCAATTTGGCTGTTCAGGTGAAATATTAACCCACACAGCATTGAGTCTGTACCTTTACACCGTCAGTGAATACACAAAGACCTATAACACTCCTAGAGGCCGCACCAAGTAGTGACCAGCAGGGCAGCAGCTCATGCTTGAAATCTTGTAAAAAATAAAATAAGTATTTACTAGGTGTCTTAAAAGTCCCACCCTTCCCCTTTAACTTAAGTGTTTGTTAAAACAAACAAATATCCTTTGGGTAACGATACTAACTTAGCCCAAAGTATCTTTTGAAGCAATCGGAAATTTTGAGTGTCCCCTCAAATTGGGGGATTTTGGGGGCAACTCAAAATTTTTAAATGGGAAGTATGGTCATATGATACCTCATTTTAAAGGTCTATTTAAGACTAGGAAAATGACATAAAGAAGATAAAAATCGGATCACCCAAAACAAAATGGCGGCCCTAAACGTGTTGAAATAAATCGACATAAAGTTGCTAATATCTCGAAAAGGAAGACTTTTTAGAGAAAATTTCAAGAGACCAAATATGTTTTTTTTAAGTGCTTGACCTAAAAAATTGATTTCAAATCGATTTCGTAAATTTTATTTTTTACAAAATTTTCTAAGATGTAGGAGTTGACAATTTACAAAATCGATTTGGAAGCAATATTTTAGGTCAAGCACTTTGAAATAAACATTTTTCGTTTCTTGAAATATTTTCTTAAAACTCTTCCTTTTCGAGATATTAGCAACTTTATGTCGATTTATTTCAACACGTTTACGGCCGCCATTTTGTTCCGTATAGCACTTCGCGTTACGACTGCGTTCTCGCATACGTATATTAACCACAAAATTAACCCTCAGATAGAAGGACTGGGGGGTTTGCTCTGAGGACCAAAAATTTTGGGAAAATCCAATTTATGACTATAACTAAAAAGTAAAATATAAAATAAATTTAAAAAATTTTAATTCTTTTTTATCCATGAATAACATAAATAGTCGAACTAAAAAATAAAAAATAACCCACAGATAAAATTAATTCTTCCTTAGCAAATCTGATATTGTAATGAGACTTGATAGCTTGCAATCTTTTTACTTTTCACAAAATAAACACACCCAAAAAGCATGGGGTGTACTCTTGCGAAGTTCCGAAAACATCACGCCCCATGCTTTTTGGATGAGGTAAAATATACGATCTCGTGATACGCACTTAAAGTAAGACGCGTTTAGTCTTTGATTTCATCGATGATGTATTCTTCTCCATTGGTTTACACACGTACCACAAGTTTAACGTAACGGCTGTTCGTAAAAAAAGAAGAAATCTACGAACTAAAATGGGCAGTGGTAAATTCAAAGGCTGTATGGGTTTAATCATGTCACGCTACCGATAAAATGGACATTGTGCTTCCTCATTTCGAAAGTTGTGTTAAAATAGTTTACTTGGTAATACCTCTGAAAAGGGCACAGCACTTCGAAATGAGCAAACTTCAGACTAAACCAATACAACCAACTATTTATATTCATGACGGTTTTCACTTTTATCAGCAGTACCACGCCTGCTTTCTTTTTTACTTTCCTTACCCTATACTAGGTAAGGTAAGTATTGCGATCGACCCAAAAATTCGATGTCGAGTTTTCATAATATCTTTACGTTTCAAGGCCCCCTGAGTCCAAAAAATGCATTTTTGGCAATTGGTCTGTCTGTGTGTCTGTGTGTCTGTGTGTGTGTGTTGATGTGTGTGTGTGTGTGTGTGTCCGGAGTGCACAGGGCAAACGGCTGGACGGATCGAACTGAAATTTACAGGATATCTTCAAACATGTAAACAATTAAACCCATGTAAATTTGAAGCAAATCGGAGGTGGTGTCTTACCGTGGGAGCAGTTTTTAGCACATTTTTGGTATTTACTCCAAATTCCCTCTAACGATTTTGATTAAACTTTGCTAACATACTCTACTCCGACCCCCTTAACACCCTATGTACGCGAAAGACCGTTAAAAATTCGTTGAAAAAAGTTATTACAAAAACCAAGTTATTTTGTTTTTATCTCTGAAATGGCTGCTCCTATCGACTTGAAAATGGCCTCATTCGATTCAGCGTCCAAAATAATGTCAAAAACGATACCCCACTCAACTTTTTCCATTTTTTCAAAAATTGCCCCCAAAAAGGGCGTTTTTGGGGGTAAAAATGTCTTTTTTTAAACTAGCCGTATTTGGTATCAAATTTGACATTTTGTGAGGTTAAAAATCGATTGAGACCAAAATCAGGTCCGTGGGATTAACCGTTTTGAAGTTAGTACCGCTTTCTTCGAAACGGATACTCCTATTAACTCGAAAATGGTATCATCAATCTCTCGCTCGAGAAATTTGATAATTGATACAGCATCTATTTTGGTAAGGAAAGTTGTGTGATGTGCACACCAGATGTTTTATGGACTCAACACCATAGCGCACAAAAAACAGCTGTTCGTATAAAAAGCTTATCAACACGTCATGTGTGTTTACATTCATTACCATAGCAACTTTACTCAACATTTACAATCAGTTTATTATTCTTCAAAACAAACAGCTTTTTTATGTTAGCTTGACCAACTTAAAGCAAACAAAAACAAAAATCAACTAAAAATGCTTACTATGTTTTTAATTCAATTCAAACATTGGTTGTTATTAAATATGTATAAAACACCTGAGCTGGATCTAAAACTGAACATAATTTTAGGTTAGGCCTACAATGAACCAAAACACGGTTATTTGCAACCAATTGGGCTAATTTAGAATATTTTTTTTTTTTAAATTAGGTAAAAGCAAACAAAAGGTTTACTGTATTATCTATAAAGATAATCTATCTATTATCTATATGGACGCCGCTGAGGAATACGAAATATACAAGGCATTTAAATTAAAAGATGAACTATTAAATGACCAGCTGAACTTCAAATCCAATAGGCTTTATGATACTGCGATAAGCGTTGACAATAAGGCTACGGCCACGCTAGGCGACCTGGTCGCTGCGACAAAGAAATAAAGTGGAATGCATTGTATGATATAGATACGGCCACGCTAGGCAACCTGCGACCAGCGACAGCAAATAGAACGCGACCGAGAGCGTTTTCTGGTCGCGGCGACAAATGCGCTCCCCATGTTATCTTATGGAGCCGGCCACGCTTGGCGACAGGTCGCTACATGTCTTCCCCCACCCTTCTCTGCTCCACCTGCTTTATGTGCGCTTTGATGCTGGTTCAGTGTTAACTTGTTTCTCTTTTTTTAATAACCATGACTTTTGACACTGATATTTTTATCAATGAAATTAGTTTTCGTAGACCTCTTTGGGATATAAATTTAAAGGATTACAGCAATAGAGATGTCAAATCTAAATTGTGGATAGAAGTTGCAACAATTTTGTTATTGACGGTTGGGAGCAGTTGCCAAATGAAGATAAGAATAAAGAAGTTAAGTTTTTATTATTATTTTATTACACAATCTTATTACAAAATTTTACACTTATTAAATTCACAAAGTAAAAAAGGAGAAATAGAATCCACGTTCAAGTCCAGGTTCATTCGTTATACGTTCAAAGACCTATTTTAGGTGCTTTAGTGCTGTCACTGAAGATTAAGAAATTATGAAAAATCGTTTTTCAATCATTTTAGAATGTCTGTAAGGTCATTTGTTTTGACAGGTTTTTTGTGGGCGCGCGCACAATAACTCACCAAATTTTCACAATAGCTCACAGGCGCGTTGGAGGCAGTCAAACACGTTTTACCGTAAATATTATTCGTATATTTTTATAGGCCTAATCGTTAAACGGTCTAAAAATTGGTGCAGGAACTTCATTTATGTATAGTATGTTTATACATAATATATTGTTTATATCTAGTATTAATTTTATTTAAATCTGGTAAATATTTTTAGAGAAAATGGGGTTTTACTTTTACTGAACACGCGTTTTCAATAGGTATCTGAAAGTGTACGGTACATATCTTCCGTAAAAACTGAATTTCTTTTAAAATATTCAAGTAATTTTAATAAAATGTATAGGTACACATAAACAATATTTGTATAAAAAAAACTATACAAAATGGAGTTCCTATACAAAGTTTTAAACCGTTTAATGATTAGGCCTATAAAAAGTAACGAATAAAGTTTACGGATGCGTATTTGATAGGTGACGGGCTCGTATAAGCAAAGGGCGGTGTATGAGTTAATTAGTATCCATTACTTAATAGAATTTTATTTGATTTAAGCAATTAAAAAAATACTAAACAAATATTAAGTACTTAGTGCTAAGACTAAAAGCTTTGACTTAATAACTAAAGCTAGAGCTAAGACTCAAAGCCAAAAGCTTATGCTAGGTTTTTATTCAACATAAATAACTTACTCTTTTATTTTGTTAAAGCATTTTTAATAAGACAATTGAAGCAAGAAAACATGCAAACTATTCAGAAGATATTCCGCAATCACTAGTCACTAGCAATCATGTCCTCATTCAAAGAAGTCATCTTTTACAATTGTGTTACCGCGACTGTCGCTAAGTGTGGCACCTACCCGTGACCAGGTCGCGGATAAAAAATTCTCCGCGACCGGGTCGCGGCGACCAGGTCGCCTAGCGTGGCCGTAGCCTAAGATTACTTGAATCAACAGTTCAGTAGTTGGTCAACTTTCCAACGGTGCGCACCGATTCCTCGCATCAATATATGTTTTTGTTAAATGACATGTGTGTTTGTGTTTGTGAAGTGTTTTTAATGTAGTATATGACGACCTGATCTTCAGAGAAGCCAGACGATGGAACATAGATTCCGAAACGCGTTGCCATAATATATAAAGGAAGTCACACGACGGAAATACGAAGGTAAATATAATAATTTGTATCTATAAAGGTTTACAAACTATAAACCTTATTTGTGTAGTATATTCTTAAGTGGCATAGACACCATTTTGCAATTCGATTACTAAAGTTAATGTAATGAAATGAAATAACTTTACTACCCTTTAAATTAAATCAAGCAATAGTGAAACATTGCTGGGTCCACTAGTAAAACATAAAAAAACAAATTTAAAAAAATTACTTTCTCCTCTACGCTCAGGCTAAACATCAGTTCCAGAACCTACTCGTAGATAACAGTGCTGCGAAAATAAGCATTCGTCCAAAACAGGGAATTTCAAGTAAATTTATTGAAATATTTCTTTTATGGTGCATCTGCTAATAACGAACTTCTGGTAAAATCAAAGGCAAGAACTGGGTTAAGTGCTCTTGAGGCAGGAAGTGCTCTTCTGTTAAAAGTACTATTGACGCCTAACCGAGATAAACAGCGTTCGGTCCTGAGGTCTTTGTTCCTGGCCTTGCAATATTTACATTAGTAAATTTCCGCGTAAAATTTAAATGAACATTATTCCACGTTTTCAACCAGGACCTCTTAGGATGTAAAAAATTTTGTTTCAAAAAATTACAAGTGTAACGTGTTTTTTTCCAGATAAATAAGCATATACAGGATGTTTGAAAAGTCTGCAAACGGCTTAAATCTCAAAATGTACAAGTCTTACGAGGTAGAAATAAATACAGCTATTTACAGTCGTAAAACCTTTTTGGTGAGTTTGAAATTGTTGTCCGCCATCTTGCAATGAATTTTTTTAAATGGAATTAGTCGTGTGATAGATGATTTTAATTTAAATTTTGACGGAAAAATTATGGTCAAATCCGTTTTTAAGCTATCGTCAGTAAAATGAACGAAAACGCAAAATCGTGTGTCAAAATAAACAATGGAAAAAGTCATCGCGTACTACTTTATTTATTTTACGACTTTAAAAGTTTCCTTTTAAAATGTAATTACATACTAATTGTAATTAATGCCCTAAACTTTGTTAGTTAACATGATTATAGTAGGGAAAAATAAATAATTCGACCTCGCAGCTGAACCGCTGACATGAGATCAGCAAATTTCCCAAAATTAAGTTTATATGCCTGTGTTTTAGGGTTTCAACCAACAATTTGGGAAATTCACGACGTTGCTGAATAGCTGCAAAATGGTTCGCACGCCAACCACCGTTTTAGGAGTATCTTCATTACTCAAAGCATTGCTTGCTTCGCAGGCAATTCCGCATATTGCGAGTATCTTCAACACATAAAACATTGCGTGCTTCGTACGCCTACCCCCGTATTGGGAGTATCTTCAATACATAATGCATTGCGTGCTTCGCACGCCAACCCCACGGTAGAATCCACCACATGACTTTGAACCGGGTACTTTTATGGTATTTTACGTTTTGATCGATTTTGGGGGAACCAAACGAGCCATAAGGTCGCGTAATAAAACAAAATGTGCAGAATAACATACTACATTTATATTTGTAGGAAAAACTCAAAAACAAATTCATTCTCGTGGGAAAAATCTAAAAAAATAGTTACTTCCTTCAAAAAACGTGCTTCCAATTGTTGGATTTTTAGGCTAACGAACTCGTCCGAGCAACGGAGACAACCAACATGTGTACCAAATGTGAACAAAATCGGACTTAAAATACGGCCGCTATAGTGCGAACACAAATATATATGATTTTTAATGACACCCCAAAACGTGTTCTAGGGACCATGATCAGTGCTCATTTGCTACTCCCGACCTTGTGTCTTACCATAAAGGCCACTGCAATAGCTCAGTTTTCCTATGGAAATTCGCTAATAAGCAACCCCAGACTGAAATACAAGTTTACAAGACGATTTTTATTTAAATTCAGTTTTGACGAAAATAAAATGACTAAGAATAAGAAAATAACTTATTTGAAGGGGAATCACTTTAAAACTAAATCAGCTGTAAAGGTCCGTTTACAAGTCAACGATATATCGTAACGATATGATTGTATCAACAATACGTGCGCTGTCCACACGCTACGATTTGTCACCCCGACTTGCCTCTTGATTCTCAGTTTTGTGTGCTGTACCTCGAGTGTAATCGACATGGAAGAGCACTTTTGTGGTCTTTTTATGGCTATTTGTTAAGCGAGAATAGCAAACAAGAAATCAAGAAAACCGAAAACTAAGCGGTGTAGGTCTTGGATACTTAAGAGAAGCAAATTTTCCTATGTGAGACTGATGAGAGAATCGCACGATGAACCCAATGATCGGCGGAATTACTTAAGAACGACGGAAGAGCGTTATAAGGAATTACTAAAGTTAGTTTCTCCATTGATAAAGAAAAAGGACACAATTATGACGTGGGAACGCTGTTTGTAGGTTATGTTGGGCGATAAGTTTGAGCTGCTGTCTACACGTTCCAATCTTTCGCTACAACCTTCCGATATCGTTGCCAGATTGATGAAATTTTTTATCAACCGTCCAACCTCACTCCAACTCCAATAAGCTGTAGCGATCTCTCCTCCACACGTACGATATATCGTAACGATATGGTTTGTGAAAGACAAATTTATACGATATATCGTTGACGCGTAGGCGGGACTTTAGGATACCAATACCTATGTAACGGGGATCGCTTCCTCAGGTAAAACTCCCCGATGTCTGTTACCTTGAAGCGGCGTCTTCCTCGGTCAGAATGTACCTTTCTGTCCTCGTGCGGACGAACGGGTGATGTCAGGATGTAGGCGGTGGATGGGTTCCTCAATGATTGGTAAACTTGTAGAGGTTTCAACTACGGTTTATTGATATTCTCTACAAGTTCTCTGTTGGTCCCTTCTAAAACTAAACTGACCTAACGTCATGAGGCAAAAGCAAGATTTACCCCCTTTAATACATTAAGTCTAATCGCGGACGCGTTTACTCCCAGACTGACTATTGCATAACGTGATGTGTTCAACCGGTGCCCAACTATGATCCGTACTCTTATTATTAGTTAACTATGAACTGTTTTCTCAGCAATGTACCTTCTAGCCCATAATATACTATGTCCGCTATTAGTGGACCCTTTATTAGCGAATTTCCATAGGAAAAATGAGCTATTGCAGTGGCCCTCCTGGTAAGACCTAAGGTCGGGAGTAGCAAATGAGCACCGATCATGATCCCCAGAACACGTTTTGTGGTGTCATTAAAATTCATATATATATATATATATATATATATATATATATGTGTATATGTATGGGTGTGTTCGCACTCTAGCGGCCGTATTTTAATTCCGATTTGGTTCAAATTTGGTACACATGTTGGTTGTCCGTGAAGCTCGGACGATTTCGTTAGCCAAAAAAATCCAACAACCGGAAGCACGTTTTTTGACCGGAAGTAACTATTTTTTTAGAATTTTCCTACGAGAATTAATTTCTTTTCCTAAAAATATAAATGTAGGATGTTATTCTGCACATTTTGTTTTTTTACGCGACCTTATAGCTAGCTTGGTTTCCCCAAAATCGATGAAAACGTAAAATACCATAAAACTATCCGGTTCAAAGCCATATGGAGGATTCTACCGTGGTGTTGGCGTGCGAAGCACGCAATGCATTGTGTATTGAAGATACTACCAATATGGGTGTTGGCGTGCGAAGCACGCAATGCTCTGTGCAATGAAAATACTTCCAATATGCGGAATGGCGTGCAAAGCATTTTGCAGCTATTCAGCACCGTCGTGAATAGATCATTTCCCAAATTGTTGGTTGAAACCCTAAAACATAGGCCTATAAACTTAATTTTGGAAATTTTGCCCAACTCACGTCAGCGGTTCAGCTGCGTGGTCGAATTATTTTATATAAATAGGCCCTACTATTAAATTCTAATATGTCTGATTTATTTTAATTAGGATGTAACATAGTGATTTTTTATTTTTAAATTCCTTAATTTATTAAGGGTTTATTCTCTAGTTTTAAGGAAAGTATAACAATCAACATTTGTACTACATTTTCACCCCTTAGCAGCACGCGACAAAATGTCAATCTATGGTACTTTTTTATGTTTGTTGTAAGAAATAAATGTATAAATTTTCAGCTCACTAACTTTAAGGAAAATATAACAATTAATTTTTATTTTTTAGGGGTTGTTATCACATTTTCACCCCTTAATAGTACGCGACAAAATGCAAATATAGTTTACTTTTTCTATGTATCTTGTAAAAAAAAATTACAAAATTTCAGGTCTCTAGCTTTAAGGAAATTATAACAATTGGTATTTATTGTTTTGTGGGTTGTTTTAACAATTAAATCAAAATTAACGATGACCTATATTACTCAAGGATAGTGTAGCTTTTTATTAGTAAAACTATTTTTTCAATCGGTTCAGTAGTTTCAGAGATTACCCCCTGCATACAAACAAATAAACAAACAAATTTTACCTCTTTATAATATTATTTATAATAATCCCAAAGCTAATATGGTAAATAATGTTAAATGTTCAAATCAAATGGTTTCGTATATTTTATAACAGCAGTTATAACAGAGGTTAAAAGAACAAGCAAGGCTCAGGTCTACACTTTAATAAAAACCTAACCTAAAATAAATAAATTTAAAGAACAATTGCTTAAACGTTTGAAATCAGCTGTTTTATCTTGTTTTTTATTCAATTGGTTGCTATGGCAATAAATGTAAATACGTGTTATGATTCATCAGTCTAGTTAGGCACCTAAGATTTTTTTCCGACTAAATTTACAAATATTTAAATATAAAAGACTTTTAACAAAATTAATTCTAGCCTAAATTACTCAGGGATAGTGTAGCTTTTTATTAGTAAAACTATTTTTTTCAATCGGTTCAGTAGTTCCAGGGATTACCCCCTACATACAAACAAACAAAACAACAAACTTTACCTCTTTATAATATTAATATATATGTATGTTAAATTTCTAAATTTTGTTTTAGTAAGGACAAATAAATGAAAGTAAACAGTTACATAAATTTATCGAATATTAAATATTTAATTAATTAATTATCCACATTGTACAAATGATTAGCTTCTATGGCTCCATTAGTTTTCCAGTTCAAAATGGATTTAACATTAAAAACGTGTAGTATAGTGTAAGGTTTCTTGTGCAGGAGACAACCTCTGCTTACGCTCAATTTATATTTTCAGAATTCCGCCTGCAGCATTCTACAATAGATGGATTTAAGACGTCCTACACAATAGATAACGTACACGATGAAAATCCATCTTACTTACTGTGTGCTAATCCTTTACAGCCAAGTTCCAGTCTCATGTGGGGATTTTACAATTCATATAAATGGCGTGCTGTAATCGTTCTACTTGTCTCAAATAATCTGTTAAGAATGATTAAATTTGTAAGAAAATGTTCAAAAATACAAGTATAACGTATGACAATTTAATTTTGTAGTTATTGGTTTTTTATATACAGTATAAAATACTTTTACTTTCTCACTGTTCTATAGTATAGAGAAAGTATAGTGATCGCAATAAAAATCGATGTTGAGATTTTTGTGGAAATATCCGTTTTGGGACCTCCTGAGTCCAAAAAAGTGGTTTTTACAAAATGTCTGTCTGTCTGTATGTGTATGTATGTCTGTATGTACGTAAGTCTGTATGTATACAAAGCTAGAGCGAAAATTATTCGATCGATTTCAAACAAATTTGCACCAGACATGTTAAGTAGGCCTGTATAGATGCGCGAAAAAAGGTTTTGAAAATTTTTGAAAAACAACCCCCTTTATGGGGCGTGTTTGGGAAAAATTTGTTCGAAATCGATCGAATAGTTTTCTCTCTAGATAATAATAATAATATTTATTAGTTAATCTCCTACTTTAATAAATCACCCCACCTACAATTATGAAGTCACTGTGAATCTGTTTAATAATTTAAATATGTTTTTGAAAAAGTATGTGCCAGTCCCTGGTACTGTTTATTTATACTGTAGTAATACAGAGTACTAGCTGTACATAAATCAAAGTTAAATGTACACTAACAAAAAATATATATCAATAAATATATTGCACTATGTATTCTTATGGGGATTTTTAGTAACTTTGACCCCCCGAACCCCCCCTAAAACTTAAATTTTTTTGAAAACTTTTCTTATCGGCACCTAGGGCCCTTGAGGAAGCTATCTACCAAATTTCATTCCAATCCATTCGGTGATTTTTTTAGTAACTTTGACCCCCCTCCTCCCAAACCCCTCCTGAAATTTCTAATATTTTTAAAACCTTTTTTAGCGAACACCTACGGTCCTAGAGGAAGCTACATACCAAATTTCATTCCAATCCGTTCGGTGGTTTTTGAGATTTCGTGATGAGTCAGTGAGTGGTATTTGGATTATATATATATATATATAGATATACTACCTTTATAGGCAATGATAACCACCCAGGTTTTTCGCCTTTAAAAAAAAAAAAATACTACTACCTTTATTTCAAATAAACTTAATTCAGCTTGTTTCGCACTACGTACTATTTCAAGTATTGCATGTGTGTACTTTCACGTCATATATGGTGTTTCTCTTAACTCGGTAGAGTCTGAAAACATTTTTTCTATCCAAAAGAGACTTATAAGAATAATTTGTTATTTAAAAGGTAGGCAATATTGCAGAAATTCATTTACGAAATTAAAATTTTTATCTCTTCCCTGTATACATCCTGAATGTCTTGCTCTTTTTTAGAAGTAATTGTACGGGTGTCGATCAGTACAAACATGGATATTCCATGAGACGGAAAATGCTTCAATACCCAGTCCATAGATTAAAGTTGTGCATAGAATTAGTGAAATTAAATTCATCACTAATCCACGTAACAAACAACTTGCAGCTCAACTGATAAAATGAATATAGCTTTGTAACATATTATGTTCTTAAACAAAACACAACTTTAAAAAAAATACATTTTACCTAAACAAAAACAAAATGCAATGACTGTATAAAAGAACAAATCCAAATAAGCAATAAACAGGACACAAACATAAATTTGGAAAAGATTAAAGACACCTGAAACCTTATCATACAGAAAAATTCAGTTTAACACTTTCACTGCTAAAGGACGCACATATGAGCTTGACACTGAACACTATGAGAAGCGGCCGACGCACAGTGCATTGCGCGCCAACCACATATTGGGAGAATTTTCAATACACAGTGCATTGCGTGC
>JAGFPH010000602.1:395399-411453 GCA_018207615.1 Philaenus spumarius | reverse complement strand
GGGCGTTCCGTGACGGCCAACTTTTCTGTTTAGCAATTTATTATTGTAATTATATAAAATAATACTTGTGGTTTCCAACAATGTAGTCACTCTTAGTGTAGACTCGATATACAGGGTGGTCCATATGTATGGGAACACCTCAATAAATTGGAAATTGTTATAGATGTAATACTGTAACTTTCAGGATAAGTTATTGGTCAAATACTCTACCTTTTGACAGACAACTGAATTTCAACCCCTTCTCAGGGGGTGGCCAAGGGGTTGTAACTCAAATAGTTTAAATGGGAACACCCATTGTGTGGTACATCATCTTAAAGGTCTCTTTAAAACGAGAAAAACTGCATAAATAAAAATTTTCTACAACACTTGTTGTATCCAAAATGGCGGATGATTGAAATTTTGGTTTCCAAGGGGTTGTAACTCGAATAGTTTAAATGGGAACACCCATTGTGTGATACATCATCTTAAAGGTATCTTTGAAAAGAGAAAAACGGCATAAAAAAAAATGTCTACGATTCTTGTATCCAAAATGACGGCTGATTGAAATGTTGGTTTTCAAAGAAATAATTGGTATACATGTTTGATCAAAACTTTATTGAACAAATACCAAAATACATTGAAAAAACTCTGTTATTTATTTAGTAACTAGCTGACCCGTACGGCGTTTGCCCGTGGTTGTTAGTATTTTCAGTCTTTTTGACGTAATTGTATTCTTTTCAAGTGTTCGTTGAATACCCGTGCGTATCCTACTGTGGTCATGAAAAAAAGGCTACGCTATTTAAGAAAGCACTGAAAATTGTATTCCTGTAAACTACTATCTAACATGAAAAAGCTTTAAATATATCGTTTTAATTTATAGATTTTACTAATTTTGACTTTCACTTAATTTCATTGACAATGTTGTGAGCACCTACAGCCTTAGAGGAAGCTACGTACCAAATTTCATTCCAATTCGTTCTTATAGAGATTTTTAGTAACTTTGCCCCCCCCCCAAACCGCCCTAAAATTCGAATTTCTTTTAACCCTTTCTTAGCGAGCGTTTAAATTAGCTGGGGGTCGTAGAAAAGATACTTGAATCACTTTGTAACATCCGCGTTAATTTAGGATGTAACAAACTGGTTCAAATAGAGTTTGTAATTTTAAATGTATAGGCCTAATTAGTATAAGATATTGTTTAGTATTTAAATATACAATTATATATCAAAATAAAGCTACGAATGTGATATTTTAATGGCATTTAGTTTAATTCAGATTGTTTGTTTAGTTTTCAATATAATATGTTTAAACTCGTGTATGTTTATGGTTATGCATGGTGTCAAATAATTTGTTTGTTATTATTATTATTGATAGCGAAAATATGTTTTGAAAATTAGTAAAAAATTCATAGTTATGATATATTTATATAAACAATATTTTAAACAGCATATCTCTAAGTAGGCCTATATAGATATTTAATAACCAATGTTTGAGTTGAATTATAATTCTGTAAGCATTTTTCGTTGATTTTTCCTTGTGTTTGTTTATAGTTTTTCAATCTAACCTTAAAAAGCTGTTAGTTTTGAAGAGTATTAAAGTGATTATAAATTTTCCAAGTAATGTTGCTATGGTAATAATTGTAAACAAACATAACGTGTTGCTAAGCTTTTTATACGAACAGCTTTTTTTGTAAGCTATGGTTTTGAGTTCATACAGTAAAGGCTGTTGAGTTTCTTCCAAATTTGAAACTTTTTCGGGAAACTTTTCAAATTTTTCTTTACGTATAAACCTTCTATGAACTACTGCAAACATTTTAAGACTAAAATTAGCCAAATCGGTCCAGCCGTTCTCGAGTTTTAGCGAGACTAACGAACAGCAATTCATTTTTATATATATAGATAGATAGATTTGTTTATTAGATACTAATTGCAAATTTAAGAGAATAAATTATTCTTACAGAATTTTTTATTTGAAAACCAAAATTTCAATCAGCCGCCATTTTGGATACAAATATAGTAAATTTTTTTTATTTATGCCGTTTTTATAGTTTGAAAGAGACCTTTAAGATGATGTATCACACAATGGGTGTTCCCATTTAAACTATTTGAGTTACAACCCCTTGGAAACCAAAAGTTCAATCAGCCGCCATTTTGGATACAAGTGTCGTAGAAAATTTTTATTTATGCAGTTTTTCTCGTTTTAAAGAGACCTTTAAGATGATGTATCACACAATGGGTGTTCCCATTTAAACTATTTGAGTTACAACCCCTTGGCCACCCCCTGAGAAGGGGTTGAAATTCAGTTGTCTGTCAAAAGGTAGAGTATTTGACCAATAACTTATCCTGAAAGTTACAGTATTACATCTATAACAGTTTCCAATTTATTGAGGTGTTCCCATACATATGGACCACCCTGTATAGCCCCTACTAGCAACTGTGTATGCAATAAAATATCGCGTACGTATGCAACTTGCCCTAAAAGCCCCTTTCTTCAATCGCCAACTCTATAACAGGGAATACATTGCACGTATATTACAGTATAACTCCAGTTATCCAAATCAATTGGGACCGGACCCCATTCGGATAATCAAAAATTCTGATAGTTGAATTTTTTTCGAAAATAGTTTTTATTTTAACGTTTTTGGGATTTGCTTCGCGTTTACGCTACTGGAGTAAACTATGCGCACATACTACGGTCGCGTATTGTCCGCGATAGGAAAGAAGTCCCCTGTG
The DNA here is from genome assembly GCA_018207615.1 of Philaenus spumarius. Classification (NCBI taxonomy): domain Eukaryota; kingdom Metazoa; phylum Arthropoda; class Insecta; order Hemiptera; family Aphrophoridae; genus Philaenus; species Philaenus spumarius. The sequence goes on along the minus strand of JAGFPH010000602.1, from coordinate 408,745 downwards.
ATATAGCCTATTCAAAAATTGCAGGCGCTTACCTGAGTCGGCGCTAAGCTCACGTTGCACGGCATTCTACGGGTAATAATTATTGTACGAATTTAATAACATTGTATAAATACCACATTGTCAAAACACTCACAAATACAACAAAACATACAAGATGGGATTTCCCTACAATACACCTCTGCGTGAATACAAGGGAACTTGTGCAAATGAAGGTCAATGGCTTACTGTGATTTATATTTATAAATAAATATATAATATACAAATAATTATAATCACATTTATACCTAGAGTAATACAATTATTGATGACAAAAAATAACAAAATAAAACATAGCTTTCCGTGGCGGACTGGTCTAGCCCATGTATTCTATAGCCCTGCACTTAACGGCTGTTCTACAGGGATTTCACGTTAGCAGAAACAAAACTATGCGGCGCGAAATGTTTAGACAACGCGGAGCGCCTGCAAATACCGTGCGGTAACATACAAACACTGCTGCATACCGTCCTGGCTCAGGAGACTTCTTTCCTTTCGCGGACAATATACACGTTTTATTACTTAAATGTTTGAGCGGCCGACCCACATTGCACAAAATACTCCACCCCCGTATTAAAAGTATTTTCAATACAAAATGCATTGCGTGCTTCGCAATGTTAAAGTTGGCGTGCGGAGAATGTTCTGTGTATTGAAAATGCACTGTGCGTCGGCCGCTTCTCATAGTGTTCAGTGTCAAGCTCACATGTGCGTCCTTAGCAGTGAACGTGTCAAAAGTGTTTAAATTCAAATCCCCGGTCCCGCCCCCCCCCCCCCCCCCGAAAGTTTTCCCGGCTACGGCCTTGGCTCAAACTGCTTCTTAACTTGCGCGTCACTTAAAGCTTAACAATTTAAAACCAGGTTTGTATCCGTAATGTTGCTATAATTAATGGTTCTGCCTGCAAGGAATATCAATATCCAAGACTGAGTAGTTCTAAGTTATGTGAAAAGTTTGTGTATGTTATGGGAAATACGTGATGCTAATGTTTATGCTAACATATTGTATTCAACACACTTAAATATTAAACGCTTGTTAAAGTGCAACTAGACAAACACCAATAAATTACCAATATTGTTATTTTCGTACAACTAGCATTTCTATAAATAAACTAGTGGACCTGGCAATGCTTCGCTATTGCTTGATTTAATTTTAAATGTGGTTATCATATTTGATCCCTTTAACTTAAATAATCGAGTTGCGAATGTTTTTATATCAATTAAGAAAAATATTAAATAATTTTAGATTTATAGTTTCTAGGAATTTAGTACAATTTATTTTTAATATAAATCTTTTAATGTAAATTTTTTGAAACCCTTTCTTAGCGCCTATGGCCCTAGAGGAAGCTACATGCCAAATTGCATTCCAATCTGTTCGGTAGTTTTGAAGAAATCGTGATTTAATAACTTTGATCCTCAAACCCCCCTAAAATTTCGAATTTTTTCAAACCCTTTCTTAGTAAGCACCTATGGCCCTAGAGGAAGCTACATACCAAATTTCATTTCAATCTGTTCGGTAGTTTTTGAGAAATCGTGATGAGTGAGTCAGTGAGTGAGTGGTAAATTACGCTTTTCAATATATATATATATATATATATTATAGGCTACATTAGTTCTTTAGCTCATAAGTAAAAAAATCAACTTCGCAAGACTTATATTGATTGAAGTATACACGTACTACGGACGTACAATCACTTTTATATGTGTTGATTTTAAGGGTAGTTATTCCATTTCATCCCTTTCAAATTGCAAATAATATTGCAACAAAGTTTTAGTTTTATAGCTTGTAGGAAGTCAGTTTAATTTATATTTATTGTATAGGGGTAGCAACCCAATTTCAACCCCTTCAACTGTGAAACTAAACCATCCAGGGACCCTCTCAAACATACACACAAAATTTCATCAAAATTGGTCCCAGCCGTTTAGGAGGAATTCAGAAACATACAAACGTACAGAAGAATTATATGTCACTATATATAAAGATAAACATTAGGTGTTTTTAGCGTATTTCAATAGGAAAGATGAGCTATTGCAGCGACTCTTTTGGGTAGACCTAAGGTCGAGAGTGGTCAATGAGCACGATCATGGTCCCAGAACACGTTTTAAAATGTTTGTGTATACAAATTTTTATAAATTAAAAATTTTCATTTTCACACTCAAACGGCCTTATTTTACGTCCGATTTGGTACACACAATGTTTTTCTAAATCGCTCGGACGAGTTAGTTAGAAAAAAATATCAAACAAACAGAAGTTTTTTTACCGGAAGTAACCATCTGTAGATACTTTTTAGGGTTTTATCTAAATAAATATATCCTTATATATAATACGTGAAGCCGTTTTTTGTAAGCACAACTCCTCCCTTATTTCTGGACCAATTTTAATGTTTGAGGTTTAAAAAAATTCGTCTCATTTCGTAGTTTTGCAATAAGGTTTTAGATGTCAAAAATTCTTATCCTTAATGGCGTGAGCTAATCTCAAAGGTCAGGTTTTCCCCATAAGATTAACATGGAACGAATTTAAAAACCATTTCTATACAAAACAGCTGTTTATAATAAGAAACAAACTAATCCAGCTGCTTTCGTGGATGTAAATAATTATGTTTATAATAGTATTCAGTAGTGTTCAGTAGTAGGTTATAAAAATATTTCTACACAAAACAGCTGTTTATAATAACTAATCCAGCTGTTTTTGTGCAAGTAAATAATGATTTTTAAATAAGGCTTAACAGATAATACAGTTGATTCGGATGTCCAGCTTTTAGTACAAAATAATATATTAAGTTAGGCCTATTTTGAACAAAAACATGTTTCAACACACATAAACCAACAAAAACTTGGGTTAAGGAATTTTAAAATAAGAAAAAACTATGTTACTTCCTAATTAAAAATAAATAAGACATATAGTTGACCTATTTATTGATTATATACGGTAATTGATAGTGAGTAACTTTTTGGTTAGGTTTTTTATTAAGTGTAGGCCTACACCTGAGCCTTACTGGTTCTTTTAACCTTTATTATAAATGTTGTTATAAAATATACGAAATAATTTGATTTGAACATTTAACATGATTTACCATCTTAGTTTTGAGGTTATTATTAATCCTACACCTTTATTATAAATAAAACATAACATATGTTTTTAGAAGATTCCAACGGGGGTTGGCGTGCGGAGCACGCAGGGGCCGCCCTAGTATCGCATATATTATTTCTCAAGACTATTTTTTTGTCGGTACGCCATAACTTCCTTAATACATCATCAAATTACATGAATGAGGCATCATTTTAAAGCTTTCCTTAACCACTACACGGGAAAAATAGACAAAAAGCTTAAAATTCATGTTTTAATAACACAAATTGATTTAAAAAACTGTTATATTATACTCTGTATGTTCCTAATGAAAGACGCCATCTACTAACCATCTGTTTAATTAGCATGACAGCTGTTAGTTAGATTGTTTACACTGTAAGATTGTATAGGGAAACTGTTATTTATAAACCAATGTAAATAAATAAACTTAATTAACTGAATTAAATCAACGTGTTAAATCAGGTAAATGTAGGCCTACTCCGAACTTGCGAAATATTCACACGGGTCAGCTAGTCGCATATATTATTCTGCACATTTTGTATTTTACACGACCTATCTCCCTCAATCGATCAAGACATAAATAAAATACCGTAACAGTACCCGGTTAAAATCACGTTGGGGCATCTTCTGATCCAAGGCCGCTGCGAGCTAAGCGAAGCGGTTCATATGCCGAGGCCGCAAGGCGTTTTTCCGGTGCGTGATGAATGAAGCAGATCATGAGCTGGGGCTGAAGGCTGAGGTGCAAACAAATTCTACTAAATTCTTACACCGAGGCAGCTATTCAAAGTCTTCATCAGTAGACCTGTTTCCCAAATAGTCGGTCGTCATCCTAAAACATATAAACTTCATTTGCTCAACTTACGTAAGTGGTTCAGCTGTGTGGTGATAGAACAATTATAAGCTCAGTTGCTTTCCGTGTGATCATTAAGTTATTTGCGAATTTCCATAGGAAAAATGAGCTATTGCAGTGGCCCTTATGGTAAGATCCAAGGTCGGGAGGAGCAAATGAGCACCGATCATGGTCCCCAGAACACGTTTTGGGGTGTCATTAAAAATCATATATATATGTATATATGTGTTCGCACACTAGCGGCCGCATTTTAAGTCCGATTTGGTACACATATTGGTTGTCCACGTCGCTCGGACGAGTTCGTTAGCCAAAATAATCCAACAACCGGAAGCACGTTTTTTGACGGGAAATAACAATTTTTTGAGATTTTTCCTACGAGAATTATATTTTTTCAGAGTTTTTTTCTACAAATATAAATGTAGAAGGTTATTCTGCACATTTTGTTTTTTTACGCGACCTTATAGCTCGCTTGGTTCCCCCGAAATCGATCAAAACGTAAAATACCACAGAAGTACCCGGTTCAAAGTGGATTCTACCGCGGGGTTGGCGTGCGAAGCACGCAATGCATTGTGTATTGAAGATACTCGCAATACGGGGGTTGGCGTGCGAAGCACGCAATCCTTTGTGTATTGAAGATAATCCCAAAACGCGGAATGGCGTGCGAAGCACGCAATGCTTTGTGTATTGAAGATACTATCAATTTTCGGAATAGCGTGCGAACCATTTTGCAGCTATTCAGCACCGTCGTGAACAGACCTATTTCCCAAATTGTTGGTTGAAACCCTAAAACATATTCCTATAAACTTAATTTTGGAAATTTGTTCAAGTCACGTCAGCGGTTCAGCTGCGTGGTCGAATTATTTAAAAAGTGTAACAAACCAACTCTATGGATAGCTTCTTCTTTGTTCATTAATTAATTAAATGCATTTTTTCGATTGTATGTGTCACTAATTGAAAGAGAAATTATACAATTAAGATTTTACCTTTAGTTATTTATGTAATTTTCTCAATTGTTTAAGACGCTAACAATTATTGTATAACGAGTCGGCGAAACCCTTGCATAATTCTCTGTGTACAAAGTAGCTTTCTTATTAGTTGCAAACGATCAAAGGGATTTCTTACAATTGCCTCTGGGCTCATCTGATATTATTATTAAAGATATTCTTTGGATATTTTACCGAAGCTAAGACTGTTCTTAGTGAAGTAAATTGTTAAATAATTGAATTCATAATCAACTTGAATTTGTCCATTTTCAATTATTAACGTTTGTTTTTAGCGAATTTCCATAGGAAAAATGAGCTATTGCAGTCGCCCTTATGGTAAGACCCAAGGTCGGGAGTAGCAAATGAGCACGGATCATGGTCCCTAGAACACGTTTTGGGGTGTCATTAAAATTCATATATATAAGACCGGAAGTAACTATTTTTTTTAGATTTTGAAATTAAAGAATGAAATTGTTTTAGAGTTTTTTCATAAATTTAGGATGTTATTTTGCACATTTTGTTTTTTTACTCGACCTTATAGCTCGCTTGGTTCCCCCAAAATCGACCAAAACGTAAAATACCATAAAAGTAACCGGTCCGAAGCCAAGTGGTGCAAACTCGCGAGGCCACTAGGAGGAAATAAATTCTACTAATATATTGCGTACACACAGACAGCTGTTCAACGCATTCGTGAGTAACCTATTTCCCAAATTGTTCGTTGCAACCCAAAAACATAGGCATATAAACTTAATTTTGGAAATTTGCTCAACTCACGTCAGCGGTCCAGCTGCGTGGTCGAATTATTTTACTTTCATCTTCACGTGTTCTAACGTTCAAGTGGTCAAATAAACAAACAAAAACATGGTAACCAAAAAAGTGTAACTTTAATACATTTTATTTAAAACACAACATTCAACAGTATATATTTTAACATATTTATGACTAAAACACATTAAATAAACGATTTTATACATATTTTTGTATTCACAACGAAAGTTAGACAATATATAAGTACATTTTCGTAATTTTAATCACCCACAATACATAACCAATAGCTTTGTTCAATAAATATCATTTATTAGTTCTAATTCGTAAAACTTTTCCTGGTGTTATTATTTATTTATTATTCTTCCTTTAGTTCCTTTAGGGTATTTGCTTTTCAATTATGATTTAATTTATATTTTAATGTTTTGTAACTCAAGAAGCAAATAAACTTATTAGGATTTTAATAAATTTATACAATTTTGCCATAAGTTTGTAGAGATGTTTAAATGAAGACAATATAAACAATATGTAACAAAAGTAGACCTACATTTCAACGTAAATACATATTTTAATAGCAACTCAAAAATGTATATAGAACAATTCGGTGTAATTATTTTAGTCTAGTTAACAACTTTTTTGTTTTATAGGAGAGAAAAGGTATTTCTTTTAAATCTTACAATAGATAACATTAGCATATTTTATGCAACTTTAAACTCTGCTTTCAGTGATGCTTCAATACTTTGTTATTCAATTCAAATTTGGGACAAAACCTAAGCTAAACAATGCTGGAATACTTATTCATAGTAGCTGACATATTTTCAAACTGCCCATTACACATAAATAATGTTTAAACATACATCTTTAATGTTTAGTAAACAAAACATAATCTTCCAAGTTATTTACTAACCTACCATAAATTGAATATCCATTTTAAAATACATGAGATTAATTTTAACAAATAATAACAATAACTTGTTTCAATTTTCAATCCTTGCCTTTTATTTCTCCCCCCTATACGCAGTATATGGAGAAAGTATTGTTTTCGTCCACTTTTTCGAATTTTAATTTTTAGTGGAATTATCTTTGTTGGTGCTCCCTGAACCCAAAAATATTTTTAGTTGAATTATTTGTTTTGGTGCTCCCTGAACCCAAAAAAGTGTATTTTTTTTTGTGATGTCTGTCCGTGTGTCTGTAAGGATGTGTACAGACCTGGAAACCATACCAAACGGTCCGATTTTGATTAAATTTGGTATGTAGGTGTAGTTCTGGAATAGCTACAGGTGTTTTTTCATTTTTTCAAATTTTTGATTTTTAAGGGGTTTTACCCCCCAAAAATGGCCAAAAAACGAGAAAAATCAAAATTTTTCAAAAACGGCTCTAATGATTTTGATAAAATTTGGCTTATTTGTAGCCCTTAATGTACCCTACCATATGCAAAAGACCTCATCTTTTGTAAAAATTCTCGTTTAGGTAATAATAATAATAACTGATGCTGTTTTTTTGACAAAAAGGGGGTTGTTTTTCGAAAATTTTCAAAACCTTTTTCGTGGTTTTGAATGTAAATTCAGGCCTAATTTACATGTTTGGTGCAAATTTGTTCGAAATCGATCGAATAGTTTTAATAATAATAATATAATATAATATGGATGTGTGTTACATGCATCTAATATTTTCCATGGTATGTCGTACTTTTGAAATTCTAAATAACCACCTCCTATGCTACTCTTGGGAAGGTGTAAAGTTTGAACTAGGAGAAAGTATGTGACAGTTATCTGGTACCGTTTATTTTTATTTCATAATTATGCCTCCCAATAATATTTCATTTGGGTATTGTATGAGAATAAAATTGTATGCCGATGCACAAACTAGACGCAAACATACCCAATGCTAATTAAACTTCAGAATAAATTAGAAATCCAAACTCTACATCTTTACATATAATTTTATAATAATATGCATTGTGTACCTCTTATATTTCGTAAGAGTCTGTTTTATAAAAAGTCTCCAAGGGTTAAACTTTTCTTCTGATCATTATTGTGAGAAAGTAATGAAAGAAAACTCATTTAATTAAATGTCTTCTTTGTACATTAAAGAAATGTATTTCTTTGATTGTGTGTGTCGCTAATTAAATTACATTATGCGTTTAATTACATCAATTGAAAGGTTACTTCTCACTTGTTTAAATAATTTGTTCGGTTGTTTTTGAGCGGACTCTTTAAACTAAGACGTTCAAACAATTACAATGGATTGCCGAAACCCTTGCATAATTTATTGTGTACAACACACAGTATTCTTATTAGTTTTTAAACGGTCAAAGAGAGTTTTTAACTTCAATTTCCATGATTGCCTTAGGGCTTCTTTTTATACCATTGTTCCGAGTTCTTTGAATATTTACCGAGTTTAAAGTCTACGTTCCTCGGAATTGAATGAAGTAAATGCTGAATTGACTTCGCATATCAATTGTCTTGGTTCTTTGAATAAAAGTCGGTTGATTGAAAAATGAAAATAATAACTCGGATTTCTTAATTTGTGTAAGCTTTATTTGAAGGAGGAAGGAGTTCTACTTGTTCGTTAAATTGGTTTTTCAGTCAGCAAAAATGTTTTTGTATCATCAGTGAAAGTACTTTGATTTATTGTTCCTATTTTAGGATTTATTTTAGGCCATTTTTGCAATGATGCCTTCAGCCTGTCGATAAAAATGAACAAAATAAAAAAACAATTTTATTTGCTTTCATTTTATTTTTAAATACATTTGACTGCTCGATTCAGAAAATTATGAAAAAGTGATGAAAAATGTCATGAATTATCTCTTATATAAAATGCAATGTCCTGACTGATGATCAACGCAGAGCCGATTCTATTAAAGCTAGAGACTTGAAATTTGGAAGGTACATCCGTCCAATAATGTAGAGGCGTACTAAGAAAGGATTTTACAAAATTTTGAATTTAAAGGGTAGAAAATGCGAAAATTCATCCCTCCCATAAGCATCCATATAACAGATGAAACAGCTGATTCGTATTTATTAATGTGTTATTCTGGTTACTGTGGTGATAATTCTAAACTCTTTCAAAAAAAGTGTGTTGATTTTATAATAATAGGCCTAACCTAAAATTGTGTTAAACCTTTGGTCCAAATAAGCTGTTTTATTTATAAGTGTAACAATAATATAATGTTAAATTGTAATATTAGATGTTTGAATTATTATATTTCATAGGTTTTAAAGGCCTAACCTAAAATTGTATTAAACTTTTGATTCAAATCAGTTGTTTTATTAATTATGTGTAACAATCATTAGGCCTATGTTGAATTACACGGGATACGAATTACAGGATGTTGAATTACACGGGATACGAATTACAGGCTTTCAAAGTTTCAAATTAAGCAATAGCGAAGCATTGCCGGGTCCACTAGTTTATATATAATATCTTCTGTCCAGAAGAAGATTGATAATATGAAATATCAATCCATGATAAGGGTCAAAGCAAGTTAATATTTCAATGATTTTTTTGTAGTTAGTTTTTTGTAATATTTATTTTTGTTACTATTTTCGAATATTTTTACTCAGAACATAAAAATTTCCGTGTATTAATACTATTAAAACTTTTTTAACTGAAGTAGAAATTATTAAATCCATTGCTTTTAAAATATAATTGTTTAACAGTATTATTATTATCTGTAAATAATTGTCCTATTTACATCTGTGGTTGGGCTATTTACTAAATAAAGTATCTCATTTAAGATAAAATCTGTGGTTTAAGAAATATCTGTATGTTGTTTCCCAAATGCCAGCTAGATTAGAAAGTTACCGATTGTGCCATGCTCTGCTGCTACATCCAATTAAAACATTAACCAATTACTGTAATAGGAAAATGTTTTTATCTAAAGAATATAAAATAAACAGATGTAGGTTCATGTTCACAAGTTAAACTATCTCTTTTAACATGAAATAGGAAGCAAAATGATGTTACTTTTATTCAAGACAAAATAACAAACTAAAGAATGCCTGTATAAAATTTCCAGTCGTAGAAATCAAATTAAAAAATAAAGGATTTGAAAGAAGTTTTTTAATATGATTATGAAGGGACATAGATTTTTCTACGGTCTAAACTGGTAATATTGAGCATAATGTTGGTCCCTTTACTAATTCCTTATTATAAAGACAAAGAAGTGAATTTATTGTACACTAACACCAAAACTGTATAAGTATTGTGATAGCAATGTGAAATAACACTAAGCAATGTGATTCTAAGTTTTCTTTAACAGCCATTCTAAACCAGAAACATAAGAAATATTTTCAAGATTTATTTATTTAGAATTATAAGTTCAACCTCTAGAATCACAACTTTTTTTAAATATTCTATACTTATTTACAACTTTTTTCAGTTGTGTATTCAGTGCAATGGAAATTAGTGACGACATAATTATGAGACTCAAAAATTTCTTAAGATTCTTAGTGAAAACTAAAATATAATTCCGCAGAAATATACAGCAACAACTGTAATAGGCCAGTCGGTAGGGGTAATTTTAGACCAAAAGTTCCAGTAATTTACAATACGGCTGATTTTTTTTATAAGTACATTAAAGTATGTAGATTAACATAAAAAAAGTTTACCAGTCTATCAATTTCCCAAAGTCAAAAAAAAACGAAACAATGTTTTTTTTTCTTCAAAATCCTTAATACTTCAGGCTGGGATTGAGAAAAATAAAAAATACGACCCTGTAGAGGAAGTGTTTTTCAATAAAAAGTTCGTCTGTAATTATTTCGTCCGAGCAATGGTTTGTCTCGAAAAAATTTAAATTATTTTAAGAAAAATCAAAATTAAATAATAGTACAGTAAAAATAGACATTTGTGTGGGAGCTAATAAGATTGTTACATTATCATGGAGATCCACTGACAAAATGAAGTTGTAAAATTTAAAAATTGTTGACAAAAACAAATTAGTAATGAATTATATGAATTTAAACTCTGATTCCATGATCTATAACGTAATTGTTAATTTGACTCATAAAGTTTTCTTTCTCAAACGTGAACATTGCTCGAATTATTCCGCGTTACAAGTCAAACTCAATTCTTGAACATTCAAATATTTGAAGATTGTCAATTACATTAAAAATTAGAATTTAAAATTACAATATAACTCTTCTGTTTATAAACAAGTCGATCTCATTATGAAGTAATTCCAGGCATGTACAATCAAAATTACAATTTAATAACTTAGAAATGGAAATACAATATTATACTGTTCCTAAAAACAGATGAAGATTTATCGCTAGATGGCAGCACTGTCTTTTAAATTTCATAACTTCTGTCTGTTGTTTTGAACTTAAATTTAATATTGTTTTACAGATTCGTAGATTTGAAAAGAATAATTATTTACAATTTATAGTTATTTAATTTAGAGTTATTAAATTATCTTCTGGAGTTTTTTCTTGATAATGTAAAAAATTTACTTTTAAAAATTTATCTTGCAAATTCAGTTGTCGGTTCATTTTGTTACATTTTTATTAAACTGAAATTTATACGAATAAACACGCATATTATGAATATTTGATACATTTTTAAAGTGTTTTAAAATTAATTTAATCGTGTAACGAATAACATTGAATTTAGTTTACCTTATTATAAACAATTGACAAATAACATCAATTCTTATCAATGTACAATTTCTAGGAACAGGAATTCTGCAAGAGATGAAACCAATTACAACATTATTGTTGAATGATAATAAATTAGCGGTAAATCAAAATATGATTTCAATACACATTCTCTTTTTATAAAATCATAAATAAATCTTATAAATTTATAGTTTTAATCGTTTACCAAATTTTGTATTGCAAATTAATATACTGTGTATGTAATAAGTTGGGAAACAAAAACTGTCTACAAATTTAGTTTTTTTCACAGCCTCAACACTACATCTAAGTCAAAATAAAAAATTGATTTTACTTTCAAACATATTTTGTGGAAATCTTCCACCCTATAAAAAAACTGAGATTATTGCTAAATAAAACATGTACTTGATTGCTTAGTGGTACTAGGAGAAATTAACCCTAGATTACTTATGTCAACATTTTTTCACGGGATTACTTATGTATCGTAAATTTTGCTACTAACAAAATATTTACTTTTTTTACTGTACTAAAATAATTTTGTAATTATTTTTTTAAATTGTATTGTATACTAGCAAATTTTAGGGCTATATTAAAAAAAAAGAGTTATACATCAAACTATTAAATTTTTTTAAATAAAAATGCAGACTACTTTTTATTTAAAAAATAAAAAAACAAGAAATTTTAAACAAAAATTAAAAATCATATACAAATTTTTATATATTTTTGGAACACATACCTTACTAACGGTAAATATTTGAGTTTTACTACATTTGTTTTAGTAAAATTCAACTTTTTGTCTCTCTTTGAGTTTGGTGGATTAATTAAAAAATTACACTGTCACTTATGTATCGTCAAATTGACTTCGCGAGCTCAAAAAGTAAGGATGCGTACGACTTGTGACAGCAAAACTGTGCAACTGACATCTGTGGTTGGAGGGGGCACATAAGTAATCTAAGGTCAAATGTCTTGGAATGTTAAAATTGCTGCAGTTGATGTTCCATTTTACTTAACACACATTATCCGTATTAAGTCATGTTTGAATTTTTATTTAGACGCTTAAATTTAATAAAATATGAAATAAATAAAACAATAAGTTATTAAAACTGAGACACAGTAAATTATTTATTGTTTTTTTAGTTATCACATTATCTATTTATCCTTAAAATGACGCCTTCGTCAATTTCTATAATCAAACAACGACCTCATTTAAAGTACAGTTAAATTCTTACATATTTAAATTACACTTTCCCTTCTTTTTTGTGATGGTTTGGTGCTTTCAAAAATCAAAAGAGTGTTAAGAAAAAATTTATAATTTCAATAAACAAATGAACGTTACGAAATGGTCAGGAACAACGTCACCTAACCAAGTCTACTCAGAACCGAAATAAACTGCTTACGACAGTTGTTTTATGATTCTATCGTATAACAAACAAAAGTCTGTAATGCAGATGACAAAACTATTTTAGATTTGTTTAAATCATACATAGCTAGTTGTGACCAACACTAGTCCATTAACAACATGCAGTAACAATGGATAAACTTCACCTTCCTACATTCTACGCGTTGTCAACTTGGCCAGTAAAAAAAAACTGAATTTAAATTTTAAGTAGATTTTTATAGACAGCAAGCTCGCACGAACGCTCCTCTGCTGAGATGTTTTAACACAGTCTATTTAATTGAAGGGCTGAGAAGCCGAGCGGTATAAGTGTAGTGAAGTTAGTTTTGAGAAAACTCAGTTTAAAGTTACACTGTTATAATCGAATCCAGGTAAAACCATGATCACTAAAACTAGTATATTTTCAATTGCTAGGTTCTAGACTAACATAATAGCAAAGATTAATTTGATTTTCATCCACTTGTTCTTTGTTGTCAGCCAATATTTGATAAAAGTTGTCACTTGTAACCCGCGGGCTGTTAACAAGTTCACTGTTAAGGACGCACATGTGAGCTTTGAACAATATGACACTGGATGCCAACCCGCATATTGGGAGTATTTTCAATACACAATGGGTTACGTG
>JAGFPH010000602.1:349032-393414 GCA_018207615.1 Philaenus spumarius | reverse complement strand
ATTTTGCAGCTATTCAGCACCGTCGTGAATAGACCTATTTCCCAAATTGTTGGTCGAAACCCTAAAATATCGGTCTATAAACTTAATTTTAGAAATTTGCTCAACTCACGTCAGCGGTTCAGCTGCGTGGTCGAATTATTTGCTCATGCAACTGTAACTAGTGTTTCTTATCTTGATGCACCATAATTAATTAATGCTCCTTCCACAATTGGAAGAAGCTGAACAACAGAACTTTATTTGGCAGCAAGATAGTGCGCCGCCTCACCGGTTTAAATCGGTACGCGATTAGTTAAACGATGTTGTAGCCGACCACTGGATTGGCTGCAAGGGGCCATGTCGGACGTTGTTTCGCATGGCCTCCACATTCACCCAATCTAATGTTGTGGGATTTTTACCTTTGGGGGTTCATTCTACCAGCTGATCCACCCGACTTACGAAACAGGATTGAAGCAGTTGCAACAATTACTCCAGACACACTGAACAAGGTTAGGGACGAACCCGGCTATCGGCTCGATGTGTGACGAATGGTAGCATTGAACTAAGTATGCATTTTAATCTAAGTGTAAAATCAAGAGACTCAAGTCCTAATATTTTCTTGGATAATGAGTGAATTGAAGAAGTCAGATCTGTGCGTTTCTTGGGAGTGACCGTAGACAGAGGACTGACTCGGTCGGACCATCTGAATCAACTATGTGAGAGAATGGCTTCTAAGATATTCATTCTCTGGAGTTTGGTCAAATATGTCTGTAGTAAGCATACCATAAAAACTGCATATTATGGTGTAATTTTTCCCATCCTAAATTACGGAATTGTACTGTGGGGAAATTCAGGTACGCAACAAATGCAAAGATTGTTTGTTTTGCAAAAGAAAGGGGTTCGCTTGATTGCAAACCTAGCCGTTGGCCAATCATGTAGGGAAGCGTTTAAAGTTGAGAAGATCTTAACACTTCCTAGCTTATATATAATGGAAGCTATATTGTTCTGCCGGTTTAAGAGTTTCATAGCTCACAACAGGGATTTTCACACATATTCCGCCAGAAAACGAGATGATCTAAGATTAACTAAACACAGATTAAATCTTCACAAAAAATTACCCGCTCAAGCTGGAATAGCACTTTTCATCAAACTCCCAGAGTCTCTTAAAAGAGTTGATGATTACTGTAATTTCAAGAAGAAAAATTAAAACGGTTGTTGCTGGCAGGTGGCTGTTACTCGCTGGGTGAATTTTTGAGCATGGACGAGGGCTTTGTGCCTTTTCCAAGCAGTTTTGAAACACCACATAGTTAGTACAATTTTTTGTATTTATTTGTTTGTATGGATATAAGTATTGTTACACAATTAAGATTACTATGCTAAATTTATTGTTGTAATTGTTTACTCAGTATTTTTTTTGATTTGTTTCTTTACCATGATGTAAATTTTTTTGTACTGTGTTTGGTTAAAGCAAAGTAAATAAATAAATGTAATGTAATTATTATAAAATACCGATTATCTACGGAATGGACGCTAGCACTTTACGCACTTTTTTAAATCGTCTACTATGTAGACGCTGTGGTAATCAAAGGGTTAATTATTGTATATTTTCTCTACTTTTTTAACTCTTAAACTGGCAATGCTATAGCTAAAATTGGCCAGCCCGTTTTTAGCGTTTTGCAAGCATATTTTTAAAAATTCGCCAAAAATAGTAAATGAACCCCAATCCAAAAGTGTTCAACAGCGTTTTTGTAGAAGAACCTTCAAAGAATTCAAATATGCCACTAAAAATTAGTTTATTTTGAAATTGTAAAAGTTATTAGCTCAAGAAACAAAAAATGTTCAGTAACGAAAGGAAAAAGTTCAACTTTAGACCTACATAAAAAATAGTAAACATGGAGTAAATAGTAAACAGTAAGCGTAAAAAAGTTTCGTAATTTAGTTCTAAATAGAACTGTATAAAAACATTTATCAATTTCAAATTTTTTATTTTGAAAAAAACCGTTTTTATGTTTGAAGTACACAACTGGTACCTACCTAGGCCTAGATTGTAACGTGCTTTACTAATATATGCTTTGACCAAAAATGAAATATTATTATAAGAAAGTGTAGAGGATAAATCAATGAAAAGAACGGTGTACTTGTCTTTCCTTAGTTCACAAAAGTGTTTGAGTTACATTCGTTTGAATAACAAAAATACATCAGTGGAATAAAAACTCCCGAGCTAACACGTGCATGTAAGTCGGACCACTTGAATAGCGTGGGAACGAACGCCCGAGGCGATCTCAGAACAACGTAACTTTCAGCTGCTGTCTAGACAATCACAAAACCGGTTTTATCCGGTTTACTTGGCACCATTAGAAACTACAGACTTTCGTCTACAAAATTGTATAAAGCAATCTGTCAAAACATTGGGCGTTGCCTTCTAAATAATCGTTGACAAAAAGGCGTGTTTATCGGTTGAGAGACTGTCCAATCGCAAGGGTTTACAGTAACTCTTGTTTGAAACAGTAAATGTACTGTGAAATCTGATTGGAAGACACCAACAGAAAGATGAAATCACGACCAATCCAACGGTATGGTTAGAAATGCCAAAGAAACATTATTGTAGATGGTGGGGAACGTTGCAAGAGTGGGAAATAACAGTACAATTGTATGCAGTTTGGCGCGCGGAAACAGCTGTAGCCTGATATGCATATTTTAAAACGATGATTACGTATGCAAATATACGTTTTACGAAAAAGTTGTAAATACAAAAATTTAAGTTTAATTCATTTCCTTTCCAATGGTGCCAGTTTTATTACGATTGGATAATTTTAAGTGGGTTAAATTAGCGATTATGCAAATATATGCAAATTTTTGCAAATGTGTGAAGTTGTTGCGTTCTGCGCCTGAGAGAAGGCCATGCATGGCCTTCTGCCAGTTCCAGGGTTTTAAACTTATTGTTGTTTAATTGTATTTTATGTGTATTTTTCTAATGGATTGTATTTTTGTGTATATGACCTGTTTGATACAAATAATATTTGTCAAAAAACCAATGCTGAATAAATAAATAAACTCTCGTAGGAAAAACTGTTTTGAGTTTCTCTTTCCTTTGATGTTTTATTCATAATAAAATTGTAAGTTAAACGTAATCAAGTCTACAAAGAGTTAAAACTCTGATATTCATTTTGAATCACCCAATATTTATCTTTTCTAGTAATTTTTTGAAATTCAACAGCTGGATTTGAACCTATGACACTCAAGTAGTGACTTTTCCCCAAACAAGGCCTACTTGTGATCCATGAACAAAAAAAGTGTGGGTTAAATGCTGAGAAAGGGAGAAGATACTCACAAATCTTAGAACTTATTTGCAGATATTTTAGTAAAAAAATATGTTTTTATTATTCTGACTCGATAGTTCTGGAATATTCTTAAAGGTGAAATATACACTTTAGATTCTCTTGATAAAACATTGCCCTATATTCTATATTTTATTTTATTCTTTTAACCCATTGACAGTTGCATACAAATTTTAAATGCCACCGGTAGAACATGGTCAGTCTGAAAATAATTTGAAATATGGCAAAAAAATACATAAAAAATAATTGTGTAAATATTGAACTTAATTTCCCTACAGCTACTTAATAAAGTGCGTTTTTGCACACTGACAGCAGTGCGCAAACTAAACTACATGTGTTCAGCATCAAGTAATTTATACCTCTTTGTTTTAATTTTCGCGCGCCAGCTGTTTACTTTGCTCCCTGGGGTGCAAAGTAAACAGCTGATGTCGTCTATGTTTTGAAAATGTTGATTGTTGTGGAACCTCTACCTCTGTAAAACATATCTTTTTAAAAACTAAAACACTAATTTAAAATGTAGCTGTAGGAAAAACTTTGTGGGTATTATGCCTCAATAAATTTTAAGAACCGTCAAATGTTTATCTCGTGCGACAAACTCAACTTTGCACCTTAGATACACAAATAACTATGTACTAACTTTATGAAGTACGTATTTTTATTCATCAAAACAAACCTTCTTATGAAAGAATCTATTTGTTTTGTAAATACGATGAAATCATAAAATATTATTGGATAGCAAATGGTATTAAGGTATCATATGTGGTCAAAACGACAATATAACCACCCGATATCCTTCACCACTTCGTTAAAACCATTGCTGAAGTGCTGGCCTCCTATGAAGACATTGAGGCACATGTTTGTAGCATATAAATAAGTCAGGTAATAACCAAAAATATGTCACAATTGGCAAAACTACATCACGCGACTTATGCTGTGTTTACGTAACTTAGAATTTTGAAACGAGAACTATCTGACTGAGAATGCAAAACAATTTGAACAGATATGATACCATAAACTGTCGATACGTTGGTTCTAATCTGGTCATAAATTTTTCATGTTTTTATTACTGGCCGAGATGAAAACTTCTACCACAGTGTAAGGTGTGTTTGCTAAATTCTAAATAAATCAGGTCACAGATCTAGATCAAACTCAATAGGCCCTGGGTCGGGTCATCTGACACGGCCTGACGGAGAACGTAAATGTGATCGTATATAACCTGTCCTGTAGTCTACCACAGTTCGTTGTTGGTTGGACTGAGGATGCCTGTGCCTCCTGCTCCACCTATAAGATAAACAATCATTTATTTTTAAATCTGTTCATATTTATATTAATAAAATGCCCTCCGTCCATTGTGAATTAAAGACTAAAACCAACAAAGTAATAAAGGTGTAAAAATAGATTGTGTTCTTACTAATATTAAGTTAGATACATTAAAGATGATGTATACTATTATAAATAATATTTTTAAATGAGTAGCCTACTCCCAGTCGTAAGGATTACGTTAAAGTTGTAATTACTCTTAAACTTTTTATTATTTCAAATAATATTGTTGAGTAAGACCGCTGTACTACTCAGACATCAGTTTTGCATTTCTCATGTTTAAAAACCTAATTCAAAGTAACATTATCATTTAATACCTGAAAAGCTATTTTAAATCTAAACAAAACTTTTAACTTCTAGTTTGGATAGACATCCAGGGGTTTACTGGTGCTTTTTATTATTTTGTTTACGTTTTGTTTTAACGTTGCAATGGTCGGTCCACTCTCTCAATCACACTCATTCAACACTCGGTTCAGAATTTTTCGTCCGCCAATCGCCAATCAAAACTTAAGATATCCCCACACTACAGTACGTTGCGACAATGACTACATTGGTTGCGACTAGATTACGAGCCAACTGCAGTGAGTCTCCCACTTTGTCTCTCTGCTAGGAATCGAAATGGGACAACTTGGGAGCACCAGACACCCTTTTGCCAGCCTCGCAGCACGCCTTTGATGTTTGGCGAGCTCTGCGAACAACTACGATTAAGGGACAGATGATTCGGAGTCGAGGCGGCCGAAAAGTTTAAAAACCAAATGCTTATACTTTTATATGATTAACACATGAAAAATTTTATACCAAATTGATGAGATTATTGTAATCAAAATAAGACCAAACATGATATAATCTGGATCACAATTAGTGATTAATACTTATCAAATAACTCGTTTAATTTCACGATTAATTAATTGAAAAATAAATATCTCAAATGAGAGCACAATACGGAATGGCTGTACACTAACAAATGCCGTAACAAATAAAAGGTTGAAAGGCACTCCGAAAGAGGATACTTTTTAAACGTAGGTACCTGAACAAAAGCCGCACGACGATTTAGCAGGTTTTCTGCTTGCGTTGACTGTACTCAACCATTTGCGACTGCGCCTGAGCTCATGCGCGCATGCGCCCGGTACATGCCACCTCTCGCGAAATGTCAAAAACTAAAAAGTGGCTGGTCACTTTGACGTTAACATTGTGATGTTGTTTAGTTTTTGAGTGTCGTTAGAATAATTCACTAACAAGCGTCTGTGTTGTCTTCTCGTGATAAGCTTGCTTGCGTTTAATTGTTTTTATATAAGAAAAGTAATTTCTTAATATACATAAAATTTGTTTAGGTTTACAGTCTTTTACTGAGGATTTAAATTTCTGATAAAGGCTGTTGACTAAATAAGAGACATTTTGTCAAGTTTTTGCTTAACAGTCTCTATAATTTGCTATGTACTATATAAGAACAAAGATAGTTACATTTACATTTTGTACATTTCTTATAAAAGTAAGGAAATTGTCTGCACCGTTAAACTCACTGAAGTAAAGTAGGGGTTGTAGAAGTGAAAATTTAAAACATTTTCCCCCGGCACCCCAATCCCCCCCTCTTTCCATCACTTCCGGTCAGTTCCGGTACTGGAAAATTACGAGTAAACCCCTGTAGTCATCGAGAACAAATTAATATTTTATACTTTAGATGTTAGTAGTGTTTTAGTTTTAAACAATATTTCTTATAGCTTTCAGGTATATACTCCTACAAAATATAATTACAAAAAAAATTATTGGACTTCACCACCTTGATTGATAAAATTAAGTTCATCAGGTACTACAGTCAAACTTTATACAATTTCTCTTCGGAAGAATGTATTCCTTGTTCCACAAAATTACACAAAATCTTTTGAAAAATTCTGTTTTATAAAACACAAAGTATATATTTTCATTCTTTCAAAGAGAAATTGTATAGCGTTTGACTACAGTACCTGTTGAACTTCATTTTAACAATCAAGATGGGTGAAGTCCAATAATTATTTTGTAACTATCAAAGTCCACATCTATAATGGCTTTCAAGATTTAAATAAAGATGACCTTATACTGCATAAACAAAAATAGGGTTCTCCAATCACAACCTAACTATATTTCATTTGGATAAAGTATTATACTAAATGTTAACTTCAATTTGATAGATTCGGTCCTAAATTAATAAATATTTACAATTTTGGTGTAAGAGCTACACATACTAAGTTTCGTCCATCTAGCTTGCAGTGTTTTTGAGTTATGATGATAGATAACAAACACTCAGATATAATTCCAAAAAATTTTTATAATTTGATTAGCATATTGGTACAAGAAAGTAAAAATATCTAAAATTGTACCATTTCTCTACGTTAAACACTATCTTGCTTGATAAAATTAAAATTAGAGTATTTTAATGAAAAACATTTTGCAAGAACAAAAATAAATTTAAACATTTTATTTCAACAGGAATTTATGTTTAAATAACTGTCTACTTTATCATTTTTATTTTTAATTATTTTTGCTCACAAAAAACAAACATTTTTAAAGCTTTCTATGAATGTAAATGTGCAGTACAATTAAATTATTTGTAAAGCTCTAAAATAATTATTTTTTTAGTAATTGATTTTTAAATATTTAAATTTTAAGAAACATTTTTAAGTTACTGTTTTGACCAAATTAAATGATTTCGATAATTTTCTACTTTAAACTTTAGAATGTAGTACAAGATTTAAAGAAGTAGATGAAATGATGTATAATAGAAGTGGATAAAGAATGCATTACAATTAACACATATTCCCTACCACAAACTTGTTATAAAAAAACAAACAAAACAATACCGTCTTGAAAAAACAAAGACACAAACTTGCCTAAAAGCAAAACTAATTGTTGTGTTTTTGTTTTTCATTAAAATTGAGTTCTACGAAGTACATTTGATCAATAGTGTAAGTCGTACAATAATTTGTATAATGGTAATCTACACCAGAGTTATATATTATCATTAAGTAAAATAATTCATTATTTTGGTTTATTTAATTGTTTTGTAAGTTTTTGTGTCTAACTTGTGGTAGGAATTTGTGTTATTTGTTATAATTTCACCCGAGTGCTCATTGAACATCTATAAAATGAATATCAAAAAAAATAATGATAGAAAAAAAGTGCTGTAAGAACATAAAAACAGTTTATCTATTATACAAAAAAATATATAAATATGAGAAAATCATATTGATAATTACAATGTATTTCTTTATTAACAAGCGTAAAGAATAAGTGAGCAGAACTCGTACAAAATGCAAACCACAATTAATTGATACGGCGAAGACATGTTTATTGCAAATAATAAAGACAGCAATCAAAGATAAACACTAAGGAACTTTAGAAGAGCAAATAATTACGTGCAAACTCAATTTATGAAATTACCTTGTACAGGTGTTTAATCATCAGGCAGGTACAGATGCTCATTGCTGCCGATACATAGCCTACCATTAAATAACACCAAACTGATGTAAAATCACTCTTACACAAACATGAAACACACTACAAAACAATATGAATAAACTCAATACAATACTTAATGACAATATCAATCAATGCTTTGTATATTTCATGCCTACACAAGTGAATATAATTATTTCATCCTTCGTAACTAAAATATTATTACATTTCACGATACATTGGCACAACAAAAGGTTTAATTAATTTACGGTTGGTAAATTACTTTCAAGATACACATTTATTGTAATGATAATAGGTGTATTCACTTAAAAAATACATTAATTAAATTTTGATATTCGTTCGTATCATGGGCATTGACTTAACAAAGTTAATTGGTGAACCATCTAAAAAATTTGCAAGGTTGATGCTGTATTCGGGACAATTGATGGTGGGAGGTGTTGCACCATGTGGGGTCTCAAGGGCTTGATACTGAATTTTTTTAAAATTATATGTCAATGAGAAATAGTGTTTGAAACCATATGAGCATCTATTGCACCTTTATAAACATTTTTACATTTGCAATGTTTTATCGGGAACATTTTTAATTTTAATAAGCAAAGACTAAAAGCTGGAGTTAAAATTCTGAATAGCTCAGAATTATGTGTCAAGCAGTTGTTTTTATTTATTTACTGCACAAACTAACAAATATATTCTGAAATAACTATCAAAATGAAATCAGAACATATTGAATGTAAATTTAGCATTGAAGAATTCATCCACTAGAGGTCCTATGTACCCACCGAACTAAGTAAAGAAAATCTACTGTTGCGTGGTTGTTGACTTGCTCTTATATTAATATTATATTGTTATTCTATTTTATGTGTACATACCAGATATCAATATTGTATGAGCTCAGCCCCACCAACAAAGATATTGGATGTGCTCAAACTTTGGGAAGAGCGTTTAATTTAATGGGTTACTTTCTTATTTAACTACGACGGGCATTCAATAAGTAACGAGACAAATTATTATTGCTCAAAAACGGTTTATTGAATCAGTACAAAACTTTCAGGACATAAAGTTGGCAACCTTGCGATGACAATTGATCAGCTGTTCAATCATATTTTGTAAACATAACCTCAAATTTACTCTGTTAACGATGGCAAGTCCGCTCGAGAATTGCACCGTGGAAGAACAACGTGCCGTGATCAGATTTTTAGTCGCGGAAGGTGAGAAAGGTAGTGACATCCACAAAAGAATGTTAAAAGTGTACGGAGACAATTGTTAGAATCGTTCGAACGTTTACAAATGGGTAGAACAGTTTCAAAGTGGCCGTACAAAAGTTTCTGACGAGCAACGCAGAATTGTAACGTGTGATGAAACATCCACCACTATGAGCCAGAGTCAAAACGACAGAGCCTTGAGTGGAAGCATACGACTTCTCCCATTAAAAAAAAATTCAAGACCCAGCCATCTGCCGGTAAAGTCATGCTTACAGTATTCTGGGATTTTCAGGGGAAAATTTATTGTGATTTTCTTGAAGGCCAAAGAACAATCAACAGCCAGTACTACAGTGACATGCTGGAAAGCAAGATAAGACCTGCAATTCGAACGAAACGCCGTGGGCTGTTAACTGAAGGCGTGATTTTGCTTCATGACAACGCCCGTCCACATACGGCACAGCTGACGAAAGAAAAACTTCAGAAACTGGGATGGGAGATCCTTCCACATCCCCCCTACAGCCCCGACCTCGCTCCATCAGACTTCCATCTTTTTGGACCCCTTTTTCAGGGATACATTTTCAATCCAATGAAGAGGTAAAAAATCAGGTGCAAAAGTGGCTTCGAGATCAACCTAAAGAATTTTATGCCAAGGGCATTTACAAATTAGCAGAAAGATGGGACAAGTGTATAAGTGTTGCTGGGGACTATGTTGAAAAGTAACCAAAGTTTTGTACTGATTCAATAAACCATTTTTGTGCAAAAATAATTTGTCTCGTTACTTATTGAATGACCCTCGTAATTGCAGTTGATTTATGATTTAGAAGACAATTTTCCTAGTTTTCAAAATATTTTGCCTGCAAGCTTCAACTGTTTTCATGCAAGTAATTTGTTATTTAAAACGCTAACTAAGACACATTTTTTTCATACACAAGTCGTTTAATAAAATTATCCTTAAAATGCTAACATTTTTAAATCCATTGATAAATCTTAACTGATCACATTTCAAATATATTCCTTTGGAAAATTTATTTTCTAAAAACAAAGTTTAGAAAACATTTTAAATACAATATAACTGTGACTTTAAAATATCAATACTTATTGAAATATTTGACAAAACACAAGTCTATGCCATGCTTAATAAAATGTGAGAGTACAAAGTAGTTAATACTAAATATGGACAGAAGAAGTAATTTATACTTGAATGTAAAGCAGCTAATAGGTCATCTTTACAGTAATGTTATTTACTCTAGACTGCTAAAACGTTGAGCTCAACTAACAATAGATAGTAAACTATGATCAATTAAAGAAGATCAGAACTAGAAGAATACTGGAAGTTTTAAGTATCATACAAAGTTTTAAGTTAAAAGAAATCTATCACTACATTACAAAAATATCTACTGTTTTCACTTCTTGGTTAGATTGTTATTAAAAATAAAAACATAGCTAAATATAAAATATAAGACAATACCATATATTTTATAAATTAGGTATCAGATTTGTATGATGTTCACACTGTGTAAATGCAGATGAAATTGTTTACAACTAGAAGAAAATAAATGTATTTATGTTTGTTTCCAAAGTGATAAGAACTTTCATAGTTGTAATAAAAAATAATCCATCAACCTATCAAGCGATATGAGCAACCTTTGTTATATTTTATGTTTTGGAATTTCTAATTAAAAAGTATGTGTAGGTACTTACAATCTGAGTTTTTCGGAGCTATGTTGGGATTTACTCTTGATTTCCTATTGCTTTTACAAATAACCAACATAACTGATTATTTTTATCACTAATTGAAAGACAAAAGTTTGTTGAAAGAAAATAATATATATGTTAAGATTTCATATTTTAAGAATTTTGTCCTACTTGAGTTCAAGATCAAGAAATTTTAGATCATAAATCCTAAATTA
The DNA here is from genome assembly GCA_018207615.1 of Philaenus spumarius. Lineage (NCBI taxonomy): Eukaryota > Metazoa > Arthropoda > Insecta > Hemiptera > Aphrophoridae > Philaenus > Philaenus spumarius. The sequence continues at coordinate 382,218 of JAGFPH010000602.1, read as the reverse complement.
AGCCGATACTAAATTTAAAATAGATAGATTAATAACAAAACATGTTTAGAAACAAAACTAGTTCAGTACGTGTGTGCAGTAAAATCAATTTAAAGAGACATACAGGGTGTTTCAATATTACGTTAACTCTTAAATGGCAGAAACAAATATGTGAACACTACTTGTTATTTTAATCAACAATGAAGAAGTAGTGTAAACAGCCGATCAACTGTATCAATTTTGCAATCAATAAACATTAATAGGTTGTGTTGTTGATCTTCTATTCATCTGTTAGGCTACGCAATGACTGTTCGTTTAACATTGGAGGAAAGAAGATTTGTAGCAAGTTGTATGGAAGTGTTTGGTTCACCAATAGTGGTTCGTGAGAAGTTTCCAAGGAAATTTGCATGTGACACTCCCAAGCCGTTTAACAGTTTATCGCATCTAAAATAAGTTTGTGGAGACTGGATCAGTTTCCAACAACTATCGAAAAAATGCAGGACGCCCAAGATCAGGATGGTGTGACTTGACCATCGCTGTACAACGCAAAGCTCTTCAAAATCGAGTGGACACTGATGTAGTTTGGTAACAGTATTCCAAAAGCAACAGTATGGCACATCTTAAAGCACGATCATGGGTTAAAGCCTTATCACATCCAAGTTGCCAAATCTTTTACATTGGCGCAGAAACGTAAGAGAGTGGAATGCTGTCAGGTGTTAGCTGAAGTGACGAAATAACCAGCATGACGTTATTAAAGAAATGGCTTTCAGCAATGAAGCCACCTTTCACACAAGTTTTGTTTTTTAACGTCCTGCTGTTTTGCATTTTAAGGAAGACGGGAACTACAGTTTTACGTGGAATCCGAACCACAGCCAATGATGTCTGTTAAGAAACCATTTAGAAAATTATTCGGGGTCAATGGGAATTGAACCCGGAACTTTTTTATTGATGGTTGCCATGACAATTGATAAAGCTATCACGCCTCAACAACCACGGCCATCTTGGCTTCCTTTCAAAACAAGTGGTCTTCTCAGTTGACACACCACAATTTTCTGGGCCTCTGAAAAGCCACAATTCATTCGGGAGCATAAACGTGACTCACCAAAAGTGAATGTTTGGTGCGCTGTGACCACTGCTAAAGTAATTTCCCCCTATTTTTTTTATACTCCAACAATGACTTCAGACGTCCATTTGCAGCCATTGGTAAACTACCACTTCGAGTCCTTCTTACAGAGTATTATCAAAAATATGGAGCTCTGCCCAATTGGTCATTAACTATTCCAACCTATCTCGACCAAACATTTCTAGGTAGATGTCAGGACCCCCACAGTCACCTGACTTGATATTCTGTAATTTCTGGCTCTGGGCTATGGTAAAGGAGCGTGTGTATAACAGAAAAGTTCGTGACATCAACTAACTGAAGGACCGGAAACGGGGTGTGGTATCATCTGTTCCTCGTGAAATGTGTGTACTTGCTTTGCACGCTTTTGTGAAGCGTTGGTCTTTGTGTGTAGAACATAATGGTGACCAGGTTGAGCATATTTAATGTGTTTAGTATTTAGAAGGAGAACATTTAATACATTGTTTGTTTTTCATTCATAGATGTATGCTAAGTAAATAAGTTGATTCTGCCATTTAAGTGTTAACATAATATTGAAACACCGTGTATATTATTATTTGTATTTTCTATATCAAATAGTGTAAGTGTAACTACAACATTCAAATTTGATTCTTGTAGTATAAGCATTAGGTAATATTTGTAAGTTTAGATGAATATTTGTTGTATTGAAAAATTATATTCATACTAATGTTTATAACAATGGAAACTCACTACATCTTCTGAAATGCATATAGTTACAGACTTTGTTGTACGGTACCTATCTTTCTTTTATATATATTCTATTGATAATGATTAGTGTATGATGTGTATTATATTTTTATGTTGTTATCTAGACAAAACATATACAAAACATTTTCAAATTGAGTTTATTCATTCCAATCTATTCAAAACAGATTACGCAATGCAGGACATAATTTGACTACACACTTTTTTAACAAACAAAAGTATTTATACAATCCAACATGCAAACGACAGCCCAATAAACACACAACAAATAGGTTAATACCTACTCAAGTAATACTTACTGGAAGAAATAATAATGCACAACAGACAAAGAATGTGAATATAAATTGATTATTTACAAATAAAATTGATATTCACCATAGATTTAAGCAACTTGATATATCGAGATTGTTATAATTATTTATCATTATTTTGGGAATCTATTTATTACTTTTTTTCATAACTTCCAATAGTTCAATCACCGTGTTTTCTCTCTCCCCCTTCTTAATGGCCTGTACTTGAGTTTACTGTAAATCAATTATAAATAATATAGTAATTAGGCAAAATTATAACATAGTATTCTCTTATAATCATATTTAAAAAAGTATAAATCAACATAAATATGTTGTGATTAGTAAACTATGTAGGCCTAACATTTTTATTACGTAATTATTTTGATATAATTATTTTGTTTAAAACCAAAAGTAAATAAAGTAGATTTATTCTGCATGCGATCAGAAGAACCTTCACTCCAGGGAACTAACACATTTAGACTGTGATTTTTTCAGGAGGAATTTCAAATCCGTAGGCTTAAGAAGGCTATAATGTTAACTTTTCTATAAAAAATATTCATCATCCAACCTGGAAAAATGAAAATGATAAAAGAAATTTACCACACTTCATTAAATGTCATAAATATTAACAAAAATGTGAACAAGAGTATGAAATTTGTAGAAAAAATATTAATTGTTGCGTCTATCATACTTGAAATAACTGAGTGTGTTTGGTACAAGGAATAATAATATTGAAACGTCAACCCTAACATAATTAGACTCAAGAGTGTCCTCAAACAATAAGGTTTCAATCAAAGAAGACAAGAGAACTACATGTGCTAACAGAACATCACTTCACACTGTTGAGGAACTGTCTTAGTGCTGCCTCGCCTCTGCAAAGGATGTAGTATCCATAGGCGTGTCCAGCGCCACTAGATTGAGATTAGGTCTGTACAGAATGTGCTTTTTACGTAGAACGTAGAAGCACTATTTAAAAGCCACTTCATATATTGTTCTAATTAACTTTAATTTCGTAAAGCATTTTCCGCAATACAAAATGTGCCATCGGCGGCCATTACGTTTACGTTGTGATTTGTGAAGCAGCTACACCCGTAGTGTAGAAGTGTAGTTGCCGTTGTTGCCGCAGGCCTTATACTCAGCGCTAGTAACTTGCGATGCTGGTGTAGCCGCGCCATACTGCTGGTGACTGTTTATGTTTAGTACTAGGTGCAACTTTGTCAAAACAAAAGAAATGTGTAGTTCACTAGATATTGAAATCCCTAATGTTCGGAAAAAAAAGTATCAGTCCTATTAGAAGACACTGGTTGCTCTTCTTCCCCTTTCTACGCGACCACAAAAAAAGAAGAATTGAAATTTTGTACTTACTACCCTGTTTTGGACCGCCTTGTAGAAAATCTGAATACTCGATTTGATCAAGAAACAAAAAAAGTGATCTCAGCTTCAGGAAAATTGATGGGATTAAATCTTAATGACTGTTACAAGTGTGAAAATGAGGACTTTGAAATTCTCGCAAAACAATTCAATGTCAATTCTGCAGACCTAGAGGCAGAATTTAAGCTGTTGAAATCAAAGAAGTACGGGAAAACTGATACAAATTTTCCACCTAAAAGTGTTTCGGAATGGATAGAATGGTTATCGACGTTCCAACGAGGCTCAACCTATGAAAACTTTAGTGCTGTTGTTAATAGATTTTGTACAATGCTTGTAACCAGGGGTGATATGGCGCTCAGAGCGCCATCAAAACAAATTTTGGGGGGATTTATAATTTTGGGGGGATTTTTGAAACTATAAATAAATGAGACAATTTGTGAATCAAATGGAAATTTCGTGTATGTACGGTAGGATGACAATAATACATTAATATTATTGGCAAATGTATTGCTATTATAGTATATAGTACAGTAAATAATCTACCTATTTATAACTAAGATATTTTTTGTTCATTGTCGATATAATTCCCTCGGTTTCGGTAGAATCTTGGTGAGGTCATGCCCAACCCCTTCCTGTCTCCTGCCGCCGCGCGAACTTAAAAATTCCTATTACTTCAGTCAAGGCCATAGGTTCTAAAATAAACACAGTTGTGTGACTTATCACTGCTCCTTCCTTCCTCCAACCCCACCTGCTGATCAGCTGTTTCATTTCCATCACAGAGTAGTGTCCTGATGTCAGTCAGTTCAGCTTCAGTGCAGTGTGCAGTAGATAAGATTACTTTGACTTAAATAATGCCTCGAGCGTTGAAAAGAGCGATCAAATACAAATGTTAAGAAGTGTTGTGTAACACAGTGCACCGCAACGACAAGTAGTTGGCGCATTGTAAAAAGAAACATCTTATAAGTTTAAAACGAGTTAAAAAAAGAATTGGAAACTTTCAGTAGTCTTTGCAAAGTAGCATAAAGAAGTAGACATTTCAGACATCCTTCATAAACGTGATCATTCATCAGACGGTGAGACGTCATCAAGCCATGAAGAAGAGACAGTCCAAAATGAAAGAATTTCAAGCAAAAAAAACCGTCAAAATGAGAGGATGGCAGACCAGTGGATGAAACAAGGTTTTATTCGGCCTTACAATGGTCCAATATCATCATTCCCAAATATAACTGTAATGTACAGAATTCTCTTTCTTTGGCAGTCACTAGCTGTTCTGTCGAGAGAACCATGAGTAGGCTGAAAATAGTAAAAAAATCGACTTCGCAGCAGTATGAGTGACAAGTGGTTATCCAGTCTATTAATTCTAGCCTCTGAAAAAGACATTTTCAAAGAAATTCCAAATGACATATTAACTAACCAATTTGCATTAGCAATATCAAGAAGAATACGGCACTACTTTATTGTATAAATCATTCAAAGAATCACAGAAGTTAGAAAAAGTAAATGCTAAATTTATAGAAAACTGTACAAACAACTTCGTGTTTTACTTTTAAATTTCTAAGAAATAGCCAATGTATCAACAAAAATACTGATTTTGGTCGCTAAGATCTTCAACTTTGCTAACTTATACAATTATATTTTATCATTTTCACTGTTACTAACACCCTGTACTGTAGTTTAATTCGTTGTTACAATAAACTATTTCTTACACCATTATATATTTTTTATTTAAACACTACAAAATCTCTGATTCCTGATTGGATTAGTATTGTAGATATGTTTAGTGCGCTAGGTTCAGGTCATTCATTGTCACAACACAAGAGCTACTAAGGTTAAGGTTTATTGTTTATAAGGGGAAGGGGTATCTACATTTGGGGGGATGGCGCCAGGGGGCTTGGAAGGGATGGGCACCCCTGCTTGTAACCAGCTGCACAAATGAAAGAGTCTTCTCTAAACTGAGCGTCATGAAATACCAGCTCAGATCTACAATGCGTCAAGACCGTTTATAAAACTTGATGATTCCGTTTGTGGAACAAGAACTGGCTACTAACGCAAGAACATGTGATATAATTGACAACTTCAAGAACAGTGTTGCATTCGATCGTCGGATGACTCTATAAAGTGACGTGACACATCATCTTGCAATACGTCATGTTCAAGTAACATGTATCACTTTGGTCTTGACTTTGACTTTATCAAGTACAAAATAGTAAACTTTAACCTTGTTTATATTGATTTTTTTACAATACAGATTGATAAAACTTACACTTCTGTGTTCCTACCAATATTGTAGGCCTTCTTTGTATTTACATGTAAATACAAATTCTAAAAACACAGTTTTTTACATTCGTTATCCAAACTAAATAAAGAATAAAGAAAAATAATTTATATGGCTGCCAGATAGTATAAAAAATGTTTAGGCAATAATTTTCAAATATTTCCCGGATCCTCGTATTTATGCGCATGGTACTTCAAACCCTATGCCCACAGAAAGCTATTTTTGGCACCATCACTACTGAAGTCCTGGACATGCCTATGGTAGTATCATCATAAGGTCTGTCCTCACTTGGTTCAGAAACCTGAACCCATTCTAATTGGGAAGAAAATTAAGGTTTTAAAAAACTATACCACAACGGATATTTGATCAAATTAAAGATTATAACCATTTATAAATTTTATGTAATTTGGTAGATTGCAATTTTAGGAAGTCATGTGATCAGATGAGGGAAGTAGATGTTTAGAACTGAAATTGAATAGAAAAAGGGGGAGATGTTGACCAAGAAGAAGACGGATGGACTGTGTCCTGAGATGATGCAAACCTGAACCAAATTAGGAAGTGGAGAACAACCACCTGAACAGATCTGCCTAGGAAAATCTCATTGAGTAAGAGACTCATTCCGTATTACAGTGCCATGGAAGAAGAAGACTCATATTGAAATATAATATTAACTTTTAATTCCATGATTTTTGTATCGAAGTTACTTCATAAAATGAAATGAGAACAGGAAATTACTATGAGTATTTTACAAGTACTCACTACACCGCTAAATAAACAGGACTTCCACGATGAACTAAACATCATAAAATATATAGCACAAGCAAATAGCTACCATAGTTCCATGATAGACAAATTATTACATAAACAAAAGAAAAACAAACAGAAATCCACCTCACGTGGAAATTAATATATTTGTCTCGGTCGAATATTCTAACATTGTTCCTATAATGTTATAAAATACTTTTTTAAACATAAAATTAACATTGAGTTCTGAAAAAATATTGTGACATAAACCATTGACACCAACAGAAAGAAAGTCAGGTGTTTATAGAATAAACAGTAACGATTGTGACCGCTTTTATATTGGACAGACAGGCTTATTAGCGTTGAAAGAACGTTCATAAGGTGAAGTCAAATTACGCGCAGCATTTAATAGACCATAACCATAACTGCAAATATTTTGACACCTCTTCAGTCCCTAGCTGTCATTTCAGTCAACTTATATGATACAGCCCTTGATTATCTAGATAGAACTGGCCAATAACTGCTGTACAAAGTAGGCTGTTTGGTTTAGTTTACCATGGGTGACGCGATGGTGTACACCAACCAACTAAAAATCATCTAGCGCTAAAAATTATATGTTGTTACTTTTTGTATTTAATTTTTTTGTACTTTTTATGAATATATGACGACCTGAAATGTGAAAATAATTACTTGAAAATGAGATTACGATCTCAAAAAAAGTCGTGAATAGGACAGCATAACGAAGTCATACGATGGACTGACTTATTCCAAATAATTTGAATTACAAGAAACAGTGAATGTGTAATCAGCACACAGAACGTTAAAGATAAGTGAAAATATAGTTACTGAATTTAAGCTATTGAAAATTCTATTACAATAAAGGAAATAAATTATTATAAACCACATAAATCATCTTTCAAACATTTAGAAATATTTTATTATAAACTGAACAAAAGTTTTTATTAATGTAGGGATTTCTTTTATCAGATGATATTTTTACGATAGTTTTCATTGGAAATGTGTATACTTTAGCCTGAATATTTATATTATTATAACTAAATCTGGGTATTACACAAATAGTATTACATAACACAGTAATTAGTTAATTAAACTCTTATTTGAAACTATGTGCATCGTGTATTTATGAAATCTGTTATTGTGTTAATGTGAAAAATATTGAAAACATTAAAATATTGAATGTGTATAAAATTTGCATTGCAGTAAGGTACTTAAAAAATATATTATTAATTTTCAAATAGTTAATTATCATCATATCAAAAAATAGACTGTTAAATCAAAGTAGAAACGTAAATCAATTTTTATTTAGTCATGAATGTAAAACTATTTTTCCGATCTGCACACTATATAATATATTTTATTACGGCTGATATTTTGACCATAAATTATGTCAATGTGTTCTCTACAAAGACTGCAGGGAAGATATATTGCTTAGATACTACCAAAAGGTTGCAATAATTAAAAATGGCAGAATAAGCCTAATAAGAAAGCTCAATTTAATGGTTACACATACTAGAATCAAAAAGTTCCCTGAATTAATTTCTAGAGACCCCCAGCCCAATCGCCCGTGATAAATTTGTTTTGTAGCAGTTGGTACTACTCCTGTGGAGGGAATATCAGTAGTGTTGTCTTTGTATAGCTCATTTGTCTTTGTTCACCGGTGGAGAGTGCTAATCTTGTGTCTGCAAGTTTACATTTTTGTTTTTAAAAAATGGCATACAGTGAACAGCGAGCGAATTCTGTTTTTGCTTCAAAAGTCACCTTCTGAGGCTCTTGAGTTGTTAATTCAAGCTTATGGAGACGAGGCGATGAAGAAGAGTCAAGTTTACGAATGGCACAAACGTTTTTGTGAAGGTCGCGTAAGCATGGACGACCTTCAACCTCAACCACTGATGAAAACGATGAGCGAGTACGGCAACCTGTACGTGCAAACAGAAGACTAATGATTGATGAAGTTGCATTTGAGTTAAATTTATCACACGGCAGTGTCCACAGTATCTTTCATGATCTCTTGAACATGCATCGAATTTGTTTGCGAATGGTTCCAAAAATGCTCACTGCCAAACACAAAGAAAACAGCTCATGACAACGCCCCTGCACGTCGGTCCCTGTTAGTACGTAATTATCTAGCCAAGAACAGTGTTACCACGCTAGAACATCCGGCCTACTCACCCGACCTCGCGCCAGACGATTTCTTCCTTTTTAAGCGGTTGAAAACATCGTTGAAGGGAGAACAATATGCAGATGCTGAATCAGTCAAGCAAAATTCTACGAAAGCGATGAAAGAACTTTCACAAAATGAGTTCCAAAAGTGTTTCGAAGAGCTGTATAAACGTTGGGGCAAGTGTGTTGTTGCAGAAGGAGAGTACTTTGAGGGAAAATAAATTTGTAAGTTTTTAACTTTGTTCAATAAATAAATTAAACCAATTCCGGGAACTTTTTGACTCTAGTAGTATATGGTACTTGCTTGTATACTTTATTATATTACTAATATTTTTTTCTTATGGTGTAAATTGGTGCTCTTAAGTGTTCATCTCATGTACTTGACTATTATAAATAAATGACTCATTTAGAAATCAAGGGCATCTTAAAAGAAGTTCTCAAGTTTAAATTGTGGTAAATTTACCTTTTGTTCAACCCCAAAAATACATCAATTATCTTTGTAGGGATATGTGGGATTTAAGCAAAATCATGGGTTTGTTGCAATGCTGCTGAATTGTTACTGTAAGTTGTTCAACAGCTTCATACACTAAAATGAAATAAACATTCTTACCAATCATTTTTACTTGAAACATCTAATTTAATTTATCAGGGTTCATACATTTACAAAATATCGTTGGTGGAGCATAGATAATCCACATGCTTTTCATGAGAAAACACTTCAAAATCAAAATTTGGATAGCCGTTTCAAAACATTTGAGTATGAGTTCCATGTTTACTGCAAACAAAACAAACACCAAAAGAAACCATCCTGAAATTCTGAATTCAGTCATATGTCAAATTGAAATACTGAACAAAACATTGAAGACTTAATAGTGCCTGCATACAGTTCATGCTCCTTAATATCCTTTTATATCACCACTTGAATTTCTTCTGGAGTGCAGAAAAAGAGCTTTTTATAAAAATCCATTGACACATTAAATAAACGATACCAGAAACTGGCACATAATTTCTTCAATAATTTTGAAGAAATTATTACAGTTGTGTGGATTGTAACAGTGTGTGTTTTTTTTATCAACCTCAACATAATTTCTCACAAACATAATTATTTAAATTATTAAACAGATTCACTGTGACTTCATAACTTTATTAAAGTAGCAGAGGGGATGCATTAAAATAGGAGAGCAATGCGGGGGTGTTATTTACGCCACTGGGCCACCACTTTAGTAATGTTTAACAAACTCATTTGTATAGTAACAACTCAGGGGAGAAGACTGGTAGACTGGTTAAATGTGCTTGTCCAATCTGCAATAGTTGGAATCTCTAACACAGTTAGTTGTGTAGGTTCAAATCTAACAACTGGATTTTGATTTATTTTCACTAAATGTTGTTCCCCATTTTCATTAGTCTATTATAAAGTAAAGAGGATATGTAAGAAGTATAAATTCAACAACAATGCACCAAACATATGATTTATCATAAACCCCTTATACAGGCCAGCACAGTGTAACATCTATCATTTTCTAGGATTGAACAAAAGGTAACTTGACCTTAATAACTTAAAATGGTAACTTACTTTTGTAACACGTCTGATATTACAAATTTCTTTAAAACAATTTATAGTATAAAGTAATAATAATAAAACCGTTTAGTTTTACTTTTCTAAGGCATTTTAAGTTTCTGCAGGTGGTTATGATTTGTGCAAATAACTATGCATGTGCCTGAATTATTAAACTATAAAAAAATTGATTAATTGATTCCATCTTAATATTTTATTACATAGGTAATAAAAATAACCCTACTAGTAAAAAACAAATATATAAAACGTAAGTTAATTACTTCATATAAAAAGAATGGAATTAAAAGAAAAAAACGTGCACTGTGTTACCAACATAACAGAACTTATTTAACTAGGTACTCTGAAAAACCACAATTAAGAGAGTATACCCCCAAGATATATACACTGACAATATGAGATGGCATATTACAAAAATATAATCTGTCAAGAGTATAAAGTGAATGAAAATGAATTCACAAAAGATATTTTAATTACAGAAGTCTTGACAAGTTTATTACACAAAGAGAGGATGTAAGTAAACATGAAATTCATGCAGTATTTCAGAACTTTCCAATGCTTTATAGCGTCAATAAATCCATGCGACATGCACGATTCAGAACTCTAACTTACCTGGCACTATGGCTCAACAAAATTATGTTTCTGAAAGTAATATAATAGTTATTAATATTGATTGTGTCAATTTTAACTGCATTTAAATAATTGAAGGTATGAAACATTTATTTTTATTTTATTATTCACATATACAAAGAAATGTACATAGGATGTTTCCAAAGTTCTGGGAATTTATTAATAATATGTTCTATAATTTGTATTATTTTGTTAATTTTCGTCAATATTACAATGTAGTTTTTCATCATAATCTCCAATTAACTGAATACATTTATTCCAACGATAAACTAATTTTTTTAAAACGTCCTCGAAGAACTTTTTCGGTGTCTCCTCAATCCGCCTGTTTATGGCACGTTTTACGTCAGTTAAACTTTCAAATCGAACACCCCGTATGGGTTTTTTCAAATCTGGGAACAGATGATAATCACTGGGTGCAAGATCCCGGGAATAAGGTGGGTGCGGAAGCAATTTCCATTGTAAATCGTTGAAAACATACCTTGTTTTTCTTGCGGTGTGTGGTCTTGTATTATCCTGTTGCAATAGCGAACGCTTATGCAACTTTCCAGGCCGTTTTTTGACAAGTGCCTGTCGCAGTGGTTCAGATAATAAATTTGAATAATATTCTGCGTTAACTGTAGTACCTTTCGCCAGATAATCCATAAAAATAATCCTTTCACAATCCCAGAATACAGTAAGCATTACCTTTCCAACAGACGGAACTGCATCCGCCTTAAGTGGAGGCCCTTCTTTAGGTTTGCGCCATTCTTTGGATTGACTTTTGGTCTCAGCATTGAAATAAGGAATCCACGTTTCGCCAGTGGTTATTATTCGTTGCCAAAATTCATCACCAAAATAGGCTAAGAGGTCTTGAAGTTGACGACAAGTATCAGACCTATTGAGTTTCTGTTCTGGTCCCAACAGCCTTGGCACCCAGCGCGCCGAAACCTTGCTAACGCCCAAACAATCATGCAAGATGTCATGAACTTGTTGTGTACCTATCCCTAGGCGTACACTAATTTGAGGAATAGTCATTTGCCTGCCCTCTTTCAGTAGGTCTTCGACGGCAGTAATGTTTCTTTCATTTACCGACGTGCTTGGGTGCCCATGGCGTGGATCATCTTGTAGTGATGTTCTACCGGTTTTAAAATGATCGATCCACCGATAAACAGTACTTTTGAATTCTGCAGACACACCAAATACTCCTTGCAGACCCAATAATGTCTAACGTTTTCACACCTTCTTTCCACAAAAAGAAAATTATTGCTCTTTGAGATTTTGCTGCGTCTTCCTTGGTTACAAAAACGGTGCTATGAAAGAGCGTCTATATCAGTCCAAAACCTAAATCAGACTGAACAATATTGCACTAGATAGTTGCATAAACATGTCAAGCCTTGTCTGGCACCAATAACATTGCCTATAGTTTTGCGTAATTTAATTATAGCACAACTCCCAGAACTTTGGGAGCAAAATATCAACTTTATGTTAATGATTTATTACGGTTGAATAAAATCTATATCTAACACAAGTCTCGCATGAAGATGTGGTTTAATATACCAGTAATGGTGAAACTTTGAATATCATGTACATAAATTATTTTTCTATAAAATAATGGCAAGAATTTTCAATCAGTTTGTACCTATTACAAAATTTACTTTTTATTTTTCATTGCGTATGGGATTGGTTTTAGTATTTCATTTTTATCTACTGCAGAAGCAGAGATTTATATGACAATTGTTTTAATAAAACCTTTATTTAATTTTAAATTATAGTTGTTTTATATGTTATTTAATTGCAAAACAAAATATGAGTATTTTATTTTAGGCACACTGCTGTAAAATATTCAATAAAGCCAATACAAGCTTATACGGAGTGTTTCAACATGAATATCAAATTCATAAGGCTTTGTAGTACTTATTACAATTAACTTTTATTAATTTATAAAATTTATATTTAACAATTATAAATATTACATCAAACGAAAGAGTAATCAAACAGGCGATACAATATATTTTTACTGTAAAATGTAATGTTTTATTTCTGAACCTGTCTAAATGACCTCTACCATTCCTATACGTTAAAATAATTATAATAATCTTGAACCGTGGAAGTTATACTATTTTAGCTGCAGTTTTGTTGGTACACCTGTGCGCATGCACTGTTTTACCTCTACCTTCGGTTAGAATACACTGATAGCAAATATAACGACTAGTGAACAGAGCTTCTTGCGTTTTACTGTTTGCAAGGACTGAATCTATAGTTACAGAGCAATGTGTGTTCCGTATTAAGTTCAAATGTAATCGTCCCAATGGTAATAACATCTGTAGATGGTATCATCAGTTTGAAGACACCCGGCATTCTTTGCTGAGGGAAGAGTACGGTACAACCAAGAGTGGATGAAGCAATTTCAGTGTCGTCTGTTTGGAGAGTTTTAAGGAGACACTTAGAACTACGACCTTATCGATTGCAGCTCGATAAAACCTACAGACTACGGTTTACATACCAATTTTGCAAACGATACGTTGCTGCATTTTTCTGAATCGTGTTATCTTCAGTGAGTGAACACTCATAATGTGTGCATCTGGGTTCCGCAAATACATACGAGATGGAATATTTTTGTACCATACGCAGGCGGATAGTTTATGGTCCTTTCCTTTTACCAAAGCAACTGTGCCTGGTGTTTCTTATCTTTATGCACTACAATTATGTGTATTTCCTCAATCGGAAGAAGCTGAACTGCAGAACTTTGTTTGGCAGCAAGATGGTGCACCACCTCTCTGATATGACTCAGTACGCGATTGGTTAAACAAAGTTGTAACCGACCGCTAGATTGGCCGAAAGGTGCCGGGTGACAGAGCTTATTTTGCGTGGAATCCATGTTCACCCAAAAAGCCTTGCGACTTTATCTTTGATAAAGAATCATATAAGTCTCCGCTACCAGCTAAGATTGAAGCAGCTGATGCAACAATTACTCCAGATACTCTGAACAGGGTTTGGGACGAACTCGGCTAACAACTCGCTGTGTGCCATGTGACGAATGAGGCTCACATTGCACACTTGTAGGGAAAACTGTTTGAGTTGCTCTTTCATTTGATGTGTTATTTATAATTGTAAGTTAAATGTAATAAATACAGCAAAGTCTTAACCCTTTGCTCTCGGTGGCCATTACTGCTGGCCATACGATATTCTCAGTCAGCTCTGAATATTTATCGAATTACACATCCTCACAGCTCGGATGGCCAGCCTGACTGGCCGCTTACAATATTGTTGTCAGCGCTGACCTTGCGGCGTCAACAGCTCTGAATTATTTTTCACTACAATCTGAAATGTTGTTAGTGGGTATTTATTTCTTGTTTAACAAAATCATGGGATTTTAGTAACTCTTTTATTTTGCCATACAAAAAAGTAGATATATTAAATTGTTATTGGTGAGTTTTTGATTTAGCTGTAAATATAAAGTTATAATATATTTTAATAAATAAAATAAACCATTGTATACAACTTAGCTAACAATATTTTTGGTAACTTAAAATAAAACAAAATCAAGTACTTGTTAATAAAACACACTTAAAAACAATAATAAACTAATTAACTTTTGTTCTAATAAATTACTTCAAAATTTAAAAACATTACTAGACCATGGCAACCTAAAACTAAACTGCTGGTAAGGTTATGATGTAACAAATATTGCTACGTTTTGATACAACACAGAGCAGAAAAACAGCGGGAATTAATTAGTTTAAGATTTGGACTCTAGATTTCAGCACAATCCAGACAAAATAAAACTACTATACTAAAAATAAATTAATGCAGATCATTAATTGTGTGGTCAGTCCTGCTGGTCATACGGGCTTTCGAGGGATTTTAACTTGTCCAGTACTGCTGGCCATCCGAGAAGAACGTAACTTGCACCAACAATTCATACTTGACAAAGAAACGGCTGTGGCCAGCACTACTGGCCATCCGAGCCCAGAGGATTTACATTAAAAACCCTACCAGAGTGCAAAGGGTTAAAACCCCAATATTTATTTTAAACACCCGGTACTATAGACAATTTGTTTACTTAAATTTAACTACACTTATACGAACCATATTACTGTTGTTGATACACCATTTAGTTGCCAGTGTGGGAAAAGTCGGTGTTAATTTGAGAAACTTTTTTGTAATAATCAGAACACAAAGCTCAAGAGTTTTGTCCCACCCAGACTGCTACATGCCCTCACTAGTCGCCCTTCAATCTTTTTTTAAAACAAATTATTATAATATCCAAACGAATTCAATTACTTATACTTTTTGTATTTAACTGATTGGCACCGTTGTAGTTTTTTGTATGTTTACATCCAGTTTGAGTTAATGTATTTGTTTCTTTTTTTAAACTAAATCTAGCAAGAATATATTTATGAAAAACAACTTTGGTAAACTGAATCCACACAAACCTGTTTTTATTTTCAGATATTTATCCACATTTTGATTTTATAGAAGTAAAATTAATTAGGCTTTGTCTTATTTTTCTTATAATCTATATCCACTATGAATCTAATACAGTTTCAAAACTTTCAAAATAGAGCCTAAATGAAATTATAAACTGTTCTTGTGTAATACAATTTGACATGATTTATGCTGAAGGACGTCTACCAGAAAAGACTTATACAAAATAAAATATCAATTTATTAAAATTCTTTATTTGTATATTTCATTATAGACAGTCAATAATTTGAATTATCATCACTTATTCGAGGAAGAATGAGTTTGTTTCTTTGATTTTCAATGTTTTGTTTGTTGCTAAGATATATTTACTGTTGTCTAATTCTTGTTTGTGTCATGATATTCACACTATATAAACTCTGAAAAAATCATTGTGTACAATTTACTAAAAAACTCATAAGGAATCTCTTAAAACATCAAAGAATACAGTTGTTTACGTTTAATTAAGTAATATAATAAAAAATGGACTATCAACAACATTTAAAATTTTATTTCGGTTAACAGCATAATATGGTAAAATTGAGCAAAAAAGTCCTGCAAGGAGTACGTTTGACACGTTTGATTATTATGGGCATGGCATTTCCCGTTCTACCAACTACATGGTGAATCTACTTTAATAAGAGATAAACACATATATACAGAGGTGCTGAAAATTCCGGGGACACCCCTGTAAATTTTTAGTGAGTGGGTAGAGAAAAGCCAAATTAATAAAACGTTTATAAAGCATAAAATTGTAAATTGTTTAAGGGGCAACTTTGCCCTCATATCCAAAACTGAAATTTGTTCAGTTCTGAAATTTGTTTAGTATAGATCTCTATCGTTTGACCCCTCATTTTAAAAGTATTGATAAGAAAATGACCACCATTTTCAGCAGTGGTTTAAGATAAATATTTCTAGTTTAATTTGTTGGTTTTCTCTAATCAATACTGTACCTTTAAAATAAGGAGTATACATTTAAACAATTTTAGCAACCCACAAAATTTTTGATATCTAGGCAAAGTTAAAAAGTATATTTTTATGCCTTATAAACATTTTACATATTTGGCTTTTCTCTACCCAATCACTAAAGAGTTACAGGGGTGTCACTGGACTTTTCAGCACCCTTGAACAGTCAACAGAAATAAAACTTACCTGAGAAGACGCGTAATGTAGTCAGGCCAATTGTCAGGAAACATTACAAGAAAGAATCCAATAGATATAAGTATCATGCCAGCGAGCTTCATGCCGTAGAATTGCGCCCCGTACAAGACCACATCAAGAGCTGAAAATAAACAAGTTACAACAAAATATAAACAAAGTGGAAAAGAGAAAACGCAACACAAATGACTAATACTAAATTGCTGGCGGACAGCTCGGGCAATGCACATTGTGTGTGTTTGCTGTCGAGCATACGGTATCTATAGTCCAACAGGTTTCACAAAAATGTAAAATTATAGAGCTTTGAGGTGCAATTGCAGATTGAAACCCTATAATAATAAGCGGTATAAGAAACTGGCACATACTTTCTCACAAACATATTTAAATTATTAACACGTTCACTGCTAAGGACGCACATGTAAGCTTGACACTGAACACTATGAGAAGCGGCCGAAGTACAGTGCATTGCACGCCAAACCCCATATTCGGAGTACTTTCAACACAAAATGCATTGCGTGCTTCGCACGCCAACCCCATATTGGCAATATTTTCAATATACAGTGAATTGCGTGCTTCGCACGCTAACCCCTGTATTGGGAGAATTTTCAATACACAGAGCATTGCGTGCTTCGCAAATTTTAAGCCTATGTTAGAAGAGTAACTAATAAATATTATTATTATTAGCTAAACGAGAATTTTTTTAAAGATGCGGTTTTTTGCATGTGGTAGGGTACATTAAGGGCTACAAATAAGTCAAATTTTATCAAAATCGTTAGAGCCGTTTTTTTAATAAAAAAATAATAGCTGATTTTTTGGGGTTTTTTGGCCAAAAATGGGTTGTTTTTCAAAAATTTTCAAAACCTTTTTTCGTACATCTATAGGCTACAGGCCTGATTGACATGTTTGGTGCAAATTTGTTCGATATCGATCGAATAGTTTTCCCTCTAGCTTTGGATACATACAGACAGACATTTTGTAAAAACCACTTTTTTCTATTCAGGGTGTCCCAAAACGGATATTTCCACAAAAATCTCAACATCGATTTTTTTGCGATCACTATACTTTCTCTGTACTATAGTATAGTGAGAAAGTAAAACTATAAGCATTTAAATACTAGTTCTGTAGTGTAATGAAAACGAAACCACCCGACATTCCCAGTACAATATACACTCCATAAGACAATGATGAATTAGCTTTGTTGCCTCCTACACCGCATCTTACAGGATGAGTTAAAATTTCATCCCTACATAATATTAAAAAACCCTAAGCAGCACTGCCGCATTACTATAGCCGAATTTTCTTATCAGGGAGTAACTAGTATTATATAATGAGAGATTCCTATGCATTTTGTTCCTTGTTCCGGGGACTGTACCTGAATTACTTTTGCACAGGATTGTAGTAAATTTAATTACCTTTCGAACGATATAGCTCAAAAATTGCACACGGGCTTATGAGTGGGAGAAATTCTGCAAAAACCTGACATGGATAATTAAAAAAATCATTTATCTGGAGTTTCCTATCAAATTTGTTCCTTGTTAGGGAGACTGTACCTGAAATACTTTTGCACAGGATTGTAGTAAATTTAATTACCTTTCCAACGATATAGCTAAAAAAGTGCACACTGGCTTATGAGTGGGAGTAATCGCGCAAAAATCTGACATTTATAATGAAAAAATAATTTATCGGGAGCTTTCTATCAATTTTGTTATTTGTTCAGGGCACTGTACCTGAAATACCTTTGCACAGGATTGTAGTAAATTTAATTACCTTTCGAACGATATAGCTCAAAAATTGCACACGGGCTTATGAGTGGGAGAAATTGTGCAACAACCTGACATGGATAATTAAAAAATCATTTATCGGGAGTTTCCTATCAATTTTGTTCCTTGTTCCGGAGACTGTACCTGAATTACTTTTGCACAGGATTGTAGTAAATTTAATTACCTTTCGAACGATATAGCTCAAAAAGTGCACACTGGCTTATGAGTGGTAGAAATCGCGCAAAAACCTGACATTTATAATGAAAAAATCATTTATCGGGAGTTTCCTATCAATTTTGTTCTTTGTGGTTGGGGACTGTACCTGAATTACTTTTGCACAGAATTGTAGTAAATTTAATTAACTTTCGAACGATATAGCTCAAAAATTGCACACGGGCTTATGAGTGCGAGAAATTGTGCAAAAACCTGACATGGATAATTAAAAAATCATTATCAGGAGTTTCCTATCAATTTTGTTCCTTGTTCCGGGGACTGTACCTGAAATACCTTTGCACAGGATTGTAGTAAATTTAATTAACTTTCGAACGATATAGCTCAAAAATTGCACACGGTCTTCTGAGTGGGAAAAATTGTGCAAAAACCTTACACGGATAATGAAAAAATCATTTATCGGGAGCTTTCTATCAATTTTGTTCCTTGTTCCGGGGACTGTACCTGAAATACCTTTGCACAGGATTGTAGTAAATTTAATTACCTTTCGAACGATATAGCTCAAAATCTGCACAAGGGCTTACGAGTGGGAGAAATAATGCATTTTCCTCGCTCTAACTTTGCCATTTTGGTTTGAATCAAACGACCCGCCATTTTGTGTAAAATCGAAAAATGAAAATATCAGTGTCTGGGACATCCTACAAGGACCCTTTCACTAAAATTTCAGCTATTTTGAAGCATATTTACTACCATTTTATCAAGGTGGGAAAACCAAATATAGGTACTTATATACCGTTAAATCCCTACCCCAAAACGATTAATCGGTATAACTCCGCCATTTTGAATACGATCGAAAAACAAAAAAAATTGTATCTGAAGAATCTTACTAGGACCCTTTCACCAAAAAATCAGCAATTTTGAAGCATATTTACTACCACTTATCAATCCGGGAATAAAACAGATATATATATATATATAAAGTAATTTTCAAATTGGGTCGAGTGTAATAGCTCTTATTTTCTTCAAAAATTCGGCTAGTGACAGTTTGAATGCAGGCCAAAGCAGATTTAGTGTAACACAGAGAATTTTGTAAGAAAAGTGATAGGTATTCTTACTGAAGATGATAACCCCATGGTGATGTAATGTTATTCTCTTATAAGTTTCTGATTATGAAATCACCTATATAATTAATTTGTCTTATTTTTTTACAATTCTTAAAAGATAATGAAAATATATTACAAAAATATTAGTATCAACTGCAGCTATTGAACTAACTTCAAAAGTATTCATGGTCTAAGTTTTTATATTGAACTTTTAAAACTGAAATAATTATTGAGTGATCGTTTGAGATGACACAAAAAAACACACCATATTATTTACTTAAAAGGAGATGAATACACTAGTTACTGGTAAAGCACATTTATTAACTTATTCATTTGTTAACCCTTAGTATAAATAACCACTATTTATAAATACAACATAGTTTTTACTGGGTGAAAAAATAACTTTGCATGGCGCGCAGCTTGTCTGGAGTGGTCTGTGCTAATGCTGTGGTAAACTTATTCCTTTACAAATAAACTTTGTTCCTCGACTTTTCTTTGTACACACAGCAATGCAAATAATTAATCATGGAAACTTCTGTAAAGTGAAAGACCAATGCAGCAGAACACCATTTGTGGTAGTTTCATTACACCAACTTGTGCCAATTGTGGTAGTAAAAACTCCTGAAGTATTTCCAAATAATCAATTTTTTTGCTGAAAGTAGGAACATGCTCGCCTCTAGTTACTGTCACACAAATACATTGATTAGTTTACAGCAACAAGGAGACAGTTTTCCACCCAGTATAAACTGTTCTTAATGGTGGTTATAGAAAATGGAAGAAGATAAAACGGTAAATAAGTTTCACCAGTAAAAAGAGCATCCTAACTTATTTACCAAAAACATTTACAAAAATATCCATTAGCATCCTTCAGAGTTTCAATTTCATAACATTTCAAACGGATCAACCTGAATTGCGAAGAACTTATTAAAAAATTATTAAAATCAGATAGGTTTACAGAATGAACGTATATAATCTCCTGGTAACACTTAAACAGGCTCGTGTCAACTTTAATTTTGCTTTCCGGTAGATAAAATTTCAAAATGTATAACAAAACAAATACCAACCATCTTTGTGTTTTTGCAGACATATAATCTGTGTTTATCAGAATCTTAAATATGAATACTGTTTTAGCAATAGTTTAATATTCCTGAAGCAGTTATTGTCTTGTAGAGAGATTGTTTCATATTGTTTGCTTTAGAAAATTATTTTGTGTTACTGTATATTTGTAGAAACCAAATACATGTAAGTAGATTTCAACATATAAATGGTTACAAATTACCTAATATTCAATAATAACACAGTCCAAGGGAGAAAATGTTTTCGTGGTTCATCTAAAAACACTTTTATTCAGCACAAAAATTGATGTATAAGTGTTATTTTCTTGTTTAAATAATCAGCTGTTTCAATGCCCTAAGGCCTCTGTGCGAACATATCCGCTGCAAAGTCATAGTTTCCACATATTTTAAACTATCTTTTATTTGTTTTAATAGATTGAATGAGAAAGTTTCTCGGAGTACCAATACTTTCTTTGAATGTTCATTTATAACTAAGTATCAGTACATTATTATTCTGCCAAAGTCTCATTATTGTTCCTTAAATCGCAAATAATTCTGCTACAATCACCGTATCGTCCCATTGCATTTGCATTCCGTGCAAAGTAATATCAATAGTGCTCGCTGAAGATAACTAGTTCTGTTTCAGCTATGAGACTATATGTAAATTGTTACCCAACTCTCTGCCATGAAATTTCTAATAGCAACCAACTCTATTGTGTAATTGCCTTAATCAACTGGTTCTATAAGTTGGATATTTACATTTAACCTAAAAAAGTCCAGGGAGGGTGACGAGCTACAACCACATCTATGGCTGCAACTATTAATAACAGCACTTTCTGTTATTCTAGTTAACAGCTTTATTATTATTCTAGTTAATCCATTTTTACCTGAAGTCAGTAGTGCTGCAATATGAATTGAAGTATGCCCTGTAATTAAATGGACATGTGTCTAGTTTTAACTTGACATATATCATATTGTCAGCACTCATTAAGAACTAGAATAAATAGAGCAAGTGTAAAATTAAGAACTGAGAGAATTTTCTGTATGCAATGAATTACCTGCAGAAACTGGAACAGCTGTGATGAGACCCAATGTAATGAAAAGATCATATGTTAACGCCACACTGAAGTTCCCCAGTAAGTTTGCGACTGGAAAGAAACAATTACTAAAATATAACGTTCTCGTTTCACATTAATTTATATGTTAATTGTATTACTGTATGCTAATTATTTAGCTCTGCAGAAAATAAGTGTAATTTTACTACCCAAAGGATTAACCACTGAATTGTACTATTGTTTTATTTTTTCAAGCATTTGAATCAACAAGTTCTTTAAAATTCTGAGGTTGAATCATATTTGTTTGTTTTATGTCCATAAAACCATTGCTTTAATGCAAACATTTTTTTTACAAAAACTCAGTGATTTTTACAAAGAACAGAGTGGCTAGTGATATGACCTTTTGAAATTTCCTGACTTTTCCCTGACCAATCTTAGAAAAAGCACAAACAAAACCATGCTAATTTTATTTTAGTAAATCAATCAAATTATATTGGTGAGCCAATCAACTTTTGGGGAATTAATTAAATATTTAATTAAACACGGTAATATTGTAACAGTTAAATATTTAATAGTATCTATGTTACTGTACCAGCCACCAGCACTTGCAAATTACACATTTTATGACTATAAATATTAAATTAAACAATGAATTACTCAAATTATATTTTATTATATTATAACAAAAGAAACAACTAGTAACTGGTTTTTGTAATCCAACTACCGGTTACAGATTTGAATTAAATATTTAATTAATTGATACGAAGATACCCAAATTCGAAAACATTTAATAATAAAACTAACATTTTTAGGAACTGCATGCCAGAGAAAGGTTTCAAGGACATAACACAGAAAGTGCATTGGAACAAGCTACTACAATCACTCCCGTAACTTACCGATAATTGTTTTTACGTATCAGAATACGTAGTTTTCTTATTGATTAAATTAGAAGTTCGTCTTATCTTTAATGTTTATTTTCTCAATTAAAACTTGTATTAATCTATGATTTTAAATAGTAAATTTTAACTATTTTCCCTAGAAATTTTGTTTTTCCCTGACCTAAACCAAAATTCCCTGACTTTTCCCTGATTTTTCCAGAAAAGTAAAATTCCCTGACTTTTCCAGGTTTTCCCTGTTTTCCCTGTCGCTAGCCACCCTGAAAGAAACTTTTTTTGAAATTAAAATAGAAAAGATCTGAAAATAATCCTCAGAATAGCAAATTTTACATTTTTTTTTTTTTAATTGAAAACAAATGTTTATTCTTTGTCAAAGTCATTCTAAAATAAAAGAAAATTTTACTAAAATATCTTAAAGAAAGTATTGCTTACAAAGGCAAGGCTACTAATATTTACAACTGCTTAGTCAACATACTCGTACATCACTCTAGTAATAATAATAATAATAATGTTTTATTTTATAATGAGAAAGTTACAATTCGTTTTTACTAGCATTAAGACAATGATTTGTTTACCGTTTGTCGGTTGGTATTACTGTAACTTCTCTAGCTATATGGGTTATAAGCAAAATATTTTAGCATTACGCTAACAATACATTACTTTAAAATAATAAGAAATACTTATCATAAGCACGACATCCATACACAATTACATACACACACACGGACCCCCCCCCCCACACACATACACACACACACACACACACACACACAATACATTACTAGTGTTATTTGTTGCCTAAATCTAAATACTTTAATGTTTAACTATAACAATTATTACCAAACTCGCTTTCAATTAATTACACAGGCATTGAAAAAATGTTTTTCAGTGATACTGAACATTTGCAAAGTCACTGTGCCATACTACTTTCAATTATGTGGTGCATTTTGTTTCTTCGGCGGCAGGTTGGTTGCTGATCTGTTTAATTGGACGTGACTCAGTAATAAGACCAAGATGAGTTGACTTGAATCGTTAGTTTAGTTGTTGTTGTGATTGAAAATGTTTTATTTGATTTGTGTGTGTCAATATGATATACAATGGTTTGTTCTGTAGAGGAAGTATTTTTCTCATGGAATAGGTCCTTTCATGAAGAAACTAATTTTCTGAATAAATTTCCAGAAAATCCTGTTCTCCAGCACAGTGCTCCACAATGTGTTGACTATTTTCAAAATATTTTGGGACACAGGATTAAAGATCCTTACCAAAGTTGAAAACCACGAAATAAAACGAACAGAAACTACTGGATATTTCGGAAAAAATGCATTAAAATCAATGCTTAAAGCAGCTAAGATTGTACTTCTACGATAAAAACCAAATCTTTTCCATACCAAGTACTGTGTTTAAGAACTCAAACCGTCTGACCATGCCAAAAGACTAAACTGTCGTCAATGGTTTGAATGTTTTATTAATCAAAATTCTGAATAAACGTTCAGTTAAAATCAAATACCGGTACGTAAAACCTACCTAATGATAACACACTAGCGGTAAGTAGAGCGGGCCAGGGTAGTTTGTCCCAATACAGTGTCTCTATACCAGTGAAATACAGAGTGAGGCATAATGGCCATAATAATGTGGCATTCAGTAATCCAATAAGAGAAAAGAATAAAGAGACTTGTCCATATGTAGCATCTCCTATTACTTTCTTGAATAAAACCTGCAACAAATGAATGTCATAAAATGCCAAAATTAAGTGGATTAAATATAAAATGAACCAAATAGTCTTAATTTCTCTACATAAATGAAATATTTTGTTATTCGTCTAATCTTATTTTATTAAATACTTTGTGAGGTTCAACAGTTGCAATCTATTATTTCAAAACCTAGTTGGAGAGAAGCGTACACGGTTTGAAACTTCAACTCCTGAGCGCATAATAAATAAAAGATTAATCGGAATGAAGGAAATGTTGAACCTACTGTATTATAATATGCAGTAGAATGAGGAAACTTCAGACAGGAAAAACATAAATATTCCACTTCATAATTTGGTAATGGTGACAGTAAGTGACCTTGTAATTCACGTTATTGACCACTGCTAAAGTTGTTAATTCAACTTCATTGTTTATTTTAGAGATGTTCTCATTGGAAGTAAGATAGTTTCGCAGTATGTCGCTTTAGGCCTCCTTTTATAAATAGGCCCAGTGAGCCACTGCCCAAGGTCATACGAGATTTAAAGTTTTTTTAGAGTGCTCGAGATTACACGTTTTTGAACAGCACAAGGGATTAAAGGGCATTGCAAATGTAAAAATAACAATAATGATAATATATCATTTTAAACCCTTGAAAACAATATAGTTTACAGTTGTGTTTTGGAAGCCAGTTTTGTTTTATAATAAGCTTTAACTTTATTATATTTTTGTCTCAATAGCCCAAGGACAAACCCCTTTCAGCTTTACTGACAACTGTGATTCATCCCTCCCCGGTATTCCAGTCACTTCCCTTTGGCCCTAGTATGTTCATTCCACTTGTGCTTGTCTTATTTCTATTAGGTTACTTAGGTACTAGTTTGTGAGTTTTCAAAATCAGCATAAATAAAGTTATACAGTATATTTATAGCAAAGTGCAATTTTCTTATTTTTTACTAATTTTCATTTTACAAAGTAACAAAACAGCACTCATTTGGGTATTTTTAAATTGGTTTTACCATTTTCAAAACAATTTTTATTTTAATCAATTCCAGAAATGAATAGCAAGTGGTGATTTTTACTTTTTCCATTATATATTTATTATGATTTTATAACACATACACATTTATCTATGCTTCAATATCATTTTACATTTTAAAAACTTTACATAGTATGTTGTTTATATAAATTAGTAATAACATGAAACTTGTTTAAAAGATTCTTGTTTGATCTGTAATATTCCATTGCATGGGCAGAGAATGGAGTATCATGGGCAGAGAAAGTGGGACCCCCCCCCTACCTCCCGGGGAAAGGGAAATATATATATTATTAATTATAGTCAGGTACTTTTCTTTAAAAAGATTAGCACTAAAGTATATTTTAAATGTTATGTGCCATTTGATTTTACATATATACTTATTTTATTTTGTACAAAAGTACAATACTCCCAATACGGGGGTTGGCGTGCAATGCACTGTGCGTCGGCCGCTTCTCATTACGTTCGGTTTCAAGCTCACATGTGCGTCCTTAGCAGTGAACGTGTCCTAGAAAATATCATATAGGCGTTCATGTTCCATTGCCTTACATTTGTTTTAAAATAGATTTGACTTTTTATACGGTAAAGGTAAGCCTAAATAAAAGAGATTCATATTATAATATTGTGTACCACATCGGAATTAGAGCAACTGGAAAAAATAAACAATGGATTTTTGAAGTCACGGGGACTAATGCTTCACAATGCATGCATTGGCTATTGAGTTTAGAGAGAGGGGAGAGAAGGGCACGATGGGGCGCAGATGTTTCTCTCAGCCCAGAACACAACACACTGCCTTCAGACAAATGCCTGAGATTACATAAAAAACAAGTAAATCAGTAGTACAGATAGCGATAATTAGCATGGAGCTTGAAGAGGGGAGTGTGTAAGTCTCCTACGCCGGCTCCCACTAGTCTGGAGAACATTTCCCCTCTTGCGGTGGAGTACAGTCAGAGCACCACTCCTCGCGTTTGTCTGCCGCCTGCCTACCTAACTCAGTCTGCTCTGTAATCGTGTTGATTGTATATCAACACTTTTTAGTGGTGACTGTACTGAAGACTCACAGTCAAGTAGGAGAGGGTAAGATGTTATAACGCATGCTCAAGTGACGCTTCACGCTGCCTGGCACTATCTGTAAAAGCATTTATTTGTTCATTAAGTAAACTGAAGTGTATATTCTGTCTGAAGCCACCCCATCCTTCGATGGTACGTATACAGGAAAATATGAATTAATTATAACAAAAATGGAATGTCTATACACTACTGCCACACCGATTGAATTGCAAGATAATGCAAAGTTAATTTTTAAAAACATAAGATTTTCTAAATAATACAGAATGTACTACATGTGTATTTATAAGCATAACTCAAAATTCCACATTACTTATTACAACACGACGTACAAAATAAATTCACTGGAGGAGGTATCAGTACTTAGTAGTCCTATATGAAGAGTTTTCTTTTCTCTAAGCTTATAGAAAAAATCAGAAAAGTAAAAACTCAAATTAATAATCTATAGGTCAAACAGATAAAGCAATAGAAAACTTTTTAAAAAAATAGAAATTTTAATGAAAGTTAAATAATGCTACAATTTCTTTTGACTGCTAGTGCATTACTATCTCAGTCCTTTTAGTTTAATATAATGGTCACAACTAAAAGAAAACTGTGATTATCATTACTGATATAAGGAATAAAGTTATTTAAGCTATCAATACTACTTTGGACATTAAAGAAGCAAACTGTAGAAGTTTAATGACTATCAGGAGTACTCTTAAATGTTCAAATCTTACCTTGTATACCGCTGACCCTGCAGCAGCTACTGCAGCTAGGACAACTGCACTTAAAGTAGAACTGCCTGTTATACCATCCATGTACGCAAGTAGAGCCACTCCGGTATCACACAAAATAACAGCAACTATCTAAATAAAACATAATAACAGATACATTTTGAAACATTTATCTCTTACTTAAAATAAGTGATCAATAAATTGTTAACTACGAGGTCTGTTCAAAAAATATCCGACTTCTTTGAATAAGAAATTTATTTTGTTAGATATATAAAAAATTACACTAGTTCTCTTTGAAATAGTCGCCGCCACCCAGACTCCACGCACTTTTCCCACGGGTGTTGCCACTGTTGGAAGCATTTCTTTAAGGCTTCTTTCGGAATCGCGTTCAGTCGGCTCGTCGCATTCTGTATTATTTCCTCTCTCGACTCAAATCGGTGCTCTTTCAATGGCATTTTCAATCTAGGAAACAGCCAGAAGTCGCAGGGGGCCATGTCTGGTGAATAGAGAGGCTGCCGAACCACCGCAACTTCATGTTTTGCCAAAAAATTTTGAATAAGATGCGAAGAAAGTGCTGAAGCGTTGTCGTGATGAAGCTGCCAAGTTCCTGCTAACCACAACTCTGGTCACTTACACCGCACAGCATCACAGAGATGTCAGAGGACTTGTTGATAGTATTCTTTGGTGATTTTTTGCTCTTGGGGAGCTTATTCGTGATGTACGACACCTCGACAGTCGAATAAAACGGTCAATAAAGCCTTGACATTGCTATGCACCTGCTGAGCTTTCTTCGGTCAGGGGGATGTCAAATGCCGCAATTGTGAGGACTGCATTTTAGTTTCGGGTTCGTAACCATACACCCACGACTCATCACTAGTTATTATCGTGTTTAAGAAATTGTTGTTCCTATTTGCGCAACCTGACATGTCTTGCACAATTTCCAAACCAAGCTCTTTTTGTACTCTTGTCAACAGCTTTGACACGAATTTGGCGGCTACCCTTCTCATGAGTAAATCTTCAGTTAAAATGGAGTGAGCGCTTCCAACACGTATTCCAACTTCTTCTGGAAACTCTCCCACGGTTATATATCCATCTTCCAGCACCAAACAACCTCGTCGTTTTTACTGGTGGAAGGCCTACCAGATTGTGGTTCACTATCGACAGATGTGCGACCACTTTTGAAGCAGTTATACCACACTTTAATTTGTGTGGCACTCGTGGCATCCTTTCCAAAAGCTTTTCGAACAAATTGTTTCTGCTTAATTATCGCCGAGTTTGTAACAAAATTGAATGCAATAATACTGATCAACTCGTTCCGTCATTTTAGAAAATTAAAAATCCAACTAGCGTACTCTAGACTACTCTGTTCAAGAAGTGTTCAAACATGAGTAACGTAACTTATTGGCCAGGAAAAAATATCAGCGTATTCCTAACATGTTTGGACACGTCTGTGCTGAAACACGTACCCCCACCTTCAGTTTTCTGCGCGTAAAAAAAAATAAAGTCGGATACTTTTTGAACAGACCTCGTAAGCTTCACCTAAAATATGTGCTCACGTTAAAACTTATTTAATCTCTGCTCTGAGGTCAATTCTAAACACAAACTTTAAGTCAAATAATTTTTTTTTTTTTTTATATTTTATTGAATACACTACAACTAGCTTTATCAGCTAACCAGCAGCTTATTTTCTAACAAATAATCGTGACAGTTTATAAGGTTATCTCCCAATGTCAATACCTTTGTTCACAGCTCCACACCTACAACTGTGAACATTAAACCAACTCAAAAGGCTTCAGTCTTTTAAGGCGTCGCACTAACTCTGCGTTGTCAAGCAGCTGAAGTACTTCAACGTTTTGGTGTTGATGGAGTCGAGACTCATGCTTTTTAGCTTGCTTTTGTATTTCGGCCTCTACCGTTTCGATCTTCTTATCCCTGTGAATAGTGTCATTACTGACATACCAAGGAGCTTTCACTAAATCCCTTAATACTTTATTTTGAAAGGTCTGAATAATTTTGATGTTAGACTTCTTAGTGCAGCCCCAAAGATGTATACCATATAACCATACAGGTTTTAGCACAACTGCATACCATATAACCATACAGGTTTTAGCACAAGTCAAATAATGAACATGGTTACTTTTTATGTTTTGTTCAAAATACATGTTGGAGCAATGCCAAAATTTAATTCAATACATTAATAATAAACAGTTTTACTCATCCGCAACAAACTTGTTTAGATAACATGTTAACTTAGAGTAAAAGTTCTTAAAAGTGTTCAATGATAAACGGTTAAAAAGTGATTGAACTTGTTGAAAGCAGCATGAACCTGAAGGAACATGCCGATAGTTTTTCTACGTAATCAGCTGGGTTGGGGTAATTTTAGTGACGTTGGGGAAAGTGGGGCGATGGTTGGAGGTGAAAAATTTTGCAGATACCTAAATACGCCCCTGAGTTACACATAATCTCTTAATAGCGTTAAGTAACTTAATTGTAAGTAGAAAATTGAGATTTAATATCAATAACTTTAAAATGAAGTTCAAAGGTTTTTACTTACACGTACTCCAACAAATTGCTCATGTAATATGACCCAAGAGAGAAGGTAGACGCAAGCGACATTTGTAGCAAATAGAGTCATGACATCGGTGGCAAAGAGGGTGCGCAGTGAATAAATGTACATATAATTCGTAGCTACCCACAGTAAACAGAACAGACTGCATCTTGTCAGAAACCGAGCTGTAAGTATATAAAGTACATTTTGTCATAAATAATACATGAATCAAAAAATAGCGTTTACATTGTTACTCAGTTGAACGATACTGATGTATTAACACATTTAAAAATGGCATAATAATGAAACAACTTTACAGCTTTATTTTACGTTAAATAAGTAAATGTTTTGTTGCTGTTTATTTGTAAAAATATCTAAAACCTGTTGAAACTTTGAATATAGATACAGAGTGTTTCAAAATTAATATCAAGGTTTCAAGGTGTTGTAGTACTAATTACATTTAACCTACAATTATTGTCGACTGACTATAAAATCCGTGCAGTGCCAAAAATCAATACATTCTGTTTAATTTCAAAATGTGAGCTATGTGACTAACACTATTCAGTAGAAACCGGACTATCTAGTTTTCAATCGGGAAGTAGTTCAAAAAGTTGCCACAAGATTGCGCTTGGTTCTAAGTGCCACCTGTTGTGAAATAAAATCTGGGCTATGTACCAGAGCCGTACTAAAAATTTTAAACAGTTAGCCCTCTTTTTGTAGATTTGAGTAGTGGACTTTGCCCGGTTTTTACGGTATAAGAGTTGGCACATAGCCCTTTTCTTATTTTTTACAGGAAAAAAATTATTGTTAAAATTGATAAATATTTTATTTCTTAATTTAACTTTGAGAAATGTTTGTAGAATAGTTTTTGACACCAATAGAAAATAAATAATGAAAACGGTAGTTTTTAGGAAGTTTTTTGCGTTTTCCTCAAAATTTCCTTTCGGCACTTACCCCAGATTTTATAGTCAGTCAACAATTATAAATAATACATTAAATGAAACAGCAACTCAAACTGTTTTGTTCGTACACCTGTGCGCATGCACTCTTTCCTCTGTCTTCCGATAGAAAGCGCTAGTAGCAAAGATTTTATGGGTCGTGTCGTCTTCAGTGACGAATTTACACTACACATATGTGGACGTGTCTGTCAACGCTCATAATGTGCGAATCTTTGGGTCGGCAAATCCCCACAAGACGGTGCAGTTGCAAAGAGACTCCTCTAAATGAAATGTGTTCTGTACCATATCCAGGCGAAAGTCTGTGGGCCTTTCTTTTTTGCTGAAGCAATTGTAACTTTTGTTTCTTATCTTGATGCACTACAACTATGGCTCTTTCCTAAATTGGAAGAAAGTGAACCACAGAATCTTACTTGGCAGCAAGATGGTGCACCGCCTCACTGATATAACTCAGTACGTGACATTGTAGCTGGCCGCTCGATTGGCTGCAAGTGGCCGGATGGTAGAGCTTGTTTCGAATTGAATCCATTTTCACCCGATCTCATGCTGTACGATTTTTACCTTTGGAGGATCATATATGTGCCTCCGTTACTACCCGACTTAACAGGATTGAAACTTGGCTATCAACTCGATATGTGTCGCATGGGCAGATCCAGCTGGTTTTCAAGGAGGGGGCTACCTCCTATCCGGGGGGGGTAATAGAAATTTTTTTTTGAATACAGTGCTTAAAAACGTATTACACGAGCACCCATTTTGAATAAAAACTAAGGATTATATGTTTTTTCCAAAAATGGAATTTCATTGTAACAAACTGTAGAGAATAAATCATAAAATTGAACTGTATACTTGAAAATTTTAAACAGCCTTATTAGAACGACTAAACAAAAATCTGACAAACCTAAAGTATACAGTTCCAGCCAGATGGGAAAAGGTAACGGCATAACGCGCCTAGGGCGTTGAAAATATAGTTTACATATTTCACGGAAATACCCGAATAGCCTCGGAACACTAAACCAGGTTTTCCTTATATCAAACGGAAATATAGAACTTGCACTTCAAATAGATATAAAAATCATTACACAAATATATCGATTTGTAATAGATACATCGATTGCAAAATGTGCTTTCTCATTGGTTAAAAACTGTCCAATTGCAAGGGTTTACAGAAAACTTCATATCTAAGAAACTATAAATGTGACGAATGATTGGAAGATCGTGGTAGAAAGTTCAAATTTTGACGAACCCATAGGTGTCCTTATCTTCTTCTCGAAACAAGTCTGTTTAACGGTTATGTGCCTTTAAAAAGGGACGATTTTGAGTCATTTGCTTGTGCTTGTACTTTTTATGTAAGTTGAACTTTTTCCTTTCGTTACTGAACATGCTTGTTTCTTGAGCTAATAACTTTGTTAATATTGCTTACTGGCATATATGAATTCTTTGAACCTTTATCTACAAAAAAGCTATGGAACACTTTTGAATTGGTTTAGAATAAACGTATGCATGGTTGAAATACAAAAACTTGGAAGATTTTTAACAAATTTGAAGTTTACGGCCATTTTGTGAGCTTACCGTTAGAGAAACGGAAAAAATCAAGGATACAATTTTGTTTAAAATCTAATTTGCTACCTGCAAAATGTTATTAGTTTTTAAATTCGACCTACGGTTAAGCAATAAACTGGCTTTGGAAAAAAGCTTACACTGAGAGAAACAGTCTGGCCGCCATTTTTATTTTATTTAAGGGGTTAAAAATGAAAAATGGAAAAAACCGTGTATATACATGGCTCGGCCTAGGAATAAGGAACACTCATGCAAAAAATCATCAAAATCGGTCAAGTCGTTTGGCCGTAATCGTGAGACAGACAGACACACAGACATACAGACACACACACATACAGACTCACAGACGAAATGCCGAACGGTCGAGTTAAAATGGAGACCTTGCTTCGCTCGGTCAATAATAACCCAAAGGGGGGGCTGCAGCCCCCCCCCCCCTGGATCCGCCAATGGTGTGTCGTGTGACAACACTTGAACACTTGTAGGAAAAACCGTTTGAGTGGCTCTTTTATTTAATGTATTATTTACAATTGTAAGTTAAATGCAATAAATACTGCAAAGCCTTAAAACCCAGCTATTCATTTTGTAACACCCGGTACCATAACTTTATTTGGTCAACTTAACTAGACAAACAATTTCTTAATTGGCACGTAATTACTGCAAATTTGATCTGAAGATATTTTCTCAAAAAATTATCAATTTTGTGCAGCACAATTTTGTTGACTAATTTATATTTGCGGTAGCCATTAGTAGGTGAGTATAGTAGACCACGAGACAGTAAAATATTGGTGCATACCTCGTTATATGTAAACATGTGGTTCAGCGGTTACTATACAGTAATGGGAATACAAAAATCTAATACAAGAGGCAGTAGATTGAAAAACTAATATTACCTGCAGTAAATCCTTTATCTCTGAAATTGCGAACACTCTCCGTAATAATTTCTGTAGGGGCTTGACATCTAGTTATAAAAAGACGGCATATCATATACAATGGGAAGAACAAGATTGTGAAGTTCGTACAGAACCAAGTTGTGAAGAAAGGTGCATTGTATGTAACCATCTGAAAAATAAAAGTATTGTGGTTGCAAAATAAT
>JAGFPH010000602.1:304795-320424 GCA_018207615.1 Philaenus spumarius | reverse complement strand
ATTTAACTTGTAAATAATTCATACTAAAATCTTAATCTAAGAAAACATTTACATAATAAATTTAATCTATTACTTGCCTTAAAGTACCTGTACACTGGAGAGTGATTTTCATAGAGCAAGTCTAGCTAGACCTCTCTAGCTAGACTGAGTGCATATACACTGTAGAGTAATTTTCCCTAGATATAACATCCGTAGATAAACAAATCTAGCTAGAGCACTCTCTGAACCTGTGTACACTGCCAAATGACAATGCACCAGCGCTAAAAATTTCTGGGAGCAGTGTGAGTCTAGGTTTTTTTGCGCTGTGTTGTGAAGTTAAAATGTCTTCAGGAGAGCGTTTAGCAGCTGGGGTGGTTGTGTGTGCATTGCTAAAAAAGAAAACCATGCAGAGTTTTTTCACCAGTCTTTTTCTTGTTAATTTTCCGCTACTCAGCATTGAATTGGCAGCGGAGGTTGTGAAACTTTCTGGCATAGTGCTTCCCATGGCTTCTGCTATCACCCGAAACTACTGTGTTTCAAATTTCCGTCTCTGTATTCTTTCAGAGTACAAATTTCTGGGTGGGCTTCAATATGTTCAAATAATGTTATCGTTTTTTCGTGACTCCACACAAATTCAGCCATATGAAACACTATAAACACAGATATAACACCAAAAAAAACTACAAATAACCAAAACAATCCACCACTGACTCTACGTAGAGCACGAGTCGGCCATCTACAGCTAGAGCTTAGAGCGGTCTCCACTAGGGTTCTCTGTGTACACTGGAGAAGAGCTTAGAGCACCCTAGCTAGAGCTACTCTACGTTCTAGCTAGGGCAAACACTCTCCAGTGTGCACCCACCTTTAGAAATCTTTAAAGCAGTCGTTGACAGCTGTTTCGCCTATTTATCAGGCATCATCAAAACTGAAAACACTTTATACATTACACTGATTAAAAATATAGTTTATAAAAGCACATTCAAGAAACAAATATAACGTACATTTAGAACACTTAATAAAATTTAATGTCACAGTGTGTGACCGTCCACTCTTGCGCTTTTTTCCTAATTCCACACAAAAAAAGTTAAGTGTTAGGAAAATAGCACCATAGTGGACGGTCACACACTGTGACATTATATTTTATTAACTGTTCTAAATGTATGTTTTATTTGTTTGTTAAAATGTGTTTTAATAAACTAATGATGCCTGATAAATAGTCAAAACAGCTGTCAACTATTGATAATTTTACAGGTTACTATGGCAAGTAATAGATTGAATATATTATATATTAATAGCAATCGGTTATGGCTATACCTACATATGGAAAACATCTACCATTAAGTTTGACTTTTTACGTGTTGATATAGAAAGCCGTTGTGGAGAATAGAAAAGTCGTCTGGTATCTGGCTTATTGAAACAATTTTCATTTTTTGCTCATCAAACACGTTTGAAATTAATTTCATGTATTAGACTTTACATTTTACTTGTATCTAATTTTGATATTTCTGATTTAACTTTTACAACAAAAAAAAAAACAATCAAAATATATGTTTATAAACGTTCAAGATGTAAATAATTTTGGTTTATTGTTGCTTTCCTGTAATTATAAATCTAAGACAAATAATTATCAAATTAAAATTCTTTTATCCCCAAAAATTTTTATCTTAAAATCTAGTTTATCTAAAATTATTTTTGGTACAAATGTACTATTGAAGTTGCTTTCAATTGAATTTAACAGGTGTTTTGTTTGACGGTCAAAATAGAAGTATTTTAAAATCATTTATTAAACTATTGTTATTATCAATTCGTATAGATAATAATGATAGGATTGTATATAGGTTAATTTAAAAATATAATTGGAGAAGTTTACCTTACATCTTATTCTGCTTAACTGGGTTATTAGGCCTTTCCCAATCTGTTTTGAAATCCTTGCTAAGTGTTTCAAGTGAAAGTGCTTGTGTGTTGCTTACTGTTTTATATATGAAGGCCTATTTCATACAAGGTGTCCACTACCAAAGAATGTAGACATACATAGAAAAACTATTTTGTGGGAACAAAGGAAAATTATAAATAATAGAACATTGTAAAGTATATAACATTAAATTACTTTAAACACAACTACTACATATTATATGTATAAAGGTAGGAATTTTACAATATATTACTGGCCCATTCGTGCAAATTTGTTATCCTATTAAAATTATTCTGGGTTTATATCATTACAAATAAACGTAGTTAATTGGGACAAAATTTTATGAGTTGGTTATAACCTAACTTTTTTGGTAAAAGTGTTTTACACAGTTGACATTCAAAGTCCATCAAATGGAATAAATTTTAAACTGTATATCATTTTGCAAAAGACTATTATTTATTCATCTAGTACAAATGATACGATAGCTGCTTATATTTCATGGCTTTGTTACGATAACTACACTGTTATAAAGCTTTAACATCATCAGCACACAAGCACAGTTCATAACAAGCTCGTTGCTTTTAAAATGAATTTCAAGTATGAATGTGTTATTTACACTCAAAATCATTTTCAAACTGGGATGATTAAAAACTGCCATCATTTGCTTATTTTAATAAAAAATCATTTTTAATTTTAATAACAAAATATTGGTCAATAGGCCTCATTTAAATTGTTCATATTAACCTTCAGTTTGTAACGGAAATTTAAGACTTTTTTTTAGCATTAAGTTATTTCATTCCTTATCACGTTCGCTACCGCAATTGTAAAAGTTTTCTTGTAAACACAGACTAGCGTCGCATTTATGCGATGACCAGTTTCTATCCACAGACGGATGCAGAAAATTTGAGGAGCCTGGTCTAATTGAAATAGGCTGACGTCTCATGTTTTTGTGACAGTATTCTTTTGTTATTTAATAGCTAATTTTAAATTACTAGTCCATTTTAAAGACTTGATTTATTAGTATCAATCAGTATGTAGGAATGTCTGCCACTCGTACTTTAAGGAAAATAAATCTTTCTGAAGTTACAACTGTGGTTTATAAAAAAATTGTTATCGGGGAAATGAGTGAGTTGAGAACAATGCCGTAAACGTTATTACAACAAAACAAATTTTCCTCCGTTATTTGTGTTATGACCGTATTAAAATTGTACATTTCCTTAAAGGAAATTAAATTTCGCAACTTTTTTGTGTCTTGTAGATTTTTTTTTTAAACTTACGGATTTTGAGATATTAAGCTTTAAAAACGGCCGCCATTTTGAAATGGTACAAAGTAGAAACTTGATACTCCGCACAAAGATAGGTCCTATTAGCCAACATGTGTGTACCAAGTTTAAAGTTGGTACCTCTAGTAGTATAAAAGTTATGATCAGTCATGTAAAAAATACGTACATACCGACAGACGGAAAACGGATCGTGATAGGCTATATACTTATATGACATTTTTTGTTTGTTTGACATCAGGAACAATATCCCAAAGTTTTTCGGTGTATTTCGGAAACACCCTGTATATATAATTTTTTTTTTTGCAAAATTAGAAGATCCACTAATGAAAATAATAGACACTTTTGTGTGAAACTCCTATTATTGATATATGTTCTATTTAACAGAAATGTAGGGCGTTACGTTTTATACATACAGGATGTCCCATAAGTAAAGTGCCAGACTTCGGGGAACGGTTCTACGGGTCAAAATAAGAAAAAACTTTCATATAAACACAGACCCGAAAACGCTTTGTTTTCTAGATACCCGCCATTTTGTTTTTCGTACAAAATAATTCTTATCTAGAGAACAGTTTGACTGATTGAGTTCAAACTTGGCGTGAAGTTTAACTTAACAATGATATATTTCAAAATGGGGGCTGTTTGAAAATTTCAAATCTAAATTACTCATACACCGTACATTTTATCAAAAAATGTCAAGACACCTTTTTTTGTAGCCCCTTCGATTCCCTTTTGGATGGAGTAACTGTCAAAACAATCGGATGAAGGATAATAGTTAAGTTAAAGATAATGACAGTAAATGTACATACAATATTACTGTGTTGGTATAGAACGCCGGGTTGAATAAACCAATTATTACACATAATTTAACTATTATATTTGTATATTCACTCATTTGAACAAAGCCGTACAAATGTGACAGCTGTTTGTCCCAGTCTATGCGAACTGTTTTATGGTGTCACGATAGCCTAATGTAATGAACCGAGCGACGGACATATATGGCGGTCGGTAGCGAACGTGTTAAAAGTAGTAAAGTCCAAGAAACAAATTTTTATTTTCTAATTGAAGTTCCTTTCTAAGATATTTTCTAAGGAAAAACCTGCCAGTACTACTTTCCTTTTCTAGATTATGATTAATATAGCTGTTGTGTGTCTTGTATGAGTTTTAGTTGGTGTTTAGTGGGAACTGTATTTTCATTGGTGTCTTTAAAGAAATTTGCACTCTTTAAATCTTCTGCACAAACTTTAATTTTTCATAAACAATATACTGAAAGTAAAGAACAGCATTTTTTGTACATAATTTTTAAACGTTTGATATTATTTATATAGCATTTAAATTTGCAACTGCTTTATATTTAGCAAAAATGTGCGTTTATATACTGCAATTTAAATGTTTTAAATATTATTTATTATTTATAATTTATACACTTAAACATAGTAAATTAATGTAAAAAATAAAAAGAACACAATTTTTCATTGGGAAACATTGTGTTCTTTTTATTATTTATTTAGTGTTGTTTCTCATAAGTCAAGTTTAAATTTTAATATTAAATTAAGTTTAAAAAAATTGTCCAAACGGAAACCAGTTGATGAAACATCTTCAATAATTTAAATATTTTTATTTTCCTTAACACAAAATATTCAGCAGACATTATTTAAAAAATTTGATTTATTGGTCCAGCCCTATCCTCGGGAGTAGGAATACAATGTTTTTAAAGGGCTAAATTATTTTTAGGCAGAGTTGACTCTAAGGTTTTTATTCTCAAAGTGATTATACAGGGTGTTTCAAGAAGTACTTTACAACTTTGAAAAATCATATTAATTTATTCAGTGAACCTACAGAGGTGATTGTAGTGTCAATTTGTAGGGAAACACATCAAGTTGTTTTACCTTAAACTAAAGATGCTCTATGTGGCTTCCGTTGGTGGTCCTGCACACATCCCGTCGGTAGTCAATTTCCTCCCAAACTCGCTGTAGCATTGTAGGAGTAACTTGCTCAGCGGCGACATAAATTCTCGCTCTAAGCTCAGGTAGAGAAGCCGCCAAAGGAGGTGCATAGACGATATCCTTGATGAATCCCCATAAGAAAAAATCTAGCGGTGTTAAGTCTGGGGAACTTGGGGGCCATGGAATTGGCGCATCACGGCCAATCCATTGACCTGGAAAGCGATTATTCAAAAAAACTCGGACATCAGTTAGGTAGTGAGGTGGTGCGCCATCTTGCATGAAATAAACATTGCGTTCTTCGCCATCCTCATTGATCCGTGTTATCAAAAATTGTTGTAACATGATGGTTCTCTCTTGGAAAAAAAAGGGGCCGTAAATTTTGTTCTTGCTCAATGCACAAAAATCGTTAAGTTTAGGACTATCACAACATGTTGCAATGTTGTGGATTTTCACTGCCCCAAATCCTACAGTTACGTGTGTTAACTGAAGTGAAAAGTCGACTCGCCAGAAAAGATTATGTTGTCCAAGAAATGTTCATTCTCATCCACTCGATTTAACATATCCGCACAGAAGTTCTTACGGGCAATCTTATCAGTGTTTTTTATTGCTCGTAAATTTGTACGGTTTTAAATGCAAATGTTTTTCAACACTCGCACTCACCGGGTTGATTTCTTAGGGCTGTTGACAAAACTTTGTCTCACTTGCTCAACGACTTTGTCAGATGTGCTTGGACGACCTGGTGATTTCCTATGTCTTACCGAACACCCTGTTTCTACAAAACATTTTTGCCACTCGTAAATTGTAGGCCTACTAGGAGGATCTTTAGCGTACTTGGTATAGAAATTACGCTGAACTGTTGTCGCCGACTTTGATTCTTCGAACCAAAACACACAGCAAGCATGCTCTGGTCCATTGAAGGCAGCCATCTTTGACGCAACTGCTGTTAGCGCTCGTGACGGTACGATTCGCACTAGCGAACTACGCGAGTCGAAACTTGATGTGTTTCCCTACAAATTGACACTACAATCACCTCTGTAGGTGCTCTGAATAAATTAATATGATTTTTCAAAGTTGTAAAGTACTTTTTGAAACACCCTGTAAAATTCATAGCATTAATATTATTTCTTTTGTTACGCTATCATTATTAGTTTTACCGGTTTACAAAAAATTAATTACAAAAAAACTTGTTACTATTCAAGTTAACTATTTAGTTAAAAAATTACTGGTTTGTTTTATATGTATAAATTATCGTTAGTAAACAATTAATTTAAAATTTAAATTAACTCCTTGTTAATTTTAAATTATTTATTTGAATGTATGGAAATCAACACAGTTTATTTTAAAAATAATTTGACCATAAAGTTATGTATTAAACTTAATTTATGGATTATAAACTAAACATTTCTCAACTTACAGTATTCC
Organism: Philaenus spumarius; assembly: GCA_018207615.1. NCBI lineage: Eukaryota > Metazoa > Arthropoda > Insecta > Hemiptera > Aphrophoridae > Philaenus > Philaenus spumarius. The sequence continues at coordinate 313,885 of JAGFPH010000602.1, read as the reverse complement.
TCAACTTGATTAAGTATATTTTCTGAAAAAAATTTAGTATTTGAGTTTATTTTTCTGATTTTTATTTTGTAAACCATTCGGTTTCTGTCACATTCTTTATGTTGCTGTTGTTTTTCAAGATTTCATCTTAATATTTTCATTTTTAATGTCACCTTTATAGAATTTTATAATTTTAACTGTATTATTACATATTGTTTTTGCATCCGCCTATATTAAATGTTTGATAAAAACACATTATATCTAGTGTTTATGAAAAGCCATTACAGTACTTTTTATATAGTTATCCACAGCCACATCAATAATTGCTTGTTTAGAGTTAGAGTTTACAATAAACAAATAAGATATTGTTTTGTATCTGTGCACAAAATAAAGGAACAATTTCACAAACATTATTTTAAGAGTTAATTTGGGCCAATTATTAAATTATACACCTTCTATTTACCGCTTATACACTAGAGTACAAACAAAATATACTTTCCAGCATACTGAAAGTGATGTTAAAATATTTCTGAAATACCATAAATCTTTCTACTAGATATTTTATACTGCAATCTAATATGAGAGAGAACTTAAACCCCACTCTTATATGGGGGTTTAATTATAAATTTATGTTATCTTACTCCGAAACAAGTTCATTTTGTGTTTTTGGATTCTTTGACATTTTATTAGAAATAATTGTACAACTTCGTATTGTGTGATAATATTTCCCTTAATAATAATAAATTATGTATATCTTCAAACATATCTGACAATGTTTTACCAAAATGTGATGCTGTGTTCTTGTGTCAATATCTTGATACTTAAGTTTCATTTATAAAAAATTAGTTATTGTACCATTACACTCAAGACCTGAAAGAAAATGGTGTAACCGGCAAAACGTAAACCGCCAGTAAAACCAGTTTGTACATGTAGGCACTAAAATTGTTTTATTTGTAAAATATATTACTGTGGTGAATTGGGTAATTTATTGCTTTAATCATATTACAGTGATATTACCTGTGTCGAAACATAATCTATGCATTCTGGATCTTTTATTTTATTATTAAAGAAAACTTCAAACTTTAACATGACTAATTAAATACTGCTTAATTTCCACTTTCATTGATCTTCTGCCTTAATCACTAGTCCATTATGTACCGTAATCTCACTGTAGGAATGTGTCTTTAAAGGAGAAGAAAAAAGGGGCTCCATCCTTTTTTTTTTGTTCTGTTTGCCATCAGTGGTACAACCTCAATAAAATTATTCGAGTCAAAAACACCAATCAATTTAACATACCACGTTATTAAAGCGGACTAAAAAGTATAAAATAATTTCTTCTACCCCCCATGCAGATTGTCTTAAAATTTGTGATTGTGAATTTTGAATAGGTATGAAAATACTTGTTAAGATTTAAAACGAAAAACGTAGGGCACATGCAATAGATAATAGTAAAGAGTAGTTGTCGTTGAGAAAACTGACACAACATATTTATCATTTGCAGTGCAATGAAATTGTTAATGACTTAATCGAACTATTCATGCATCAATATGGGGGACGAGGGGAAATTATTTTTATACTTTTTAGACCTTTTAACACGTTCACTGCTAAGGATGCACATGTGAGCTTGACACTGATCACTATGAGAAGCTGCCGAAGCACAGTGCATTGCACGCCGACCCCCATATTGGGAGTATTTTCAATACACAATGCATGCGTGCTTCACACGCTCCCGAATTGGGAAAATGTTCAATACAGAGATTTTAAACCTGTGTGCTATGTGCTATAAAATATTAGTGATTATTACATAGAAAGGTTCAAAAATAAAAAATTAAGTAATTTCTACTCCTTTAGGCTATAGATATAAAAAATAAAAGGTCAGCTCCTAGCATAGGAAATACGAAATTTGCGTAGAAGTGAACGTGTTAAAAAACCTGGTATATTAAAAATGTTTTTTTTATTTAAATAATTATTTTCTGCTTTTTAGTCTTGTGTGTGTGTGTGTGAAATTACTAAGCATTAATTTGTGAATTAGTTTTCGTAGAATTAGTTGTACCCCCAAGCCAGGCTTGGGAAGAAAGTCGAAGGGATGACATATCTCTTAAACCAAGACACATTCCTAGTCTGAGGCTATTGTAAGTGATTACTTGGATTCTAATCACATTCATTTTTCATACCTGCCTTTTTAGCGAATTTCCAAAGGAAAAATGAGCTATTGCAGTGGCCCTTATGGTGAGACCCAAGGTCGGGAGTAGCAAATGAGCACCGATCATGGTCCCCAGAACACGTTTTGGGGTGTCATTAAAATTCATATAAGTATGTATATATATGTATAAATGTGTTCGCACTCTAGCGGCCGCATTTTAAGTCCGATTTGGTACAAATTTGGAACACGTTTTGGTTGTCTATGTGGCTCGGACGAGTTCGTTAGCCAAAAAAGTCCAACAACTGGAAGTAGGTTTTTTGACCGGAAGTAACTATTTTTTGAGATTTTTACTACGAGAATTAAATTTTTTTAGAGTTTTTTCTAAAAATATAAATTTAGGATGCTATTCTGCACATTTTGTTTTTTTACGCGACCTTATAGCTCGCTTGGTTCCCCCAAAATCAACCAAAACGTAAAATACCATAAAAGTACCCGGTTCGAAGCCAAGTAGTGCAAACTCGCGAGGCCAATAGGCGCAAACAAATTCTACTAATATATTGCGTGCACACAGACAGCTGATCAACGCCTTCGTGAGTAGACCTATTTCCTATATTGGTGGTTGAAACCCTAAAACATAGGCATATAAACTTAATTTTGGAAATTTGCTCAACTCACGTCAGCGGTCCAGCTGCGTGGTCGAATTATTTCCATCTACAAGTAACTTTCAGTCTGTGTTTGAACGTTTTCATCGAAATACTCAATAATCTAGGCAACTACAATCAATTGTAATAAACTCGCACCTGTTTAGATTTTGCTAGTTTTTATGAACCGAAAGTTTATTGTATTTTTTCCATTCTTATAATTGAATGAATTTGAACTTGTGTTTCCAATTAAGCTGCATGAATGATTTTGCAAATTGTTAAGAAACAGCATGTTTTACACTGAGGTTCTGGTTTCTAAAGTGAGACGTTAATGTTTATTTGAATTATTTTGACATTACCGTTATACTGATTTAAAACGATTGCTTTCTGTTCGTCTGGAATTTAAGATGTAGGTTGACAGACGCACAAAACATTTTTTTAACTAAAAACTATTTTTCAAACGATATAAAATTATGGTTTTTAGAAATAACGACATAGACTATTCCGTCCTTCTAATTTGTGAGAACGTTAACGTAGTTTTAAACACACATTACACTGATAGCGTTCTTTAAAAGACGTAAGAAAGTAGATTTAATAATTACAAGCTTTTATACGAACAAGTAGTCACTTAATTTGATCTTGTTGATAAAATTATCGTAGTAATATTTCCTAGATGATGTGTATCTGTACTTTATAAGTGCAGTTAAACACCATATAATTTTATTCTGTAGAAATCCCACTTTTGTCATCTTAAATATTTCCAGTTAATTCTAAACCGTATAAAACTGTAAGTAAGGCTGAATTAATTAGTCGTATAAACCATCAAAGGTCCATTCCGGGCAGTAATGTATTTGAAATTGTTCCTTGACTGGTATGCATGGGGATTGTTAGTTGTGTGGGCTGCCACCAGAGTGTCTGGTTGTTTCTAGGACGAGGCGGTGGAAGGTGCATTGAGAGAAATTGGCCTGCTGTAGACATCCAATCAGCTTCAGCTTGCTTCCTGCTTCACCACTTCTACACCTTCACCTTCACGTAGTGTTCTTAGAATTTATAAATACTGAATGATACTATTATTTAAATTTTATTTAACGAATATTCATTTTGTTCGTAAACTATAAACAACATAGATGCGTAAAGATTTAAGAAATAAGTTACCATTCATTGATGATTATTATTATTAGGTTTGTATGAATTAGATTTTACAATGTTCAAGGTAATCACGTTCAATTTTTAAATAAAGTATACAAAATTGTTTTGTTTTCTCTTAGAAATATATTCCTATACTTCTATTAATAATACAATGAACTAATTAATTGAAATGTGATTAGAATCAGCAGATGTTATGATTGTTAAATTGATTGACTTATTCATTTGCTATTGAGCATAAGATGTCTATAATAAATAATTAAGTATTGCCTTGTAGCTGATGGGGTTTATAATCTAAACTCCTGATAAATTGTGGTAACAAATATTTTTAAAATACTTTAAAATTATCCTTTCTAAGTTAATTTAATTTTTTTATTATTAATTTGTGCACGATCCATTTTTTATATATGTTGTTATTTATCATAAGTGAATGAACTTTGAGCTTGACGGGTGAGAAGGAATTATTTGAAAATAATAAGATTTTTAAAATATTTATCGTTAAGTGTATGAACGTTTTAGAGGCCTGTAAAGAAACATTCGGAAATTCCAAAACGTTATAAATTGAAGGCCATTTAAAATTGTTATTTTTCTAAATATTTGGATGCATTAAATTCGCAACACATTAAGGGTCTGCTGTAGTGGCGACCATATTGGATTTGTATCCCGTAAGAACAATGTTAAATTAAAAACCATTTATTTCGTTTGTTTTTTATCATAAACTTGTTTGCCAAGGTCTCATTTTAACCACAGTCGCAATACGCATCCGTTTTGCGTTTCACTTTCTTATTTTTAAATCCCGTTCGTTTGTCACATTGAAATTTTTTAAGTAACAAGTTTGAGCTTTTTTCCTTGCACAATAAAAAATGTATAATTAAAAGTGAATCGCAAGCCGTTTCCGCAATTAAGATGGAAAATGGTTTTAAATGAGGCAATTTCAAGCGCTCGGCTGCAAGAAATTGCACTGTTTAGATAAGGCCATAGGGTGAAGCGCTGGACTCGCTGGTCGCTTTCTTTTTTACTGGAGCAGACCCAGATGAATTAAATGAACTATTACATAATTTACAAAAAAACAAGAAGCTAATTTAGTTAATGTGCTATCATGGTGGGCTGCATAATGATGGCATGTTTGGTCCTTATTTTAAGCAAACCATTTGTATTGGATAGAGTCTTTAAATAAACTACTCAGTCTTATTTTTAGAATGGTTTTGTAAAATCTTGTATTTTTTTGTAATTTTAAAAACCTTTTTAACTTTTTTATTTTAAATATTAGAATCATTCAGTTTTATACTAATAGAAATCATTTATGTTGTAATAATGTTTGAAATATTCATTCCCAGAATCTTTGTCTTCGTTTTAAAATGAATCTATACTACATGTGCTGTATCAATAGCTTCCATTACATTTTTAGCTTGATCCTTTGAGGTATTGAGTAGTTAACTCTAGACTTATTTGATGTTGTTATTTTTATGTAGATTTTTAATTAATTCTGTTTACTGTAGTAAAACAGAACAAATAATTTTACTTGTGCACAAATAGTGAATGTAACAACAATGGGTTTTATGTTAAACCTATTTAGATCTTTTTGTCACCAAATAACTTAACATTCTTGATGTTATTAAATATAAGACTAATATTTTACGTTCCATAATCGTAATTTTTAATCTAAATTGTAAAGTGTAATCTTTTTTGTACGACATTAATTTCTAAAATTTGAATAGGTACACTATTAGCGTCTGCACACATTTGCCAGATCTATATCACCACTGTTAGGTAATGGTAGAATTTAGAAAATTATGTTTTAAAAAAGGTAAAGAACAGAGTTTGTAGAAACTCAATGCTGGTATAGATTTTATGTAGCTATTAAAATTTTTACTGAATGTTTCTCGTTCCAATTTTTGAGAAATATTTATATATTCAGATACCGATGAGGTTTAAGTTCAGTATCACATACAAGTAGCACTTAAAAGAATCTCAGTTTAAAATATTTATAATAACTCAAAACTTACTGTCTAGCTAGTCTTCCTTAACATCTCTGGTTTTAATTACTTGCATGTGCCTTCTGGATTTGATCTACTTGCAAACTTTGTTAAACTTTGAAACTCAACTAAACTCATTAGCCTAATGTAAGAATTTCTCCAATAAGAAATGTGAATATTGCTGAAAATTTCCATTTATCAAAGCCAGCTAAAATTATCCTACATGGACATTAAGATATCAACTCCAAATTATGTGATAATTTCTTTAAATATTACGATAACCGAAATAAATTGTGTCCTATCGATCGTAGTTCTGTTTTACATCTTCTGTATCAGCAATTTTTGTGGTAGAATCTTAAACCCTTTCACCCAGCTTATATATTTAGCTCTACAATTATTATTTATTTCTTTTGGATGAAGCACCACTTTTCTTTTGAATTTTTTCCCGATGTGATACTTGAAAATGTATTGATCTAGCATTAAAGTTGAAACAACTTTAAACAATTAAATTATCCAAAGCTCTGCAAATATACAGGAACTATCACAATTTGTTTGTAAAAAATAACAGTTTAAAAATACTTTCATTAAATACAAAAACCACAACTTTTGCTAAAGGTAGTTTACGGTTCACTGTTTTATGACAGATAGTTCAATATAATTTAACAAATAAATGTATTCTCACCTTACTTTCTTTTTGTAAGAATTTTATTTAGTAACAATTGCCATACATATTCTCTTTTTACATCCTATGTATCACTTTAGTTCTACCTTATCAAAACTTATATTAATAAGCTTATAGTAAAATATTTCATTATTGGTGACCTAAGTAAGTTATTGTAAAGTACAAGCTGGTTATCTTTTGTCACGTAACCTTGTCAGCTAATTTTTAACACTAGGAAATTTGTTTTAAATAATTTTACTTTTAGAAAGAAGATTGCTTGATTTATTTAAAATCTTACAACATCAATGTTATTATGAAACATTTCTCTGTGATTTATTTTTAAACTGAATCTCATTTTTACATTGATTTTAATTTGTTTGTCTTCCTTCTCCATTTCTGAATTGTGTTATTGTTGTAATTGCATATTGTTTGTTAATAATTTTGTGTATTATTTGTTATTACTTAAAACTTTACTTTCCATTGAAGTAATGTAGTAGTTTTATATTGAGTTTTGCGTGATATTAAAATGTCTTCCTTCCTTTTATTTTGCGCTTTTTTTATATTGCAAAATATTCTAGCCTGTCTGGTTGAAATCATTGTAATTGTAATTCTGATTTTGTTAATGACAATCTTTTCCATTCATTCCTTTAATCGATGCATCTTTTAGGCGGATAACAAATATTCTTGAAACTTTTTAACTTGAAATATGAAATTATTTAGACCATGTATTTGATTACCTTAAGAAGTAGTTAAGCATTAATCATCCAGAAACAGTACTTATGTATTATATAAATTTTAATGTAAAAGAATTGTCAGTAACATAAAATCTAGAGCTAGTTTAAGAAAATGTGTAATTGTAGGACCTTTATTTGTTGAATAACATAACAAAGTTCTTGTTACTTATCTAATTTCTAGTTCTGGTGTGCTCGGACTATGATTTCATAAATGATTTCTTTTATTAAATCTCCATAACCTTTTGAAGTCTAATCTATCAAATTCTGTAGATTTAAATAAATGTTGAATACGCAGGCCTACACAAATCTAAGAAATATCTTTTTTTTAACATCAAAATTTTGTTAAATTGTACAAAAAATATTTACAGCTCAAAATGTTAAATTTTGATACTCTGTTAATCTCAAGTAGAATTAAAGGCTTTAGACATATTGAGACCCTGTAGTAAGCATACATGCATCTTGACGGAATTATGTTTTTATTTATACATAAAGGCTAGTTGGGAACCAAAAAGCTCAAATTACTTTAAAGTAACAATGGTAGAAAATAGAGATGTTACAATGTTTTTTTGGTGTACGGGATTATGTAATGCATCTTCCTCTCAGGAAAAGTTTTTACTAAAGGTAAATTTTACATATACACCCTCTAGTTAATTAGACTTTATATTATATACATAATTTAATAAAGGGAAGTAACGGGAGGTTTCAATAAGGACCTCGTAGGTTTCAGTTTTACATATTTTACACCCTCTAGTGAATTAGACTTTATATTATAGACATAATTTAGTAAAGGGAAGTAACGGGAGGTTTCAATAAGGAATGTCATAGGTTCGATTTGCCTATTGATGTTGGCTTTTCCTCCACCTGTCGTTCATTAGCCATATCGGCACAAAGTAAGGCCTCGAAGAAAAAAACAATAATACAATTGAACAAACTAAAAGTTAGATAGTAGTTTAAACATGATTAAAATTAATTTTATTAATACAAGATATAATAGAATGTTTTGTCTCAATGTTCTTTTTGAATCTATCATAGAAATTGATAAAGGACTATTCAAAAGTAAACTATTCTTCATGCTGTGTACAGTCGTAAATTAACAACATTTTGTCTCTCATTAAGATTACAATAATTTATTTCATGAAAGGCTTTCATTTCTTAAAAGAAATACAAGAGTTTAAAAAATATAAGTGACAATAACAGCAGCATTTTTAAAGAGAAGCTCCGAATTGCTTTGTCTCCAAATTTAAAGTGAAAGGCGTTAGACATGTTAGGAGTATATTTAATTATATCTTCCACACCTTTATATGATGTGCGACTATACTTTTTATTTTATTGTGTTTCAATTGAAGTTGTTTATTTGCTTATCTGATGAGTGCTAAGATATTTAAATCCACTTTCACAAACAAAAACAAACATACTTTTCTTCTAACAATTAAAATTATTGTATATGACAGAGAATGTTGAAAAAATCTCAAATATCTATATTTTTATTTAAATGCTGTTGAACTGTTTGAATACTAGATGCATAAAACAGGCACTTTAGTTTTAACCCCCCCTTTGGATACAAAATGTATGAAATACATAATAATATACATTTTTTTACATAAGTAGTTTATAAAATTTGTGGTCATTTGTAAATGTTTGTAAGTTAATAAAGATTTTCTGATTTATTGTTACATATTCATTGTTTTAATTTGAAACCCTATGGAACACCATGACAATATTTTAGTTCTGCATTTGGTAAATATAAATTAAAGAATAATTTCCTAGATTGTTTCAAGAATTAAATGTACGCACGAGGCATTGCAGTAGT
>JAGFPH010000602.1:292399-304785 GCA_018207615.1 Philaenus spumarius | reverse complement strand
CAACATTTTGGTGGTTCTGGAATTTTTGTTCACCATGTTGGTTTCAAATGTATGTTTTTTAAATTGGATGGTGGTCATGTGACACATCATTTCAATGTGAAATTTCAAGAAAAAAACGACGGCGTAAACCGTTTTTCAATAGATGTTTTCGTTTTCGAGTTATAAACATTCAAAGTTGCAACTTTGGGAAAATTTGAAAATTGTGTTAGCAATAAAAAAGGTAGAACACACTGCATAAACCGTTTTATTGCATATTAAATGAGTTAACAAGTTGTATTGTAAAACAAACTCCATTGATGTAAATTAACAGCTGCGTTGTCAACAAAATTTAAATTACATTTTTTAAATAATTGTTTCAGCTGATTTGTTTTGTTAATGATACCTGTTGGCTGGTATTAACACCGCTAGCTGAATTGTGGTTAGTAAATAATTAACATAGCCATTTATTTTGTTGTATTGTTTATTTATTATTACTGTATTACTTTCTTGATATTATCATGTCTTACCACCGTTTAAACTTAGTTATCAGACACTTTATGATTGAAAAATGAAATAAAATGGTTTATGCAGTGTGTTCTACCTTTTTTATTGCCAACACAATCCTCCCCAAAATTGCAGCTTTGATTGCTTATAACTCGTAAAACGAAGGCATGTATTGAAAAACGGTTTACGCCATTTTCTTTTTCTTGATATTTCACATGAAATTACGTGTCACATGACCACCATCCCATTTAAAATCATAAAGTTCAATCCAATATGGTGGAACCAAGATGGCGGTCAAAAATTCCAGAACCACCAAAATGTTAGATTTTTAAAACTATGCAGATTTGCATAAGCTTCTTCCGCCAAGTAAATCTCAGTAACACAATATAAAGCTGTTTCCATACTTAAAAATCACCCTGTGTACATCATAAAAGAAAAAGATGCAACCATAGATTAGTGTAGAGAAGCTGAACACAGCATAACTGATCTTCAATTTTAACTTCTTATTCTTAAAGCATTATGATATGAGCAAAGGCAATTTGTTATACAATGATATGAGCAAAGGTAGTTTGCCTAGCGCTCTCTCTCCTACCTTAACTGTTTAGTGGAAGTAAAAAATAATATGAACAAAAAAATAATATTACATCTTAAAAAAAGTTTATGGCTCTAATTTTTTGTAAGGTCGAAGAAGTTTTCATTTTTTATCACACAATTATCTGCTGCCAAAAAAATGTATTTTGTGGACAATAATTGGAGACGAACTAAGTTGTGAAAACATTTGCGCATACTTTTTGTTGATTATCATTAAATAGAGAACATTACAAAACAAGAATTGTATCCGACAAACCTAGTGAAAGCCCAGTGTGAAAAGGTCCATGTGTTGCAGTACAGTATCAGAAGAAAGCACATATTTAGGTATGTTATGATTTTACTTTATTTTAGCAGTAGCTTGCAACATATTGATCCTTTTCATTCTTGGGCTTTTAAAATCCGTTTGTCTACAAATATTTTAGAAATTTACAAAATACAATTTCAAAATCCACTTTAATCTTTTGTACACTGTTTTTTACACGGTGGTTTTCATGACGCTGATGGTGATATGTTGCAACGCTGCTGCATAAGTAGTTTATATGGGGGAATGTACGAGTTCGTTGTAGTGAAATTTAATTTTAATAAATAAAAACGGTTTGTAAGTAAAGGCATTTTATTAATTGTTGATTAAAAGTCGAGTAGATTAAATTTTAATTTTTTTAAACGGTTATAGCTATATCAAAGCCCACTAAAGAATACCGTTGAGGGATGGGCTTGTGTACACCGAGACCTTGTACGCTCCAATCGCCGTAGTGCGATGTTGTCACGTTCTTCCCACACTTCTAATTTACTGCGGCTGATTCAACGTATTTATAATTCTTTAAACTGTGCGATCAAGCCTCGATTGGTAAATACCAGGAGTGTTCGAGACTAGTAGATATGGCAACACTACGCGTCCATCCTATTGGCCGCCTCGCAACGGTATTCTTTAGTGGGCTTTGATATAGATTTGTTCTTACATTTTTAAAACTGTTACTTTTCTCTATGTTAATCATATAGACATACTCGAGTCCCTTAATGGAATTCTAAAAGTTATTTATCATAGCTTTGAATGTAGATGTTTATAATATTTTTGGGTAAATATTTATATTTGAATTTTTGTCAATCGGGCTTGTTCTAATTTAATCAGCCTCCATACTTTGTGAGATAGTATACCATGTAATTAATCAGTCTTATTTAACAAGAACTTTTAATTTATTATTTCAACATAGGCGGCTTCTAAAAGACTAGGTAAAAGTAATTCAATCTGTGTTGGCTAAAGCTGTCCAAACATTTAAAATGAACTCAATTTTTCTTTTATAATACAGTACAGTCCTGCTATTCCGAACAGAGTTCAGAAAATATACAGATTTTTTTAACAATAAAAACAGGAGAAATTAAAAAGACGTTTGTGAAAAAACGTACATATATTGTTATACAAATAAGATAAATAGAGCTCAAGTTTGATGAAAACGCCTGAAACCAAATTGAAATGAAAGCTGGTTTCGTTTCCTTCATGTTTCCCATCCGTTTTGCAGGAAGGAAGCTGCCCGCAACAAGCGTCCAGTGAAACGGATGCAGGGTCCTTCGGAAAGAAGGAAGGATTAGATAAAACAGCTAGGCACTACTGTCCGTTCACAGTTTAGTTGATAGCATGGGCAGGCATTGTCCATGCTATTGAAACGGAGATCTTACTCTACTAGCCCGCATGAAAACATTAACCTTATAAAACTCATTTCAACTAAATATTAGGAATCTTCATAGTAGGGTTTCCTTAAACATGAGGTACGTTACTGACATAAAGAAATTTGGATCTTGAATTAAACACCGAGACAAGGATATTCATAACTCAATTTGGTAGTGAATAGGAGCCGATGTAGTTAGGTCAGGTAGTAGCGTAGCAAGCCTCCGTAAGGCCCAACTAAACTGTGAACGGATAATATTGTTGTTGCCACCTGCCAGTTGCTTTCTTCCGTTTTCGTTATCTCGAAGGAATTTGATTTTTTTTCTCGGTCTTTTTTTAAGACAATGCGGTACTAACGGACAAACAGAGTGCAGGATGACAAAACGGACAGTTCAAACAACCTATCCTTTCCTTTCCGTTTTTAGAAGAAAGCGGAATCGTAACGCAACGGAAGGAGCAAAACGAGCATTTGCCGCGTCTACGTGTGATGTGAGTTCAGTTTGAGTGTTCGCCTTTCACCTCCTCCGAGCCGATCAACGCTGTATAGAACAGTCACTAGTAGATGTCCCCGCACTTAATTTATGTCTTTTCGAGCCAATACTTTGATATTATTCATGAAATCCGCCTATTCTGAATTCCCGCTAAGCTGAACAGTGTTCGGTCCCGATTAGTTCGGAATAACGGGACTCTACTGTATTTAAAAATATGAATTGGAAAAATGTGTGTGTCACGAGCAAAACCCAAATGGATTATATAAATGATTTGTTTGTTACAGGAAGAAACTCCTCAGGGGTTCTTTGAAGATCATGGACTCGGCTAAACTCGGGGTACGTGCGGAAGAGGACAACAACCATTTTATACTAGTATTCCTGTATTATTATTGATTTAATTTATTCAACCATTCATTATTAATTTAAAGACATTGTATTCCACGCGAAGGCAGCTTAAGACATTAGTTTAGTTATTCGTACTACACGTAAAATTAGATTTTTTACAATCTTGTTGCTAGATCATGTAGGCTGTTAAAGTTATTGATTGAACTTTCTAAAACTGAGCTCTATTCTTGAGTGTTACAGTATTGTTTTTATTATTGTTGTATTTGTTTAACAGTATACAGATTGAAGTATTTCTGTGTATTATGTTTGTAGTGAAACTTTCATTGAATTGTATTTGTTTAAACGAAACTAATGGTACAAACTACCAACACGATAAATATACCATACGTGACTGTAAAGAATACATTTTGTTACCTAATTTGTTTTATTAATTTCTTTACTTCTGACATATTTTCACAAATTTTATCTCTTTGTATATTTCATAGTTCATAAAGCAGCTGAACATATTTTAGGTTTATGAGGACATACAACATTTCTTTATTTACTGCTTGTACAGTCGTTTACAAATAATATGGAAGTCCACACGTTTTAAATAAAGTACATGGTAGAGTAAACCAATATCGCTGAATTTATTTAAAATTATGTAAAACTGAACATTTAGTAAAATACTGTTTGGGAAGTTTGGAGATTAGTTAAAATATTATGTTTGAAAATAAAAAAAAAAATGATAATTTGGAATTACAGTAGTGTGGAGTGACTTTGGCCATTTATACCCAGAGGACGCGTGTGTTTCTCCTTGACCAAGTAAACAATGGAAGGCCGGTCATTGAAAGGTGGGAATAATTACGACTCCCGTGAGGCATCCGTATCAACCTCTTACTACACCTTGTTTGCTATTTTATTTTAAATGTTTTCACTTAGTCTGAATATTTCATAAAAAGTAAAAGAAAATTTGCAGGTATATATGACACTATGAAGATCTTGGATAGTATGTTTGTTTCTTACGGTGACTTGATCGGCATCGAGCTTACTACACACAGTCAGGTGATTTTTATTCTGAGGGTAGAATCTTCTCAATACCATGCCATCATGATTTTGGCCGACAAAGTGTTGACAGTGGCTTTCTTGTTTTGGAGATGTGCGCCCACCTCTGCAAGTTTATCCGCCATCTCGTTTCCCAGTATCCTCCAAGATGTGTGAGAAAAGGGATTAATAAATTCTGGCCCCTGCCTCGGCTCTGTTGTGTATGAGTGATTCATCTGAAGTCAATCGTTGCCAAAGTTATCCGTTTCTGTATTACTGGTGGACATTTCTTTTTCTTGAGATCTTCAGTTAAATGTAAGTTTGTATTAAGCTGCAAATAATCAAGCGCGTTTCTAAATCTTTTCCGGGTCATGATGCAGCGACTATGTCCTTTTTTCACAGTCAACGGGTCTTTAATATAATATTATAGAATATTATTTTCTCATTCAAGAAAGTAAACAGCTATACATAATAGAAAATTCTTTGAAAGTGTGAGTAGTGAAGTCAGAAGAGTATATTTCAATGAAATTCCCAAACAAATTTCTTTAATATGTTTTTCTGTAACAAAATATTAACAATATGTGTTTATTTTAATTCAGTTCTTGATAAAGAACTTCCAAAATAAAATAATTTGTTTACAAGTCTCATTTACGCATTTTATTGTTTTACCATTTTAATTGTAATAAACCAATATAAGCAAATAAATACTAGTGGCAAACAAAGCTAGTATTTTTTTATGTAACACGATACGTATTTTTTAGTAGAATAAAAAATAGTATTTATTATTTATTAGTGTCAAGTAAATCAATGCAAATTGTATATAGTTTCCATACATTAAAAGACTAAAAATCCGTATTAACTCGTAGTATTATTACCAATAAAATTATTCTTAAATATAATATCTTTGAGTTAGTTCAAAAGGGCTTAAGTAAGAAATTGTTAAAGAATTGTTATTGTATGAATAAAATATATATTGTTTGTGAGTTCTATGGTTACGCGGTGAAACTTCAATGGTAATAAAAGTCGAAGTTATATACAAAACAAATTTCCGTTTTTTTTTAATAAATATATATATTATATACACATACATAAAAATATCTTATAAAAATTATGCAAAACATCCCAAGACCAGGTAACTAGTCATATCCCGTCAGCTTGGAAGCGAGCCAACCACCGTTTGCTTTACTTCCGCCCTCCTACCCTCAAACCACAGATATGAAAAGTTACCTTGTCCAGCCGAGATTTGAACCCGGTATCTTCTGATCAGGAAGATTCCACGCTATCCACTCAACTATGGCTTGTCAATAAGATCTGAGAACAAAACAGCACTTGAGTTACGTGCTACCATATTGCCTATCTCGCCCCTTCTCTTCTCGCGTATAATATATACTGAAATGCAAGCCATGAGTTTGTCAAAACTTTGAGTGCTTCTCCTGTATCGTTAACAATTTCTGACTTAAGCCCTTTTGCCTTAATTTAAAGATATATATTCCACAAAAATTATAGACTCATATTCATACTTGTCTCATGTGTCTGAGTTTCAACTCTGTTTTCATTAAATGCTACGGGCTATTATAAACTAACAAAAATTGCATTTATTATCACTCCATGTTTATTATTGTGCAATTTATAAAAGAGAAAGTGAAGTGATACAATTAAATATAAACATTGCATGAGTTTTCATATTTATTCCTTGTATGATATTTGCATAGGGAATATGGTGTGGCAAGTATTCCTATTTTTTTGAAGTAGTATAAACAGTCCCCTTTTTTATAACTATTTGCTGAAATAGTAATAGACAAAATGTTTTTTTCAAAATTAGATGAGGTATGTCCAGCATTGGGCAGACATGTTTGCCAAACATGATTGCTGGGCTTGTATTTATCTATGCTGAACGGTCTTTGAACAAAATAAAGGCAATTGTGGGCATACTTTGATCTATCATAGTGTGTGTAAAGTTAACCATCACTTTTGGGACCAGGAGGTAGTCGGGACGCTAAAAGGGGTGGATAATCAGAGGAAAATGAAACAAGTAAATTTACAGAGCGCAAAATGATTTAATAAATCAAAATTAAGTACCCATTTTTAGTTTTCCAGAATCCCTTAAACTTCTTGGCTCGGCCGGAGTGAAAAAATGTTTCTGAGTTGTTTGCAGCTCTCCAAGTGACACTACTAGCATTGGGCTTGCGTGCGTTTCATTCTTCTGCTAGCAAATACAGGGCGGCTTCATAATGGCGGAAACTAGAAGGTTATAGACATAGCCGTGACTGTAAATGTACTGAAATGTGCATGCGTGAAAATGTTTGCCTTATTAAACACAGCTTTCTTTCGCATATTCAAAATTAACGGATGTATTGTTTTTCTAGTATTACTCCGTGAGCTAGTTGATGTGATAACCACCAGACAGCAGGCTAAACAAATTCGAGTAGGAAAACAAATTCGGTGCATACATGCTTCCACAATAAACAGGTTTTTACGTCGTAAATTATCCAAATTGATTGAGATTACTTTTATTTGGAAAGTTTATTTTTAAACTTCGAATGTTGTGAGCGTTTTACATTTTTCATATTTGCATTATTGAATGAGAAAAAAAAATCGTAAACTTTGATTTTGAGTTAGGTCAAAGAAAAAATTTAGTTAAAAACAAATTTAAAAAAAACTAAATGATATCCACATTTGGACTGACATAACCTTTAAAATGACATATTCAGAATAATTTACCGATCATTGTTAGTCCAGCAATCTTGTTACGTGTTTAACATTGCTTTTACGAGAGTTGAAATTCAAGATGGCGGCTGGATCTGCCGAGGCCTAATCACAAGTTAATAAACTGTAGTATACAACTACAATGCACTTTAAAACTAAAAGGAACACAGTACAGTAATAAATTTAAAAAGCACACGGATAAATCAGCTGATTAAAGAGTTACAGTTAAGCAAACAGTCAGGCAGTACAGTAATCTGTCAGCTGAGCATGCGTGATCCAAACCTGTTGTGACAGAGCGCAGATGGAATAGTTCTATTGTATGTTTTTATCGTTATATATTTTTACTATGCCATTGGTTAACTTATATTTTATTAGCAAATTTCCATAGGAAAAATGAGCTATTGCAGTGGCCCTTATGGTGAGACCCAAGGTCGGGAGTAGCAAATGAGCACCGATCATGGTCCCCAGAACATGTTTTGGGGTGTCAAAAATATGTGTTCGCACTCTAGCGGCCGCATTTTAAGTCCGATTTGGTCCAAATTTGGTACACGTGTTAGTTGTCTATGTGGCTCGGACGAGTTCGTTAGCCAAAAAAATCCAACAACCGGAAGTACGTTTTTTGACCGGAAGTAACTATTTTTTGAGATTTTTACTACGAGAATGAAATTTTTTTAGAGTTTTTTCTAACAATATAAATTTAGGATGTTATTCTGCGCATTTTGTTTTTTTACTTGACCTTATAGCTCGCTTGGTTCCCCCAAAATCGACAAAAACTTAAAATACCATAAAAGTACCCAGTTCAAAGCCAAGTGATGCAAACTCGCGAGGCCACTAGGAGGAAACAAATTCTACTAATATATTGCGTACACACAGACAGCTGTTCAACGCCTTCGTGAGTAGACCTATTTCCCAAATTGTTTGTTGAAACCCTAAAACATAGGCATATAAACTTAATTTTGGAAATTTGCTCAACTCACGTCAGCGGTCCAGCTGCGTGGTTGATTTATTATAAATTCAAGTAAATTGTACAATAAAAAACAGGAAAAACAACTAACAAATTCTCAACATGCGCCGTATGCAGAAACAAATTCTAAAATGAGTTTGGCAAACCAAGTTTGTTGTTCAATGAATTTTGTTTGCCCAGTGTGGACGTACCTTAGGAGTACCATAATATAAATTATTATTTTATTCTTATAATTTGAAATAAGTACTTCTTTATTCAAAATGTTTGTGCCTTTTTGAATAGCATAATTATATAATATTGTATTTAAATAAGCAATGTTGGTGCGGAGTAGGTTTATAACCTTATAAGTAGCTTAATATGATTTATTACCTGCAACTTATAACTGTTTAAATGTGTGAATACAGTACAGTCCCCCGGTATTCCGAACAGAGTTCAGAAAAAATACCGATTTTTATAACATAAAAACAAGAGAAATTAGAAAGACGTTTGTGAAAAATGTACATTTATTGTTATACAATTAAGTTAAATAGAGCCTAAGCTGAAAACAAATTGGAATGAAAGCTGGTTTTGTTTCCTTCACGTTTTCCATCCGTTTTGAGGGAAGGAAACTATCGCAACAAGCTTCCGGTGAAAAGGATACCGGGTCCTTCAGAAAGAAGGAAGGATTAGATACAACATCTAAGGTACCTGCCAGTTGCTTTCATCCATTTTTCTCCACAGTTTTCAGTATCTCGAAGGAATTTTATTCTTTTCTCGATCTTTTTTCAAGACGATGCGGCACGGACAAAATGGACAGTTCGAACAACCTATCCCTTCCCTTCCGTTTTTAGAAGAAAACTGAATCGTAACGCATCGGATGGTGTAAACCTACACTAAGGTGAGGTCAAGAGCATTTGTCACGTCTATGTGTGATATGAGTTCACCTACTCCTCGCTTTCCTCCGAGCCGATCAACGCTGTCGACACTGTGGGGACTCTAGCAACACAGTCCCCGCACTTAATTTACGCCTTAACAAGTCAATACGTTGATATTATTCACGAAATCCGCCTATCCTGAATTCCCGCTAAACTGGACAGTGTTTGGTCCCAATTAGTTCGGAATAGTGGGACTCTACTGTATTGAGCTTATTGTTTAACATGATTAAATTAAGGTTACCAGTTATTGTATCCTGCAGTCTTGTTTATCTGAACTAAGTGGGACCATGTATGAACCATCACATGTATACTATCAAACATGGTAGTCATAATATATTGTACTTACAGTATGTGCCTTTAATAAAGAAACAGTACGATGTTAATCTAGTCTATTAAATTGGAATAACTTGAATACACCATCTTATATTAGACAGCATTGGGGAAAGGAAAATTCAATTTGTAATTAATCATCAGCAATTATTTTCAATTCCAATCAGAGCTGTGGTTCAAGAAATTAAAAAAATAACTTAATGAATTTGAAGCTAAATGATTTTTGTAGCATGTAAAATGGTATTTCTTAAAATTAAAATAAACTTGATGGAAAAATAACTGTTTGTCATTTAGAAGTTTTGTAAACAATAATTACATTTTAGATTTTGTTTACTTGTTGCATTGTTTGAGACGTAGTAATTAATTTTAAGTCAATGTCATACAGGTTGTATGCACAATTTTATGAATTAAACAAAAAAGTGTTTAAAAAATTTACAGAATTGCTGAAAATTTACTCTCTTTTTTTGATTTGAGAATTTCAAAAATTCATAGGGCTTGGAAAATTAATTAAAGAACCAACCCATTTTTAAAGAATAGTTAATACTAGTTACTTTATAAAAAGTCCAAACTTAACATATGCACCTGCATTTCCTTAATTTTTTTACAATAGTTCAATAGATTTACTAACGGAATGTGACTGAAAGCTAAGTTTACTGTAAGCTCCAAATCTTAAGAGTGTCTTCGACTTCCTCGTGTGAACATCTTTGCCTCTTCCAATAAAAAGTAATCATACAGTGTTAATTCGGAACTATTTGTCTTTATTATGGTTTGATGCGACTGTGGACAGTCACTACATAGCGGGGTACCTTTGAACTTTCGGCACAGGAATATCATTCATGGTACCATAAAGAATAAAGCTTAGGCCTTGTTTGCGCAATCTCAATATAAAATTATGTACTCAGATTTTCTGGCAGCCAATAGTAACACTGTTTATTCGCAACCACTCAAACACAGAAGACGACCTCGTCCGACCATAAAATGTTGCTGAAGATTCGGGTATTATCCCTTACAAGCCAACATTCGGATTTCACTGACGCTTAATTTTCCACGGTCTGAAATAGAAAGTTTTTCTAAAAACTACCGATTGTGTTCCTGGTAATCGGCTTTCTCTTCCACCTCTTACTATCCTTTAACCTAGTAACCTGGGCAGTACATTTTCTTCTTTGTTTCGTATCAAAAGCCTTCCGGAGATCTTATTTATGGCAACTTTCAGCTGTTTGCAACATTTATTGGTTGGCTTTGAATTAAAAAATGTGTTCCTTCCGTTTTTTGCCCTGCACCACTTCTGTACTTGTACAACAAGATTGTCCAACTTCATATCTTGAGGCAATTTTAGCCTTTTCTTTAATACAGAGAGCACGTGTTCCCGTGAGTGTGGGACTCCCGGTTCGTCCGGTATACCTACTAAACCTTACCGCCATTCTTCTGCAGGCAGTAGCTCCACCCTGGAACCGCCTGTAAGCAAAACTTCAAGGTGGTACCTTGTAATTTGGCTTGGTCTTCTTTTATCTCCCATCTTTACAAGAAATTGCATTTATTTTATTTTTTCTTTAATGGCTTTGTAGCCACCGTGTTCCAGTAATCTTGTTTTCTAATATCTTACCTACTAAGTTGTCATTGATCTCACCCACCTTAGAGTGCATACTCAGTGCTCCATCTTTTACAATTAAAGAAGATAAAAACCAAATTTGATATTTACTTTCAATAATTAAGACAAATTTACTTAGTATGAAACCCTAGGGCATTTACAGTTCTCATAACGGTTGCTATCTTTTAGAATTTAAAAAAAATGCAAATTTAAGACTGAGATTTAACAACTAGTAATCTTTTAAATAAACGAAATAGAATGTTATTAAATAAAAATTATGTTCCTAATAGACGCTACTTGTTTTAGCTTTAGACAATCTGATGTGAAATTTAAGTTGTATAACAGTTTTATTAGTTTGTAAAATTATTGAAGCTTATATTTAGTGACAAAACTTTGTCATGTTTTCAATACAGTATATACGTGCAATATAAAAAATAACATGCTTAAATACATTCCATGAAATAATAAAATTGAAGCATTTATTGGGAAATCATTTAAATGAGTTCTTATTCTCCTGCTTTCACCTCTGTGTAAACGACTGACTCTTACAACGAACAAGTACAATACATTCCATGAAATAATAAAATTGAAGCATTTATTGGGAAATCATTTAAATGAGTTCTTATTCTCCTGCTTTCACCTCTGTGTAAACGACTGACTCTTACAACGAACAAGTATAATACATTCTGCATCTTCTATTCCGTCACTTCTTAGAATTCGTTCCTGCATTCACTTCTTGCTCAATCCTACGCTCTACATAAAATCAATCTTTATTCATCCTTTTTTGATTAATGTTACATTTATATAAGAGCAGGTCATATAGTAATAATTTAACAAAAAATTAATTTTCCCCTTTTTTCAATTTTATGCTTCTTAAAATTAATTTTAAATGTTAAAATTACAACATTTCAATAAAATTCATATCCATAAAATTATAACAAAAAACACACACACTTATAAAATTTAATGTCTACAAACAAACTTCATTTTTGCATCCATAGCCAGTACAATTAATTTAAATGTGTCACGCAAGGCCGTAGCCAGGGAGGGGGTGTTAGGGGGTCAAACCCTCCCCCTGAAATTTAGTAGTAAAAATTAATACTAAGTTTAAAAAGTGCAAATTAAATTATAAAATAGACAACACAACAGAAGATCCAGTAACATATTTTATTGCATGCATACTGATATTTAGATTTACTCCATTAAACTACAATGTACAATACACATGGATGCAGTAGGTTACAGCCTTACTCACTTGTGAGCTTGATCTTATCTATTAAATAAGAAA
>JAGFPH010000602.1:282302-292389 GCA_018207615.1 Philaenus spumarius | reverse complement strand
GTCAGTTTGCGTAGGTTTTCTATAGATTTTAAAGGAAAATTTCTTATCTGTTTTGGTTATGGTTACGTCTAAAACATTTATGCCATTGTTGATTTCTGTTTCACTGGTGAATTTGTGTGAAGGGTGAATTTTATTCAAATAATTTTTAAAATTATTTATTTGTCTTATGGTGCCTTTGAATAGGCATATGGTGTCGTCAACTTATCTATGGTAGAATAGTATATCATTAAAAAATTTGTTTACTGGATTTATAGATAAATCCTTAGGTTGTTTTATACGCCTTTCGGAGAACTTTTATTTTTTTTTTTACAAATGAACTACTCAATATACTGAATTAAAACACCAAGCACTCTAGAAATGATCAGTGAAAAAGTGACAACTCCCATAAAAAACATAATTTTTTTACTTTTTTTTATAAAAGATCCACTTTACTGTAAAGTATATGAATACCACTTAAAACCACACTTTAGCTACAATACTTTCTGAATAGGTTTTCAAGAATATATTTAAAATGGCATATCACAAAATTAAAAAAAAATTTTTTCATATCTTTAAATTAAAATCCTTTCCAAGGTTGAGGTACCAAATCTCCCTCTCCTTAATATATAGTTGAATATTTTTTGAATTTTGATTACCAGCTTGATACCTAATGTTATACAAAATGTTTTAAACTTGTTATGCAAGACATGGTAGGGACAGAAATAAATTGCATATAAATATATAGTAAAAACTTTATTGGTTACAGTTATTTGAGGAATTGTGTCATAATTTGATACAAATTATAACCTCTATTACATGTTTATCACTGAGAATCACTAGAAGAGCTGCTACTTGTATCGGTTGACATAACTTCCACGTCTTCAGTCTCTTTGTGATTTCTGGTATCCATTGGAACCGTGCCTTGACCAGCCACAGCTATATGAATATCTCCCGAAGGGTGCCAGGAAAATTGATTCTGTTGTGATGCCGGAGGTTCCGCTCCAGCAGGCAGAGTTCTGTGAATATCACCGAGGCCACTCGGTTGCTGTAACATATGTCCGTTCAATGGTAACGCATCGTGCATTCGACCCAAGAAACCGACTCTCATTTCAATGTCTGAAAAAATAAAACATGTTGCATTCATATAATATACGTCTGAATTTATACAGTAGAGTCCCGGTTATTCGCCATTCGGTTATCCGCCATTCCGTGTTATCCGCCACACCAGCGGCACTTATTTAATTTAATTGTAGGCGTCAGTGATTGTAGCGGTACGTGTCTGCGATAACTTGCAAGCGTCAGTGAGCGTATGTGACTGTGATAGCTTGCGGGTGTTAGTGTACGCGTTCTGTGTCTGACCATGAGAATTCCCCCACTACCACTGGCCCGACCCGCTTACTGTCAGCTCGTACGAACTCGTTTTGTAAACAACTGTGTCTCTCTAAGTGTTTAGTGCGTGCAGTGAGGTTATTCGTTAACATTAAGTTTTTGAGTATGATATGGTGAAAGTACAGTAGTTTATGTTGTGTTATTTAATCTTGATCTGAATTTTCTGTTTGTACAGATAATTCTCCATTAAATTTATTCGAACTGTAATTAGTTTCGGGACTTTTTATGTACAGTATTATATTGTGCCTTTACTGTATTTATCCTAACAATCTTGTCATTCAATTTCGTAATTTCATTGAAAGTAACTGTATTCCATTATTTTTCTTTTCTATTATATAGTAATACTGCAAAATATCGTATTTACTCATTAAATTTACAATAAAAAGTATTAATGGTGTAAAACGTCTATTATTTGTTCAACCCTCCCTATTATCCGCCATTTTAGCTTATCCGCCCTTCCACCGGCCCGTTTATGGCGGATAACCGGGACTCTACTGTACTAAACATTTCCAATTATTAGATTTTTGCAAGAAGACTGAAAAACATATCTTAACCCTTTCCTTTCCAATTACTGGGGACCTAGTGTTGCTATCAGCTCCATTTAATTTTGAGCGAATATTGCACTTTAATTTGTTTACTCCAAAAATGTATTTCTGTCAGTTCTAAAAGGCAGATTTTTTTTTTTTTTTAGTTTCTTCTATGACTAAAGTATAGATTGGTATGAAATAAAACATATACCGTATTTTTAAGTATATTTTTTAATTTTTATTTATTGAAAAAAAAATAGAAATTTGTAACAAAAAAAACCGGAAAAACAAGAATTTTTGACAAATTTTCAATGGAAAGACCTATATTTGTTGCTTGTTTTTTGTTGTCTAAATCCTTATAAACAAAATAAAGTGGTTTACAAATGTTTTAGACACAATATACATTATTAAAAAAATATAATTGAAAAACAAGTGTTTTGTAAAAAATTACACCAACTTTTGACACCAACTTGTACAAAATTGCCTCAACTATTTATTTTATTGCAAAAGCATTATTTAGGTCAAAACTAGTAAGTAAAGCTTTTTTTCAAAACTTATTGGTAATATTGGTTCGAAACAAAAGTTATGTCGCCACTCTCGTCATTTTGTAACGAACTGCCGTCGTCTTTGTGCATTTTATTTCACAACAATCACTATTGTAAAAAGAAGAATATTAAAAAATAAACTGTGAACTTACACACGATAGTACAACAAAACAAAACTAAGCAACGCGTAAGCTCACTAAAACACTGCGTAGTAAGTAGAAACCAAACAACAGCGAGAGCAGACAGCTGTTTACAGAGCAGCCAAAGACGGCAAACATTACATTTTCTAAGATTTATTTACCGACAGAAGCAGAACTCAAATGGTTCTAAAAAAATTCCACTGATAGCAGCACATCTCAAACTTCAACAATAGCGGTCATCAAAGTAACTACGTCTGTTCAAATGCAATCAAAGAACGTTGTCATAGCGAGTTCGGGACTCGCACGACATAGGAGTTCTTGCGGATTAGTAGGGTGCAGGGCTGCCCCGACACTCGAGTGGAAAGGGTTAAAAGTCTAAGGTTAACCTAGAAGCAGTCCCACACTCATCCAATGTCTCTCCAATTATCTGTCACAACTTTCTTCAAGTCGTTCGGTCAACCAAAACTCACTCTTTAATAACCCCCACAAAATAAGTCCAATCTGCAGATCAAAGAGGCCAGGACATAATATATAGGTCTTGTTAGAGCTAAAATAGATGATTGCATCTTTTTATGTTGACAGATAAACCTTTCACATATAACACATTTCCAAACCTTGAAATCAATTTATCAGAAAACAAGCCTTGGCATCAATTTGGTTCAGTGACTCCCTGGATGTGAATGCTGTAACACCATCTTGTTAAGACCATACAATATTTTTCAAACCAAACCAAAACCTCTAACCTTCGATTCGTCATTTTGAATATACACATCATACGTGAAGATGCCGTGTAGCCGTAAGGAGGAAACGACATCCCCAGAACTTCCCATGTCGATCAACTCCCAAATACAGTCCTATCAAAAATTAGTATGTTCCTCATAGTCACTTTGTATGTTTTTGATTAAGTGTAATTGACTCGAGACTGCCAATCCCAATGTGAGGCTGTCAGCATATGACTTTGTTGTCTTTACTTTATGACAGTTGGTAGGGGTAGAAATATAACTTCAAGCCCAGGGTTCAAAATGACGGATCACTAAGGTTCAGGGATTATAATAATAGAATTCAACCAATTCATATACCTTGCAATTCTTATATTTTATATTCCAGTGGTTCAGTGGTAGAATGACACTATCTTGATAATTAACAAATAACTACAATACCTAACTGACTTTACATTAAATAACAACCCTAACTGACTTTATATTAAATAAAAACATCTACTGATTCTATAATTACATCCCAAGACGAAACACTCACAATAGCTATGTCACGTAATGCTAATAGGCTTCTACTTTGACAATGACCAAAAAACAGTTCTTTAAATATGAATATTAGACAGTCTGTTTGCCTACCTTCTACCAGTACTCCCCAAGTATGTTTCAGCTGGATCTGTCGAACACTAGAGGATTTGGCCTACACCGTATATCTTTCCCAAAACATTGCCCTGTTCAATCAACAGGGCTCCCAGCCGTCTTCCAAAACTATCTGGCCCCATATCTAGGTCAGTAGGACCCTTTTATAGTGTACTGAGTTGACATAACTAGGTCTCTAAAGTATGCCTAGCTTCTGTGAGCACTTACACAATATTTACCAGCCTTGCCCAACCATGTTACTATATTCTGTGTTCTCGCCTTGGGACTTATAAATCTTAAACTACTCTTTATTACATGTGATTATTAAATAATTCCTAATCCTACACTATTAATCCTAACACAGTTAAACTGAAGAAGGTGGGAGAGTAGCATAGCACACATAAACCGAATGCCAGTCACTAGGCCTACTCTTAATCCTAGGCAACTGTGGCAAATTTCTAGAGTTGTAGAAATTATTAAGAGTACTCCTGTTAATTTCATCATATAATGTGGTAAATTAAAGGAGCCAAAAGACTATGATACATGACCAAGCAGACAAGATGATCTACAAGAGCTCCTAACAGCTATGGAACTTTAAAAACCAGATAATATTTAATCTATATTCACCTGTAGGATATGGTCTACGTGGGTCTCCTGGCTGCCACGTTAATGGAGCACACACTGCGTTAGAAGCACTGATCCGATGAGCAAACTTGATTAGTTCTTCTGAAGCTACTGGTCTTTTGTTAGCTCTATTTATAGACTGAAGTTTCTGTCTAGCTTGAAAGATGGCTGTAGCCTGAACAAAACACATTAAACTATAAACAATACTCAACACCGTGCTAAGATTATGTATTTGACGCCTTATCTGTCTTGACAAGTTCAAACAGGCAAAGTCTTTATAATGCATAGTTTACACGGACTTACTACTAATCATTACTTCCTACATGCACTGACTGTTTATACGAGTTGGCAAGAAAGTTTTAATAACATATCAGTCATCACGATGAATTTCCGCCGCCTTGCCTCAAAGCATTTATTAAAACATAGCCTTTCATCTTTGATAGTAGAATGGGAAAACGAATTTAAAAAAGACAACAAAAATAGTCTGGAAATGGTTGCTTCAAAAATATACCCAGGCAATTCACTTGAAATTTTAAAAGAGGTTTTAAGAAAAAAAAGACCAATTGGAATATAGAAGTTTTATTTATTTTACTTTATGTCAGGCTTAGCACATTTAAGTTGATAACCAGTTTCGAACCTGCAGAACCGTGTTGGAGTTCAACCAGATGAATTGAAAAGTTTTTTCTTTCGTCCACATGCATACTTTATCAATGCATTTCTCATTGAAACATTTTAAGCTAGTGTAAAAATCATGAGAACCAACCCCAGTATTTATTTTTCTTCTGACAGTAGGTTTGTTGTATATTTTAATTTCAGCTAAAGCCCGGTATGTTCATTGCTTCCACAATTATTTGGTATAATGTTTCTCACATCTGTTTTGTTTAGTATGTACAAGATTTCTAAAGATATTCCATAGGATCAACATTTTTTCAAGGTTACACTTTTCTGCATTTTAAACTGTTGTGGGAAATTTACGCAATCCTGAAACAAACACACACACACTCTTACTCGCATTCTCATTTGATACTGAATCGGGAGTTTAAAACATAGAGCTGGCGGCAAGTATAGTGGAATCATGTTGAGGTTACAAACTTAGGATTAGTAAATTGGATCAGTTTCTATTCACTCACAAATTTTGGGGCGAAATTACTATACGACCCTACGCCATCAGAATAAAAAAAATAATCGCCTAACTTATAGTCTTTAGTCACAGTATGTTTACCTGTAATTCAACATTTAACAGTAGAATGTAAAACAAGGTCGTCGTCTGCAAAAATGTCAGCCGAGGGTTGAATAGCAAATGTACGCCCAAATTTTACTAACACAATAAGACCTCGATAATCCGGCAGACCCGATAGTTCGGCATCCATCATCTTGAAAATTTTCACTCTTTAAAAATGGCAGTTTTTGTAATTATTGAGTGATTTAAGCCCGGTCTACACTATCTATTGGCTCCGCATCCGTTAAAAACAGTGTGTAAAAATCTACTGCTCAATAAACTTGTCCAAAACAACATTTCAATCAAAATTTCTCCTAAAAATCGAATTGATTCAAAACAATGTGCTCTCGTCGTCCTTTAAAACGTTAAAGGGACCGTTTAACACTTTCGTTGCTGACAGTATTTTGTTGAATGTATTCGACTTAATGAAGATTTTATGAACAAATTGAAGTCGTTGGAAAAAGATACATCGAATTTCTTGTAAATAGTTGTTCAATTTAAAACCGCTTTCAGGGTGTCTACTAGTTCCCAGAAATAAAAATCAGTGACTTTTAGGGTAAAAATTTTAAAAATCGAGTTTCTATACAAAGTCTTTATTCTGTAAAACTTAAAATCACTTATGTCTACTTCCCTTAGTAATACACTCAACTAGTGATACGCGATTGCGTGATGTTTTAGACGATTGTCTCAATTGTTCAAACATCTCGAGCATCAAACAATCGCGCATCACTACGCCAAAACTTGTCTGCTCCTACTACGCCCATACTCTCAGCTAAAAGAACGCTGTTCCTGTTTATATTAATGTTTTGGCAAAAAAGACATTGAAACAACATAAAAAACATAATTACTCCGCTTCGTATCTCTGCTCAAAATTATTTTAAAGGCTAGATATGTCTTATAAAAAACTAATCAGGTTATTATAGGAAAAATATTTTATCATCTTGAAGCCCGGGGCTATGATCGCAACTATTATAACATCAGTGTGTCACTCGCAAGATAGTGTAGGTATACGGAACCTTTTTTTTATAATTGTTACAATCCAGCACTCAGAGAGCTTATATTATAGATATTTTATATACAAAATGATTTTGTTTTAGGCTTTTAAAATTTATTTCCATGACCTTTCAGCAAAATACGTGACTTCCGTGACCCCTTACTAAAATCCGGGACTTGCGTGACCAGTAGACACCCTGGCTTTGCACGGTTTGGAAACGAAAGGGGTTCAAAGAATTTGTGACAGGCTGAAGTAAAAATAGCAAACCCCCAACACGTACTGTACTGACTAACGGAAGACAACAACAAAGGGAAATGGAGCCATGCCTACCTGAGGCCCATCAGTTAGCGGCAATCTCTCTACGCAGTTAATGTTACGTAGTTTCAACGTGTAATTTACGTGTCCATATATATAGTACAAAAGCGTTTATTTATAGTTTATTCCCTATTTAAACCATTTAAAAAAGGAAGACCTCGATAATCTGGCATCACCGGATCCCCGAGCGTGCTGGATTATCGAGGTCTTACTGTACTTACTATTAATTGCCCTTTATCATAAAAAGTAGAAGGAAAACTTTTCTGGTTCCATCATTTATAAAAAAACAGAAAATGATTGCTTAAAGGATTAACTTTCTAAATTTGAACAACTATGGCCAAACTTTTACATTTTAGTAGGCAATTTATATGTTTGAAACAGTTTTCTTACTATCATTTTTGTATTAGTTCTTATTAATATGTTAAGCTAACATTATTATTATTATTGTAGAAGCAAATACAAATTTATATAGGCCTTTTGTCTTTCTTACCAAAACTTGTTCTGCTTCCTTCAGTTGTCGCTGGAGTTGTTGTATATCTTGGTCTTGCTGTTCAACTTCTCCTTTTAAAATATCCATTTTTTGATTGATTTTTGCTTGTTCAGCTGCAAGATTTAGCATTTCTTTCAGTTCATTGTCTTTAGCTACCAACAATTCAGTAAGATGAAGTTGTTCTTGACCACTTAGCTTCTGGTGTTTAACAGCTATGGTGTTCTCTAAAATTTCTCTGAAATATATTAATGTATTTGATAAAAGATAAATTATTGTAACGTTAAAATATAGACATAAGTTTAGTATTGCAGGCTACTTATTATTTTTTCTTCCTAATGAAAGATAATTTTCAGAAAAAAATATAGGCTACACTTGATAAGCACACTAGGCTACTATTTTATGATAGCTCTATTTAATTACGTAAGCAGTGAAAGACAGCCATAACATTGTATTTGCGGGAATAGAAATGATAGTAGATGATTTGATTTTCAAACAACTGAAATAATTTAATACTTTTTAAGTAAGACAATCTTACCAACCTAATGGAGTAATTTTTTGGTGGTATAGACATTCTAGCTTTCTGTTATCAAATAGTTTAGTTTCTGAACAAGAAATATAAGTTCAGATATTATTTCAAACATTTTTTTATGTTTACTCCAAAGACTTTAGTTATAATTATTTGGCTTCACTTCAAAGAACATCATCAGCTGGTACAATATCCAGGAAGGATTTTTGTGCTTTTAAGCATTAGAATTATGAAATTAGTGGGCTAATTTAAACAAGTTGTATAAAATGTAGTCCTAATCATTGGCCTTATTCATAATTTTAGAAATATAACACCAAACCTAATCTGTCAAAAAATATGTTTTAAAAACAAAGAAGCTACCAAATTATGACTAAATTACAGTATAGCCTAATTAATCTCTCTAAACTACAATGCCAAAAATTAAATAGTAGTACCAACCGATGCATATAATATAAGTATCGGTTGGTACAAACATATTATACCTATGTTTGTTAACTAGAAACTTACTGGGACTTGAGGATTTAAACCCAATAGTGGGTGTTATTATATTAACCAAAATTAGTTATTTCTACACGAAGTTCATGCCCTACTTATGAGAGAGTATAAAATGTTTGTAAATTTACTATAGGACACTCGGCTGATATTTTTGCAGACGACGACCTTGTTTTACATTCTGTTAAATGTTGAATACAGGTAAACATACTGTGACTAAAGGCTATTAGTTAGGATGTCTAGCTATTTTTTATATATATTCATGCATTTCTGTTGGTGTAGGGTCTTATAGTAAATTTGCGACCTTATGCTATTTTAAAAAGTAGTGGTATTCTAAAAGTTTGTCCATTAATGTAATCATCTAATGATTTCTCATGACAGCTTGAGTTCTTGTGTCTAAATCTAAACATGGTAGTAAGCACTAAATCTAAACAACAATAATAATTACTTTGTTATCAATTCAATGTCATCAATCAGAGACAACAGTTTTTCTCTTGTGCTTAAATTATTACTTGGCCTGGCCATTGTAAATAATAGTTTTTGCAAAATATTTCTCTAAAAAAATGTTTGAATTTGCTAGCCAAAACTTTTTTGAACTGAACTTATATTTAACACTGAAATCAAAACCAAATAACACAACAACAAAAATGTACAGGCTAAAATTGAAATAATTGAATTGCTAGTTTGTTAGTAGATTTAGTAGATCACAGATCATTAACAATAAACTTCTTCGCATCAGATTGCACTGTTCTTCAAATCAAGGTATCAAGGATATCTTTCACTCAGTTGTGGACTAGATTGAGCCACCCGACAGTATACAGAAATTTGGACATTAATTTGAGCTTATCACAATGACATTTTTTAGTTTAGTTTGTAGATTTATTTTATAAATAACATTATTGGGGGTTTATTATCTTACAAATCATACATATTTTATTGTGTAAGTATTATTGAGAGTTTCTACTGTCTTCTTTCCTGGAAGCTCGACTTTTTCTCACCCAAAAATGAACGTTCTATAAATATAATAAGTACACGAGTTTTCAATGAAAATATTCAAAACTGTTACCGTACGTAGGCATTATTTGCCAGTATGACTGTTAATTATACATCTACAAACGTATTTTATGGCGTTTCAGATAGTTTCTAATCGTTTCTTGGCTCTGATATATCTATTGAATTTAAATATTTTGTATACCGGTTTTGTAAGAAAAAAAAATTGGGTGTGCGTCGGACCACACGGTGGAAGTTATACTTCTTTGGCCATTCTCATACCAGTTAGTAATTATACTACCGGGATTAGTATAATTGAATTATACTGAATTATATAATTGAAGCCGGGATTAGTAATTCCTAGCTTAGCCACCAGCGGCGCTGCAAGACAGTAGTGTCGTCGAAATGAATCAGTGTATGTATATATTGTGGATTCGGTGACCCTACTGTCGATTAATCGATAGTTCTTAAAAATTTGTTCTTACTTTTCAGCGTGACGCGGTTT
>JAGFPH010000602.1:257802-282292 GCA_018207615.1 Philaenus spumarius | reverse complement strand
AACATCCCATCCCAAAGTGTCTAACGGGCGCAAAGAAGTATAACTTCAAAAACCATTTTAAAAATCACAAAGAGCTGAATAATTTCAAAAGTAATAGTGTTATTGAAAAGCTACAAACAATAACACTCCATTACTTTAGTCTCCATTCAATTATGAATATTATGATATCCATTTTGGGGGGAAAAGTTAGCCTAAATTTGGTTTTTGTTAAAAATCCTTTCTTTTCTTCAATTATTTTCTAAAAAACTATAGGAAATAATGCAAATTTGAAAGTGTTCCAATGATATGTAGACTTTGATCTGCAATAAAAAAGAATTTTATAAATAAATTTATTTTGTACAGCCACCCAGTTATACAGCTTTGAAAAAATGCTTTCATTGATTAACATTTTTACTTAAAAGCTCAAAACTCCCAGCGTAATTAATATTTTTGAAAAAGTGGAGTACCTATTAATTCTACTCACAATCCTGCTTCTTTTAATGTAATAAAACTTAAAAACTATCTCACACAACCCTAAAATGTTTGAAAATAAAAGGGTTTATAGTGCTACTTTTTCTGTCATTAGTCTACAAATAAATAAAAAGAAATTAGTCTGTTCTAATTACTCTCGTTCGCTTTAAAATTATTAAACGTGTATTTTTTAAAGTAAGCAAAAATACCGCGATTTCAATTATAATTAAATAATGATCCTTCTAAAAATCTTTAGTTGTGTAATAAACCAATGCAACGATTAAAATTAAACCAATTTCAATACCCTAACATTAATATTAAAGACGTTAGCCTTTTCGGTGCCATATATCCCCTTAAAGGTACCGTATATGAATTTAGAGGCATGAGATTTACCTGACTTTCTTATGTGATTCTGATTTATTTTAATGTTTCGTTAGAACAAAGCTCTATCAGATGAACTTATGTCTGAAAAATAGGATACATTTACCAAGGGATTTGCTAAGGCTGAAATTTTGATTTTGATCCCTTTCCTTTTATATATATTCTGTATATATCCGAATACCATTCCAAACTTGTCAGTCTGAGAAAATGGTTTTGAAATTTTTACTTGTAATTATTAAATTCACAATCATTTTTTCGACTCCATTCATAAACTATAAGGCCTGTATTACACTAACAAATTTCTTTGTCTAGTGTAATTTGATAGTGTAATACTGGCCTAATTGTCTGATGTAGGTTCCAATCGAGCTACTGACTAGAACTTTTTCTGCTCGTTATTCCACTTCCAATCTGTCAATAAGGAAAAAGTGAAAACATCATTTATTACATTTAGTACATCAGGTATATTTAATAAATCAGTACACGAAAACACAAATTCATTACTTTTTAAGCACTCCATAACAATTATTCAGATTAAATATGTGTGTCTACTGCTGGAATCAATATGTTAATGTATGAGATTGTGGAACTGGTATTTGTGGGAACTGCGGGCGGCTTTATTTGTGTGTATTTTCCCCTGCTACTCGTTATTGTTGGCTTGTGAAAGTTATTATTGCTAGCTCACCCCGCTGTGAATAAGGGAAGGATACACTGTCCGCTAAATTGAATCTGATTCCCATAAGAGCAATGCAGCGACCAAGGAATACTATAGACTGGCAATGCCCATGCAGAACGCATTACGGCAGTTGAAGCCGACCACGCCCACTCTTAGGTGAAAACACCAGATTCTCTGTCCGCGACCGGTACACATTTTAATTCGCCGCGTTTCATTAACACCGTTTGAACACACACTTATAGTTTAGATAAAATTCTGAAATGTTTAAATATTGCTTAAAACACTATTACCGTGCTGACGGTATCAAACAAAAATAGAAAAATATATTTTACTAGCTGACCCGGCAAACGTTGTTTTGCCATATAAATAATTTTCAAGTAATTTCTAGTGTAGACAAAAAATAGCTTAATTATTGTAAGTGTTTAAGAATGTGGTATATGCGTGAAATAGGCATGGAGCGCTGTGAACGATGAGGGAATATATAAATAACAAAAGGCAAACATTATTTTTAAGTTATTATAATTTAATCTCCATTGTAGGCCTAACCTAAAAATTATATTCAGTTTTTGATCCAAATCAGTTGTTGATCAAAATCAGCTGTTTTAAGCTTTTCATACGAACAGCTGTTTTTTGTGCCCATGATAAAATCAAAAGAAATCTTTCTCTTCTTCCTTAAGATTGAACTTCCATAAGATTAACATTGAAACTTTGAGGGCCACTGGGGCGTAGCCCTTATCACTAAGGGGTATGAAAAATAGATGTTAGCCGATTCTCATACCTACTCAATATACTCACAAAATTTCATGAGAATCGGTCAAGCCGTTTCGGAGGAGTACGGGAACGAACATTGTGACATTTGACACGAGAATTTTATATATAAGATGTAGCTGGGAAAAATATAAAACAAAGAAAGTCAACGTTGTGTTTAGACATGTGACATGCAATTTAAACATAGCGAGAAAGTTTTGTATTTTTTGGGCAGGTGATTTTTGTCCACATTACTCCAGCTAGGTCATAGCTTCATCTACCCCCACTCCATTTTTTTGTTATTTCTTGAATGAGACAACCTTTACTTCCTATATATCTTGTATAAAAACAACACAACAATGCGCTAAAACCAACATGAACAGCTGTGGTTCTGAAAACACCAAAACAGCTGTTAACAAAGCAGAATTATATTATAACCTTGTCAACTGAATAAAAGTAAGTCCAGTGTCAAGTGGTCCAGTGCAGTTAGAACTGTGACAGTGACATATTAGTAACTCGTTTGTTTCTTGCTCTATCTCAATGAGAGTCAGTTTATAGTGTAGATCTTACTTCAAAAAACTCTTAACCTCAATTACGGCAATAATGTGTTAGAACCTTCTCAAACCAACGCGACGATATGTTCCAAGGGCAATTACGAGCAAGCTGAGTTTTGAATAAGTACACATCTAACCAACAAAATATGGGGAAAATTTTATCTACATTCACTAGAGAAGTTAAAATGTATAATATTGAGGCGAGAGCACATAAAGTAATTTCGAAAGAAAAACCGGTTCCTGCTCCTTTGCATAAAAAATCGATCGATGAAATTGAACAGATGAAAAGAGGTTAGTGCAGTTATGAGTAAAGGTTGATATGAACACGTTTATTAATTATGCTGTGTATATACATATTATATTATAATATGTTTTTATATTATAATGAAAATTAATGCAAACTATACGTTTTAAATAGTGTACGTCTAAAAACAGTTATTATTTTGGCATTTGTAACTCTTATTTTGAAACTCATTGTATTTGTATCCAAGTCACAAATTTGAATAAAAAAAGAATAATTTTTTCCGTCTGTGTGACTTTTATTTGTTTAAAGTAACTTACTTACTTGAACATGACGCGTTTCGGAATTTTATTTTATTCCATCCTCAGATTCTCGCTCTAGTGAGGTCGTTAGCACATTAAAATAAATAAACAATCAATACAACACAAACACATTTAAACGCACACAATAACACATAAGATATACTCCGCGTGTGCACACGGACGAATATGACCGGACACTAAGTACTTCGGACCGCTAATATGAATAACTTTCAATGTTTGTTTTTCTTATCTATTGCAATTGCCTTGTTGTAAATCAAGTTGATAAATTTAACAAGTCTGATAAATTTCACTACAGCTCCAGGATATGAAGTAGCCAAAATTTTATCTAATATTATTAAAAATAGTATAAATCTCGATAATAACCATAGTTTAAAAAATAGCGTGGAGTTTACTAATAGAATCAATGACATAAAATTGCAACCTACATATAAAATGGCATCCTTTGATATTATTGATCTATATACCAATGTCCCAGTCAAAGAAACGGTAACCATATTAAATGACCGACTCGTGGAAGCCAAAATACTAGATCCTCACGCAATTAATGAATTGATTTCGCTACTGGAAGTATTGTTGAATCAGAATTATTTTATGTATAACGACAGTTTCTATATGCAAAATAAAGGTCTAGCAATGGGATCACCACTTTCAGGATTGTTAGCTGACATATACCTAAACGATTTTGAAAACGAGTACATCCTGTCCATAGATAATAACTTCTATAAGAACATAGTAAGTTACTCTCGATATGTAGATGATACTTTTGTTTTATTCAATGGAACTGTTAGACAAATCGAAAATCTGAAAAAATACATGAACAGTATCAACAAGCATATCCAGTTTACTCTTGAATTAGAGTCAGATAAAATGATCAATTTTCTAGATCTTACAGTAATCAGATCAGACGAGTTTCAGTATAAAATTTATAGAAAACCCACCACAACCGACTCGACTATTCATGCGGAGTCGCACCATCCCATTGCACAAAAAATGGCTGCTTACAACAGCTTTATCCACAGATTAATATCATTACCAATCAAAGATCAAGATTTTCATAACGAATTAAACACAATAAAATACATAGCTGTGGCGAACGGTTACCGGAGTTCCATGGTAGACTCTATTCTTAAAAAACACCTAAGAAATAAAGAAAAACCGCGGAAAGTACAAAATAGAAAAATATACAGATCCACGGAGTACGGGGTAATTTTACCTAACATCTTAACTAACGTATTGAACAAAATAGATATAACCATGTCGTTCCGTACTTCTAACAACATTAGGAATAAAATTAAAACCAAAAAAACAATCCCAGTAGAACAGAAATCAGGAATATACAGAATCAATTGTAACGATTGCGATTGTTTCTATATAGGCCAAACCGGAAGACAATTTAAAAAACGATTCAAGGAACATCTACCTAGTAACAAAAGTACCAATAGTAAATCTAATTACGCACGTCACATTATGGAGCACGACCATTCATATTCAAATTTTGACACCAATTTCCAGCCATTACACATATGTAAGAAAAGCAAACAAATGGACGCGCTGGAAGAATATGAAATTTACAAAGCGCAGAAAACAAGTCCGGGGCTTATGTTAAATGACCATTTGAACTTCCATTCCAACTTGATTTACGACAAGGCAATTGCAATAGATTAGAAAAACAAACATTGAAAGTTATTCATATTAGCGGTCCGAAGTACTTAGTGTCTGGTCATATTCGTCCGTGTGCACACGCGGAGTATATCTTATGTGTTATTGTGCGCGTTTAAATGTGTTTGTGTTGTATTGATTGTTTATTTATTTTAATGTGCTAACGACCTCACTAGAGCGAGAATCTGAGGATGGAATAAAATAAAATTCCGAAACGCGTCATGTTCAAGTAAGTAAGTTACTTTAAACAAATAAAAGTCACACAGACGGAAAAAATTATTCTTTTTTTATTCTTATTTTGAGAATTTTAACAAAATAGGCAATGTCCGTGTAACCTACCGCTGCTATAGGGTGACTTTAAATATTTTTTTACGATGTAACTATTAATTATAGGTAGCGAAAAATTATCAAGCCATTCGGATGAAGAATTTTGTCCCCAAGAGTTTGGTATTTTTTTGAAAACGCTATTTGAACAATTTCGGGTTTTAAATGGATTTAGGATGAGCAATGTCCGCGTAACCTACCGCCGCTACGCTGGAGTCGCAGGTTGCTTTCTGTTTTACTAGAGCCGACCCTTAAATAATTGCAGTAGGCCCATAGTAAGTATTTTTAATGTTTACATGTCTCTCAAGGCAATTTCGTTGATTCACAAGGATGTTAATATATAGAAAGTTCTTCATTAATTTGGCATAACTTTACTATTCGACTCTAGCCTAATTTTTTTTGCAGACAACGACGACGTTGTTTTACATTCTATTGTTAAATGTTGAATACAGGTAAACATACTGTGACTAAATAGGTTAGGTTATAACCATTTAGGTATTTTTTAATAATTATTTTTGCATTTGTGTTGCCATAGGTTAGCCTCGAGTCGAATAGTAAAGTTGCACCATTAATTTAAATTATGACATTTTTAAGATGTCATACTTGTGGTTGAACTTTATTTTGTACGAACCTTTAGAAAAAATGTTTTAGTTACAGTAGGCTAAATAAAAAAACTAGAAACTTTTATAGAACTATTTATTATTACAATAGAATACAGAAAACAAACCATTACACAATGAAAAAAGAAGTTACACGACTTGTATATTATTTAATTAAGAGTTCTGCAGTCATGAAAAACTGCTTTATTTTCCAAATATTGGTTTTATTCAACAATGTTGTCAATAAAAGTCAGGGAAAACAAGCTTCCATGTTTCATATGGTGCTTTTGTTGTCAATGCTTCATCTTTTGATGAAAGCAAAAACTCCAATTTTTTCTGCCCTATTTATGGTGTGTCGTCGAATTCTTCCACATAAATTAGCATTGTAAATATGAATGTTCCGAAAAAACTCAAAATTGTTTGTTCTAAAACGCCAAAATTGAAAGAAAAAACAAAAATGTAACGAATATTTACAAATAGAAACAATGACGCAGTAGGTCGCGCGGCGTACCAATGTCCGCACAAAAATTAACGCAATAGGTCGCACGGCGTACAAAAGACCGCACTTCTTGTTAAACCGTCGAGACAATCCAAATGCAAACAGCTAACTGGATTTTTTCCCAAGCTGTGTGGGCACTGGGCAGGAATAATAGATGTGAAGAGCGGAGGAGGTTGGGGAGGTAACTGTCTGATTCCTACACTAGAAAATATTTTTACTCAGAAAATATTTGGTGTGTCTAATTTCCAGAACAAAATGTAAATATTATTACAAGCTATTTATCCGTACAAAAGTAGTAAGTAAGCCTATAGGCTGTACATCGTAAAAAGGAGATTTTAGGCTAGGTATCTTATATATGTATTAACTTAATAAAAATTTATTTTATATAGGCCTTTTCATAAAGTATAATATATCATTAGGATATATTTGTAACATATGACGAAACACAGCTTGTTAATATTAGGCCTACCACCAACCTTTGTATTTTGTTACAGTTTGATTAACACAGTAAGTGTATCTAGGTCTATTCTATATTTATCCTTACAAACTAATACCGATAGCAGTAGTTAGCTTTATTCTAACAGGTGATAGCCTAACTTTAAGGGTTAATTTTATACAAAAAGTAGAGTTTAAGTTAGTTTAGGCTAGGTTATGTAGGCTATATATATAGCCTATTAAAAAAATAATAATTTATTAATATATTTGCAACAAGTTAAAATGATGCTTAGGCTATATGCCAAAAAAAAAGAAGAGTTTAATCCTTTGACCGTCATGTTGTTTTTACTAGTACGCTCCAAGTACCGCTAAGTCGATTATTTTTTATGAACCATATAGGTTTAGGGTAATAAAAGTGATGAAATAAACAAAGTAACCTGTAAGAAGCCGGTTATATCGGCCGTGGAACTGTTCAGACAATCTACCGGAGCCAATCACATCAGTTCGTGGTAATCTGACAACTTTCAAGAGCTGATGTATTCAACTCTTGGTGGTATTTAAACAGTTTTTAAAAGCTGATTAAATCGGCCCTTGGTAGAACCCCTCTTAACCAGTCTGGGTCAGGACCAAGACCCTGGCCGGTTACCTGTTTGCCCGGTTGATCCGAGGTTCCCGTACATATTTCATAAATAAACTAGCAAATAAGACGTTATTGCAACCAATTTTATTGTATGTACAACATACATAAAAACACCAACAAATTAAACATTTTAAACTTGCATAAACTTTTAAAACTGAATTTACGTACTGTATGTAGCATTGTTTAAAAAAATCAATTATTTTTTCTGTTCTTTAACTTTCAAAGATTTTTTTAATGCCAAGTCTCTCCATTTTTGTACGTTCATCACGTCTAATGCCGTTGAATCTTTTTGCAGCTCAACATATTACGCAATATGTTACAAATATTACATATTTTTCTCCCACGAAATACAGTAAAGGTTCCGACAAAGCAACAGACGAAGAAAACGAAACAAAGGAAGCCGCTTTGTCAATTTGATTCTAAGAAAAAATACAGTTGCCGCGGAAGCAAGAAGGGAATCGAAACTCACGCTCCCCCTCCCCTGTTTTGTCTGCCACAACACTAACACATTGCACCTAAAGTTGGGTCACCCAGCTTTATTTTCCAGGAAATTTCCGTCGAACAATCAATGTTTGAGACTTTGGCCAGTTGCAGTAAATATAATCTGTAAGAGAAAAAAAACTCTGTTGTTCCATGGGATAGGCCGGTTAATCCGAGGACCGGTTGATCCGAGGCCGGTTGATCCGAGGCCGGTTAAGAGGGGTTCTGCTGTAATATAATATATAGGCTATATATTAAATTTGAAGTATACTTTTATCCTTAGTTTGTGTATTTTAACAAAATTAAAACATTGATAGTTTTTGTAATTTAAATCATGTATTAAAACTTTTTAGACACACAACTTCAAACCTAGAATTTTTGTATAGGTTCTAAAAAGCATGTAATTTTGGACACTGATCTCTAGGAAATTTAATAGTTGTTAATATATTTGTTTATTTCAGAAAATCCATCTGGTTTCAATGAACTTCTAAAAAAAAATAAAGATTTAGATATTCACCTGAAGAAAGTGTTTGTTGTATCACATGATGCTCCAAAGAAGCCTGTAAGTAAAAATTATTTTCTTTTATTAATATAAAGAGCAATAACATTTCAAATACACTATCCTATACTATTAAATGAGCAATAATTGGACAACATTTCAGTAAGCCATACCTCACTATATTGAGACTGGGGTTGTCAAACTATATGCAGAAAATGCTTTAAAACAATGTACAGTTTTATTACAAACCCTGCCAAATCTATATAATTAGCCTATAATAACATTATAGCTCGCTCTACTCTACTCTGCCTTCAGTTTAAAATAAAATAAACAGCATCATACTTAATTGGTTTTGTGAATTAATAGGCAATTAATTTACAAAACCAATTTATTGAGTTTGATGCTGTTTAGTTTATATTGAGCTGAAGGCATAGTAGAGCCTATAAGCATAGGCAGTGCTTTGTTACTATAGAGATGTTGAACCCGACAACACGCTGTTTTAATGTAGGGGAGAGCGGGGTACAATGAAACAAAACTTAGTAAATATTTTTTTGTGTTAAAAGTATTACCACACTACAGTTGAAATTAACATGAGTTTTTCCTTAAATGTTACCATATGTAATTACATTTTTTTTAAACTCAATATTTTACCCAGAAATAAACTATTAAACTTTTAGCAAAATTTAACATGTGTTTCATTGTACCCCAAGCACGGGGTACAATGAAACATAAGACGGGGAACAATGAAACAACAAAATAAATTCAAACAAAACTTAATTTTTACTATAGCTAAAATCAAATAATTATTACAATGTATAGTTTTCAGATTAACAACAATGCTAGAGTTCCAATAAGTTATATGCTATGAATATGTTAGATATAGTTCAATTTAGAACTCAAATTTCCCAGTGCGAGTTGTATTGTTACAATAATATAAAACTTGTGGTTTACTTAATAAAATAACTACTAAAGCACATCTACCTTCCTTTTATTTTCTCCAGAAGCAACAGATGAAGGCAATTTCATAACAATTAATTTGATGTTTTCAAATGTACAAGTTTTTAAAGTGCGAAAAAATTTGTAGTAGCCTAAGGATCAAGTCTAATAATATATACTTGACAGTCTTCTCATTCTTCAGTAACCAATTCTCCTACTGGAAATTATGTTTTGTTCTTAACTTTACCTTCTTTAATGAGTACATAATCTCCTTCTTTTATGTTATAGATGTCTTTAAGTGTTTCTAAATCTAGATTTGCCATTTCAACATCAGTGTTATCTTCATTATCTGTAAACCTATATTCAGGTTCATCGTCTGTGTAGTTGTCATCACTGTCACTTTCAATTAATCTCTTTTTTATTGCTTTTAGTTGCTTTCATTTTTGTTAGTCTTGGCTTTTTGTTTTGTTTTTTCTAATGCTTCAACCATTCCATTTTTTACAGGCATAGTGAAAAATACACTTTTCTTTTATTGGTGCTAGTTTTTGGCTCGTGGCTTCAGACTTGTGAATTGTAATGGCAGGTATCTTTTCAAAAAACCGTACAATCAATCCTCCCGAGCTTGTTCGTTTTTTATCCATGATTCAGGAACTTTTAGTTAGCTTACATCCTAGCTTTTGTACTTGTTGACTACAAAGTTTATGATGAATTTTAACATTTGTTGATATATATATTTGTGTAACTGATCCTCTAATTCCATTTAAAACACTCTATTGAAAGAAGAGTTTGGCTGATATTGCAATGTTGAAGTTACATGTTCATATTGTGACATGGATTTATAAATGTTTAAATACCTGATGAGCATTACATAATTTAAATTCCTGAATTTGTCAATACTTCTTACACTTTCACCTTTCATTACCTTCAAAACTGAATTTTTCGTATCACCTTCTAAAACCTTTGTCAGTCTTTCGATGTTGATTGCATGGATTTTATAAAATATTTTGGCAACTGAAACAAAAACAAATTAGGCTACATCCATAAAAATAACATAACATAAGTTTAGTTTAAGTTGTAAACCTCAAAACCACAACATTTATAAGAGGCTGAAGGAATGGGGTACAATGTAACATGTTTCACTGTACCCCAGTCAACTGTGTTTCATTGTACCCCGAAGTGAAGTTAAGAATTAAATTGTATCATGGTTATAAACTAATTAACATAATTACTTAATCATTTGAGGATTGTTTGTTTATAACATAGTAATTAATATGGTAGCATTAAATTTTAAAAAATATATAAAATACATAAGAGAATAAAAACTTAATACGTTAAAAAATACTTACTTTGCCATTACAGAAATCAATTAATGTCAACTGCTCCCTTGCTACTTGAAGAATTACTTCCAAATTACACCTGGTTATTACAGATGTTGAATACAATATCATACAACAATATCAGCTCATTTGAACAAAAACATATGACTATAAACCTAATGTTTCATTGTTCCCCATGTTTCATTGTACCCCGTCTTCCCCTAACCCTTTTTTCAAGAGTTTTGACAGCACAACACCATTGGGCTACAAACATTTACTCTTTACATTGTATATAAAAATTTACTGTTTCCGAGTTATTTTCATTTAGGCCTAAAATGTTTAAATGGCAGCCATTTTGAAATGGATTATTGGAACAAGTTGATTATTTTACTGAAACTATTCTCGGGGCCATCAAATTAGGCGGATGAGAGAAATGTCGGTGTTGCCAATTCGTGCTGTAGTTATTTCTACAACTTACACCCATCATGTAAAGGTTTTGAAGCGCAAGGTAGAGTGCTTTCTCTCGTGCTTGTGAATCTGTCTACAGAGCATTGTGAAATAAAATTATACCACTGCCTTCAGAAAATGCTACTGATTCCAATGGTATGACTTTTTTATTTTTCAAACTGCAGCAAATAATTAATAAAAGAACAAAAAATTCAATGGTAATTTAATTCAAAACCGCCGTGTATTGAATTTTTTACCGAGCGAAGATTTTTTTTGGTCAGCAAGATTTTGTCTGCGGCAAAGTTGTAGAATATCATAGAGTAACATTTTTTGTTTAAAACTTTTTGTTATGAGATTCTTAATTTAGTTGTAAAATGCATAACTGTATGAATCAAGAACAAAGACACGCGGGCACTCGGCGAGAACCGTAGCTCGAAGCCTTGCGCAATGTTGCAAGTTTCTAAATCAAGAGAAAAAAACAAATAATTTTAATGTTTA
The DNA here is from genome assembly GCA_018207615.1 of Philaenus spumarius. NCBI lineage: Eukaryota > Metazoa > Arthropoda > Insecta > Hemiptera > Aphrophoridae > Philaenus > Philaenus spumarius. The sequence continues at coordinate 270,591 of JAGFPH010000602.1, read as the reverse complement.
TAGAGAACTTGATGATGATAATACCATGATTTTTTTCGTTTCAGCCATAATTCCGTTAATTTTTTCCTAACGTAATACAATTCCAATAACGCTTTTTAATTAATACCTAAAGCGATCTACCGCATACCATGTGGGTATAAGAAACGTAGGGTACATTTAAATAATAAATAAGTTATTAATAATTTTATTTTTGTAAGAAAGCATTTTTAAGTCATTATTAATATTTTGTTGGTATTAACTTTGCGTAATTTATTACTGTTTCTTTCTTTGCGTTCATTAATAACTAGCAACAAAAAAAGTAAAAGCACTCATGTTTCTCAACATGAATATTAAAACTAGTTTATATTATTATTAAATTTTAATGCAAAAATATATATTGAGTTTTTTAGTATACAAATATTTTGTTTTTAAGGCGCTTGGACAACAGTGCATGGGTAGTGTTGCTAGTTCGTGCGTGTAGATAGGCGAATCTCGACCTTCCATCGCTTGACTAGTTCCATATCTGGCAACACCGCCATTTCTGTCACGCGCCTAATTTCATGGCCGTGCGTATAGGTCTTTTTTACATGGATGAGTAACGTGCAAAACTTTAACTCATCGGTTAAACTATTCTATAGAGATATAAATTATTTAGTAAAAAATAAAATATTGAATAGCTGGTAAAATAAGTCTTTCCAGACACATAAGGCAGTTTTTGTATTAATTTTAACCGGATATCACCACTCCCTGAATTATCTCCGTGCATAACAGAATCACCCTGTATAACTTAACTTTGAGGTTATTTTTAGGCCAATTTGTTGTCGAAAACAAATTTCAGAGAAAAATTGCCATGTGTAATTAGTAAAGTTCTTTACTGCAATATCAATGGTCTTGTATTTTAGTCAAGTTTAGTTGTATGTATGTATCTGTAATGTTGTAATATTTACTGAACATGTCTATTGCAACTTTTTTTAACGACAATAAATAATAATATGTCTAATTCTAACTGTACTGTCAATGAAAGGATTTAGACAAAATTGGCAGAGTGGTGGATCTACATGTTGCATTTGGAACCCATGAGTTTACATACTCTATCCAAAGTAAAGTAGTGTAACCACCACCTCCTCTTAATTACACACCATAGTTTATTTTCCAAGGTATTCTGCAATTATTCTCTCTGGTTCCAACCACGGAGTATATAAATAAGATGGAGGGAGCGTTATATTCCGCCGGTGAAGCAAGGCGCCAATGAAATATAAGCGGCGGACCTTGGTACTCCATCCACACTGCACTGTGTTTGTCGTTGTCTTACCATCAGCAGACGTTGTACAAGTTTGGAAAATCAGTGAAGACGTTATGAGAAAAACAGTCAAGTTTGATAATGACAAATTTAAAAAAAATTTGCTTACTCAAATGTCTTCAATGGTCCTCAAAAACTGTATAAGGCTACATTTTTCAAAACGAACATTTCCTTGACGTAGAAGATAACCACCATGTATTATTAATTAAGGCTATATGTACCAAATATTTTAATATTAGACTACATCATTATTCAAAAGTGTTCAACCAAAACATTCATAAAACAAAAATAAGGAACAGTTTATGTAAAACTTTAGTTTTTGGGCCAGTAAATGTATTATATCCATTGATTGGTTTTCTTTACCATTCTTATAACATTATTAGCGAAATATAATTTTACATATAAATTAAAAAACAAAATAATAATTGAAGTATAAATTATTTTTAAAATACATAACATATTATGTTATTACTTGTAACACTAACGTCCATGTCACAGAGAAAATAATAAAATAAGAAATAAATCAGCTGTTTCCTATAATGACTAAAGATACAGAGGTTTGGTCTAAATGAATAAATGACGCAATACATAAATAATATTAACCATTTATAATTTTTATATATACATTTCTTAATGACGCAAAATAATTACAGTAGAATCATTTTTTCTTTAATAAACAAATAATAAAACATAAAAGCAGACTGTAAAAGTAGGTAATATAAAAGCAGACTTAAAAAAAAAAACATATTAAAATATGAGCGTGTGTAAAAGGTGAAATTGTACAGAAACTTTATTTCAACGAGTGGTGCGTTATAAGCAAACAATATGAAGCGGTATTTGAAATTATAAACAGTTCGATAAATAAATAAAAAAGAATATAATAACAGTACATAGCACAATTTAATATGTATCGAGAATTCAATATGATAGTATATGAAGGGTCCAGGGAAAGAACATGTTCAGTCACATTTTCAATATTTTACAGGACAGCCATTTAAAAGTTTAACAAGTTTTTAAACATCTTTCTATAGTAATGAAATGTAAAAAAAAATACTATTTAAATATGTTACTTATATTAAAACACATATATCATTGTAACAAATGTTATTTTTAATAACTAAAAGTGTAACGTAAAAAATAATAAAAAGTCACAGGACTGAACATGTTTTTTCCCTGTAAGGCAAGAAATTATGCTTTAAAATAGTCAAAACTAAAACTTTACTTTACAAACATCTTAACATTTTAATAATTTATTCATCATATTAACTTAAATTTTAAGTTCTTCAAAATATTTGATGGCTTGCGGGTTTGTGCAGAAGTTTTTCAGTGATTGAAGATCTTGATATTTTGCTTGAGATATAGCCAATGGTCCTGTAAGTAAACAAACCCATTAATCTCGCCAATCTGAATGCTGTTTAAGGAGTTTAAAAAATAGTTGCATCTAATTTTTTATGTTGAATTGTTTATACTTTTTAACACCATTATTAATCAAAGTTTACTATTACATGGACTGGAGTAGTTCCACATTGTTTCTAAACGAAATTAGAACTATTAGAACATTATGCTTTCAATAACTTACCCTCATATGCCAGATTTGGAAGGATGAATTCACCATCTTCAACTCTCTGCAATGGCTCAAGACCTCTTCGTTTAAGCCTTTTTTCATTTGGTGGTCGCATAGGATTTTTTTTCCATGGTCCACCGTACAGTGTTTTGTAGCTCATGAAAACAGGCTCGGCTTGTTGAACTTTAAAAACTTTAATCGGACGAGTTTTGCAGCCCAGTTTTTGATTGTACACTTTTTCTAGGTGGACTCCCCACTCCTTCACCATGTCTTGCTTTACTTCAATTACATCAAATGGCGTTGGTTTCTGTCTGCAATTGAGCAGAGCTTCAGCCCAATCCTGTGGCAGCTGAGCCTCGTGATTTTGCGGAATTAGCGCAGAGTTCTTATCGCATTCATTATAGGAGTGGCCTCTAACAGGAAAGGTGCACGTTACACTTTTCAACTTTTTTTCTTTTACAACAACATGATGAAAGAATTTGAAAACAATGTTGTTTTTATTTTGACCAGAGCAAGAATCGCAAAAAGCCTGTACATCAGTCACTTGAGGGTCAAGAATGTTGTAAGTAAAGTGATGGAGAAAGGAGCATACCTCATCACTTCCTTTGTTAGCTGTATTTTCTGGATATATATAAAAAACACTATGTCCAGTAGACAATATGTGGATGTTAAAAATGAAAATAGACAACTGACGTTTATAATAGACGTCGTTCGTTGTAATGTTTGGTACATGATAGTTTTTGGTATAGTCAAAAACTATTGCTTCTTTACTTTTGTCTATTCTTGAGTGTTTCTTTGCATTTCTTTTCAACTTGTACCATTCATTGGCTTTCAACAAATGTATATCTTTGTCAGAAGATATACTGTTAATTTCAGTTTGTAGGTTTCCTTTGATTTCATTGTCATTGGTTGATAGTAGTTCAGATTTCAAACAGCTGATTTTTGAAGAATATAAGTCACACTGAGAACAAGTATCCTTGCGGGGATAACCAAAAGCAAGATTAAACTCGGTACAAAATATAGTTCTATAGGTTTCATAGGATACATTACATTCAGGGTGTAGGTCTTTAAACATTTTGAATAATTTATTAACGTTAAGATCATCGCCTGGTAGATATTTCTTCTTTGTGTCCGCAAGACAGTAACGAACATCACTGGTTTTAAGACTTTTAATGTGTTCACGCATTTTGTTTTTAGTTTCTTCAGATAAAGCATGTCTGTGTTTATTGTGTTTTCCCCTCTGGTCCTTAGGAGCATCACCCATATTTTTCAATGACTCCAAAATGTAGGCAACTTTGGCCCTGCCAATTCCATGAAAAGCCATAAATGCTTTTTTACACACTGTAATTTCAACAGGCCCACTTTCATTGACATACCTCACATTATAGGAAAAGTTTGCGTCTCTAAATTTAGCTTCAATGTCATCAACTCGTGGTCGACGTCTTTCAACTGGTACCACGGTTATTAGGCCAGAAAGATAAGCATTTACGGCGTCATTCGATCCAAGTGAATTCATTCTTTTTATTAAAGCTGTCTTATTATTACCAACCCTGTCAAAACACTTTAACCTACAATTGCATTTTTTTCCAGTTTCAAATGATTGAAGTTTAAGTTTCATATTAACCTGTGAAAGCCTACCTGTTTTCTTTCTCTTTTTTGTTATTTGTTGACTCGAACATGGCACATTTTCTTCACTGTCCGTCAAATCCATGGTCAAAACTAAACACACTACTTGCACAATTCTCACACTATATACAAACACAAAATATTTTCAAAATACTGAATACAAACAGCCTGCACTAACAAAACCAAAACATTGATATTTCAGTCACGGTATGACAGAAGTAAACAAAGATGCAAGTCATGCATCCAACTACAAGAAAATGTCAGAACTACCAACTGTTAAAACAAAATAAGCATGTTCTTTCCCTGTTTCACATGGACTGAACACTTTCTTTCCCTGTTTCACATGGACTGAACACGTTCTTTCCCAGTGTATGGTTTCTTTACACATACATATCTCTGGACTGGTCAGGTTGTTTTCCTGTATGAATAAACTATTAAAAACATTCTTAATTGTTCTACCAGATGGCATTAAAAACAGAAAAACACAGATTTTGGACTGAACATGTTCTTTCCCTGGACCCTTCATATGCAGTGATCATGGAAGCAATTAGAAGAGAGAGAGGGGATCAATCTGTGTATGTGAAAGAACACAGATATCAAAAGATACGGAACGTAATAGAACGTACTGGTAAGACTGGGACGAAGTAGAACGTACTGCAAGCAGGGACTTCTATCAAGATGGCGATATAGTTCATGTATGTTGCATGAAGCCGGCGTGTGTTATCGCAAGAAAAATGTAATTTTCTTTGAAAAGTAGTGACAAGTTTGGTCTCAATGTGAAGTAAATGTACTTTGGAGGTGGCGTGATTGAAAAAATTAGAACTGATCATGTAAATTGGCTGTTTCTCGACTGATAATTTTTCGATGTGCTTTGGCGGGACTAGCGTGGGGTAAGCTTCAGAAGTGAATTGAATTTACGACAAAAATCCTAGGTAAAGAACAGTGCGACGAATAAAACAAGTGAAACTGTAAGTAGAAATGGCCATTGGACATAATTTTAGTCTGCAGGTATTAAAATTTTTCAATTTATTAAAAAACTAACTTCATTTAACTTCTATTGCGTCATTACTTAAGGTATGGTTCAGGAAATTTTGTATAATTGTAAATAATTTCTTGACTTGTTTGTATATATGTATCACTATGTTTATGTTTCTTAATTGCTGTAAATATCCATTTTTTGATCATGTTTGAGTAAATAATTGTTGTCTTGCCGCAATGCCTTGAATTTCTTTATATAGCCACGAATGTCCGTTTAGCCATTACTTTGATAGCCAGGTTCCCACCCCTAAGAAAACAGAATTAATTAACAAGTATTTTTCAGTGATTAGTAATTACAAGTAAATAAATGCAAACAGAGCATAAGTGAGGTTATATGTGGATTATCGCAAATTATCATGATTATTTTTTTTTTTTATTAAGATTATGGGAGTCAAGTGAAGGTGATTTTTAAGGTTTTGAGAGTAAGGTGAGTTGAAGTGAAGGTGAAAAATATAATATTGTTCTACGTTGAAGTTGGGAGAAAGATGTTATGGAGAGTTTAGGTGGGTGATGATTTATTATTATTGAAGCAAGGCAATAGGCCTAGGAGGTACATAAGTGATTTTAAGTATTACATGAGCGACGATTTTTGTTTTTAAGGTAAATAGGTAAAGGAGGTGATGAGGAGATATTAATAATTATTGGATAATCCACATATAGCGTTTTTATTTTGATTTTAAAACATATTTTTTTTTAATTTTTGAACTTTTTACCGAACCCCATTTTTTTAACTCAGTATAACTTATCATCATTTATTTTTATTATTTTTTGCAACGCTTATCGTTGTAAAATGGCTTTCCCAACGTGGGGCTGAGAAACGAAAGAAGCTCTATTTTTATATTTTTTGTAACCTTCCGTTGCATACTCTAAACAATTATTTCAGGAAATCTATATTAATGAAGTTAAAATTTGCCGTTCATATTTAAGTGTTACTATTATTTAATCAAATATATATTTTAATACTATAATATTAGAAGGTATATGATGCGATCGACACAATAACTCAGTAGCCAGTGCCGGGACAGCGTCGAGTTACGGCTGTGCATAGTGGAAACATGTTACATTATTAGTTGTGTTCAACTTGTCACTGTGACAAAACAACTCGTCTTGGACAGAAAATGTAAATATATTCTTAAGGTTCAACTATTTATCTACAACTTTGCCGCTGACATAATGTCTCTGACAAAAAAATAAAAAATTTCCTCGCTCACTAACTTTTTCATGTATTTTTTCTCACATTAATAAAACTTAAACGTTTAATAAAAAAAAATATGAATGAAATATAACTAATTTGATGCAAACTGGTGGCTTGGAAAATTTACAATTAACATTTCTGCCAAATTTCACATTTTCCCTACATTCAAAGTCAATCGAAAGGCGGTACAAATGAAAGGCCACAAACTAAAATGTTCGCCCCGGACGACCGAGTTTGGTGGATTTTGCCATACACCGACAAAACACTTTGGATTTTCTTCTCACCGGCTATACAGGCTTGTTACTACTAGTGTTCTCTCCATCTTATTTATATACTCTATGGTTCCAAGTTACAATTTTAACGACAGATGTAAAATCAGAAGGCTGCACGTGGAATATAGTTGTTTCGCAGAAAGAGATGATAGTATCTTCAGTGTAATGAATATAGAATGTCTTTATACAAATCCTGTATGGATTCCAGTGCAATCTTAGCACAGGGTAGTGTGTAGATGATAAGGAAAAGTTGGCAACTTTAAAGATTATGGGCTAAACAACCACTGAGGGTTCTAACAAACCATATTTTACAAATATAAATAAATGTACTAAATATTTTAACATTATTTTACAGGAAACTGCATTGATAACAGACGATAGCAAACGCCCTCTTCCTCAATTAAGGAAGCCTTCCTCTGTACCCGAATTCGGGTATGTGGAGCCAGAAGTAACTTCAGTTCCTGCAGGGAAGTTTACGTTAAAACAAGTACTTCAATTCCTATCAGACCACCAATCTCAACCTGAGGTATTTACAGCATCGGCCATTGCCAAGCAGTATAAAATTGACCAGAAACTTGCAGGTATGTTTGAGTATAGAGAGAATATTTTAGTGAATCAATTAGTTTATTATTTTACTCCAAAATCGAGGAACACATACATGGTAGCACAAGGCCGTAGCCAGGAAAACTTTTTTGGGGGGGGGGTCAGGAACAGGGATTTTAATTTAAACCCCTTTTAACACGTAAGGACACACATGTGAGCTTGACACTGAACACTATGAGAAGCGGGCGACGCACAGTGCATTGCGTGCTTCACATGCCAACCCTCGATTTAGGAGTACTTTCAATACATAATGCATTGCGTGCTTCGCACGCCAATCCCCGTATTGAGGAAAATTTTCAATACACAGAGCATCGCATGTTTTGTTAGAGTAAAGTATTTTTGTTGAACCTTCATAGTTTCCTTATTTAATAGATAAGATCAAGCTCACAAGAGAGTAAGGCTGTAACCTACTCCATCTATGTGTATTGTACATTGTAGTTTAATCAAGCAAATCTAAATATCAGTATGCATGCAATGCACAATGATGTAAAATATGTTGCTGGATCCTCTGTTTATTTTATAATTTAATTTGCACTTTTTAAACCTAGTATTAATTTTTACTACAAATTGGGGGGGGGGGGGTTGACCCGATAAACCCCCCTGGCCTTGTAGCAGCGTGTGACTTTATTTATCGACCTGTACTCATACATTGATAGTACGAACAAATAAAATTAATACATAAATACTTAATGTTCACTGAACTTTACATCAAACTACGGATATTCGATATACATGGTGGAAGGAAGGTAAGAGTAGAAAATGTATTATATAAAATATAATATTTTTGTACTCGCATACCACAAAGAAAAGATCAAATACAAGTATTAATTATTATTTAAATATTCAAATTTATGAAAACTTATATCGCTAAATATTTATACTACGTGCTGGAATATTATTATTTTTAATTTTCCGCTTACACACTTCCTCAGCAAGGGTTAATTAAATTCAATTACAGGTGAAAAAACATGGACCAAGACCGTGATTATAATCCGGGACCTTTACTATTCTGTCGTAACGCTCAACCCTCTGAGCCACCCTGATCACTCCAGATATTGGTCGATGTTATCACCGTTCGTTCCATATCTGGCTCAGACGGTAGAGCGTTACGACGGAATCATAAAGGCCCTGGGTTCAAATCCCGGTCTTGGTCCATGTTTTTTCACCTGTAATTTAATTAAACTACTGGAATAGTTTTGAGGAATATAAATCACCTTTTTTTCGAGGCAGACTATTCACTATGGTCTTATTTTTATAACCAATATGTAAAAATTTTTTGTATTATTTTACTGCCAATGTTGCTTATTCAGCGGATTCCATAAAAAAAGCTTGGTACCTATAAGTTACACATTACAAATTTGAAGTTATTGTTATTTACTGTTTAAATCATTTGGAAGTGGTACATAAGCAGGGGCAAAAACTTAAGTTCCGTTTAAACCATTTGGGTATGTTCCATTTAAAATTGAAATCTAAAAAATAACATAGACAATCATGTTTATCCATACCTATTGAGTCAAAGAATATGAATTTACCACTGCCTATTTTATTTTGTCGATTTCTTCTTCTTTTACGATCAGCTGTAACATTAAACTTCTGATTTATATTAGCACTTGTGTAAAACAATGAAGAAGAAATCACCATCAAAATCGCAAAGTGTCTTACTTTAAGACGCTTAACATGAGTTTGTATATTTTACCTCATCCAAAAAGTGGGATGCGCCTAAAGAAGTTTTCGCTTCAAAAATATTAGTCATACAATAAGTATTTAATGTTTGTATATTTTGTTACAGAAAACATGATATGTTATTATTCTATGTTTGGAATGCACATACCCAAGATGAAAAACGAAGAAGAAGCAGTTAAACAGATCACAGAAAGTATGGAAAATTTGACTTTAAGAAACGCACATCGAGTTGTATACGGAGAAAAAGATCAGGAACCTAATAAAACTGAAGAAGTAGTAGATAACAAAAGTGGAAAAGTAACATGAGTTGGTTTGTGATAATAGTTAATTAATTTGTAGGTTAGTAATATTAATGTTATTTATTGTTTGTAAATAAACTTCAAAGATTAACATTTGTTTTTATTTTTCTTGTAATACATATAGATATGTACAACGGATGGCACCTTAGTAACTCGTTTAATATCTCAACACTAATTTCCCCTATGTAAATTGAATACAGTAATCCCTCAACATTAGCGGGCTTGGTATTCGGGGTCGCTAAAAAAAGAAAAAATACTGTATTGAAATAAATAGCAATAAAGTACATGCAAAATTCGTAAATTATTACAGTGTATGTACTGTAATTATTATTGTACGAATTTAATAACAATGTATAAATACGTCAGCGAAACACTCGTTTATACCACGATTTCCCTACAACACACCTCTGCGTGAATACAAGTGGACTTGTGCAAATGTGAAGGTCAATGGCATACCGCACTGTACAGTGATTTAGATAGTGACATTAATTTAGTGTACAGCAAGTCAAATTAATTTAAAAGAAGTGATTGAAATTTTTCGATTAGCGAAAGAATTAGCTACAAAAGTGTCCGAAGTCGATCCTTCCCTCGAACCGAACGGTCAATGAAATTCAGTCGAGAACTTGACATGGCATTAGCGCCGTACAACGAAGTGCGAAAAGAACTTGAACTAAATAAAAAACAATCAAAGATTACAAGTTGTTTAGTTTTATTTTAGTAATTGTAGTGTTAGATTTCACAGTGATAAATATTTCCAGAGTGGACTGTACAGTTCTTAGATTTTACTGAACTGTGTCGATGATTAGGCTATGTATTTAGTATTATGAAACTAAAATAATAATTCTGGGATTAAACAGGATTCTTTCTACAAAAAATAAAGTACGTTTTAAAAATTTTTATGTCACGAACATAACCTCCCTTTTCCCATAAAGATTTGGTTTTCGCTATTGGCGGCAATTGCCAATATAGCGAGGGATTGCTGTATTTAAAATTAAGAACTTTGTTAAAGAAGTTGTTAAACAGCTGATATGCGACATTGCTTATTATTACTTTCTTGTTTGAGGTTAGTTAACGATGTAATGGTTCTTACCACTCCAGAGAAAGTTTCTATTGTAGAGCATTATTTTCGCTCATACAGAACAAGTTGTTCCAGTGGTTCTAGTTTGATGTGAACTGCTGTAGAGTTTTCGGAAACAACCGCCACGTAATGAGTGTTGTAGGTAAGTTCTGTTGTACGGGTATTGTTTTGAGTCAGTTTAAACAAAATAAACTGTCCGAAATGAGCCACCAACTACCATTGCGGAGCTTAAGAAATAACAAGACATGACAGAAATATGCAACAACCCCTTTTCACATGTTTTAACAATGAGAGTTGCACAAAACTTAAACTGGAGGACTGTGTGTGTATTAAAAACTAACGTTGTTGGATCTACTCTGTATATTTGTCTAAAACCACAGTGAACTCCAGTTATCCGAATCAATTGGGGGACTGGACCCCATTCGTATAGTTGGATTTTTCCCGAAAAAAGGGTCTATTTTAATCTTTTCGTTAAGATTAAACGCATTTACGCGACTGGAGTAAACTATCCGCACATACTACGGTCGCGTATACACGTTTTATAACTTTAACGTTTGAGTACTATCATCGCGTTAACATGTTCACTGCTAAGGACGCACATGTGAGCTTGACACTGAACACTATGAGAAACGGCCGGCGCACAGTGCATTGGGAGCATACGCACGCCAACCCGCATATTGGGAGTATTTTCAATACACAGAGTGTTGCGTGCTTTGCACGCCAATTTTAAGCCTATGTGCAATAGCGCGCCTAGACAGAATCATTATTTTGCAATTCGGAGTACGTTGCAGTCTTAATGTTTTCTTCTGAAATTCTGAAAGTGATTCGGATAGTTGGAGTTCGGATAATTGGAGTTTTACTGTATTACAATTTCAGCACTGTTTATTTTGCGTTTACTTTTTGATCTCTGTAAGTCCGTTGGAATACAACTATGAAATGCTAATGAATGCAACTTAGTTTTAAGTAACAACTTTGAAACAGCCGACAACAGAGCCCTTCTCTTGTTTACTTCAAACATTCCAACTACTCAAACATCCGTGGTCTTCACACGGATTCAAAACGGACACGCTAAACCCTCAGCTCTACTCATGGCGGGCAGGTTGTGTTAAACACAATTTCGGGAACGAATGAAGCACTCGAGACATAATTTTTTTTTTAAAAGATGTTTATTGTATAAAACATAGTCTTACATGGTAAAATATAAATAATTAAAAAACACCTTTGGGTGGATAAGATCAATTGACTTTATCCCAGCGCCATATCGTACCATCATCACAGACACAGAGTAAAACTGATCCGTCACGACTCAGACTAGTCTGCCTGATAGCGGAAACACATCGAGGATGTGACAATGTTACAGAACGAGCCTGGCTTGGATCAGACACCCCCAAATCCCATACAATAGTTCTACCAACTTGGTTTCCCAAAGCTACAAGCTGCAACACACAAATATATCAATTAACAAAGATGTAACATTCTTTCCATCAAAACAAAAATATGTATATTTTACACAAATACTAAATTTATGGTGTTATTTATTTAACCTATACAGTAGAGCACCAAAAGCATCTGAAATATCGGTTAACCGAAAGATTCAAAATTCACGCCACGTCAACATTACACGAGTCCGGTATGGACCATTTCATTGTTCCACGACCACCTGAACACCTAACCTCATTTGTGTCGCTGACCTCAGTGTTTTTTTAACTGTCGTTTGATGTGCCGTGCGACTTCTAGCAAAGTCTGCGAAACGTAAACGTGTTGTGCTTAGTCTTTCTGAGAAACTTAAAATTGTAGAACGATTAAAAAAAAGGGTCCAAGTGGATCAAGCTTGGCTCGGGAGTTTGGTGTTGGGAATTCAAAGATAACTGACATGAAAAAGAACAGTGAGTCTATCACAAGTTTGCTTGTGTGCTGGACAGTAAAGACGGAAGCTGATGATGAAGACGCCTTCCAATGCTTCGAGACTGCTATTAAATGGTCGGAACAGCAAGACGAATGCGATGCTGTGCAGATGCTGTCTTTGAAACGACGCTATGAGACTTTTCGGCAAAAAAACGAATCTCAAAACTTAAGCAAACATGTTCGACTTTTTCTTTTGGGTTAATTTTGTACCGCTTTTATCACATCTAAGTCAGTAAACAAAAAAAAA